>VZRH01007161.1:191597-217574 GCA_013397555.1 Urocynchramus pylzowi
TGTTAGTATAGAAAGTCTAAAATTCTCAGCAACTAGGGTTTCTAACACCTTCTTTATTTATTTATTTTTTTTTTTAATATAGATTCCAGGTCTGTAAGTAATGTGAGGACCCCATGCTTGACATCCCAGTGGAAATAATGACACTTTCCTTCCTGCTGTGACAATCTACTGGATTTCAGTGTACCCTCCTAAATCCTACCAGCTTCCTGTGTTTCTGGTATTTCAGTATGGAAATCAATACGTTTTCATATATGTCTATTTCCAAAAATGTGTCAATCTCATCTTTGGGAACAGACTCTTTTCCATGGCCCTTAGTGGTGGCACAGGAGATCCATTCAGTTTTGTGATATTTGGGACACTCATCATGCAGGTGATGATCTCAAGCATGAGCTTTGCAATGTTGAACTTGGGACCTGCACATCTTTTGTCTCTGGGTTTCCAAAAATAAATCTTCCCCGCTTATCTCTCTGACATCTTTTGTAAACAGCCAATTCAAGAGCAAACTTTGTAAAGCTCTTAACCCTAATCTTCCCTATAAGCTCCAAAGGTCGAATTACCAATTATGCCCTGTGTTTTCTTTGTGCTCTGGGTCTCAGTTTTCGTGCCTGGGGACTCAGTGAGGCTCTTAGGTCAGGCTTTGCCCAAGGAAAGCAATCCCTTCCTTTTCCAAAGACCTGCCATGGGGTTTCAAAAGGCAGGGGAGTGCAAGAAAAGCTTCTACTTGGTACCACATAAGTGGCAGGTTTTGAGCCAAGGTTTACAGGAGAAGAGAATTAATTAGTACAGAACTAACTAACTAATCAGCCTGCTGTCTGACCCCTTTATTTAAACCCACATTTTCTGTGCTCTCCACAAGAAACCCAGTGGATCACCAGCTACTTTGCATTTTTCAGGTGGGAGAAGCAGCAAAGTCCTGCAGGAGTGCAGTGTGGGCAGGTGGGGAGGTGCAAAAGCAGGGATGGAGGAAGGACTGAGCCTCCTGAGTCACATCCCTGGCATCCTGTGGCTGATGTGATGGAAAACCTTGGGGAAAACTGTGTTGGAGAGACAAACCACGAGGTGATTTCAGTGGCAGTGTTTTCAGCTCAGCTCTGAGGGAAGGTGGGAGAGACTGGAACAGTCCAAAGGGAAGAGAAATTTGGAGAATTATGTCTCCTATTCTTCCTCTGTGGGATACTGGTTTAAAGCCCAGCAATAGTTTCTGGCAGCCTGTTTCCCTGTGTTGCTCCCTGCTGGATTCCTGGTTAATTCAGATTTCTCTTGCCATAAGGACTCTGACAAGGTCCCTCTCCTCTACCCAGTTGCTCATTTTCAGTACAGGTAGGAACATAATTCATTCCTGACCTCCTGTCGTCTGCCAAACGGGACTGCAGTTGGACAAGGGATCAAAATTTATTATAGGAAAACAGCCAATCATGTGAGATTTAGCATGATCACATATTTCCTTATAAAAATGTGATTAAAATAGCAAAATATCTGAATCAACTCAACAGCTTTTAAACATCTGTTGAATGCACTTTAGTGAGTTACATGCTGTATGTTTCTCTTAAAAATATGGCATATTTAACTTTTTTTTTTTTTTTTCCTAGCTAAAAACACTCCAGAAATGGCTTTTGGTGGGCCAAAAATGGAGAGAAAAGCTCTGAGAATAAATGTATCATGCTGTTGGCTGATATTTTGGTTTCCTTACTGGGACAACAAACTATTTCCACCCCAGCAATGACTTCTCTAGGTGATGGTGTTAATTCTGCAGAGCAGGTGGCTGAAGAGACAGTTTGAATATTTGATAGCACACACCGAGGTGTTTGGATGAACTGGTCATTTAAAAAACAAAATCAAGAGGCATGCATCTCTAGGGAATAGTAAACAAAGTTGGAGTCATTCCTAATTATTGGGATACAGCTCTGTCATCAGCTCCTTCTCTAGATACTATTATTTATAGAAATAATTATTATGCAGCATGTAAATTCGGGATGCAGACGGTTCTTTAATTGGGGGCTGAACTTGTGTTTGGCGATCTGGATTCCTATCCTTACTCATCTGTCTATCATTTATAAAGATTATATATCTGAAACGTGACCTGTACGTAATTATAATTAATTAAGTCACCAGCAGTATGCTGAAAAACTTGCATTTAAATCAGGGGTCGAATAATTAAGGCAATTAGTAGAACTGACTGTTTGCAATATGGCTTCTTGAAAATGTGGAATAATTGCTAATCTTCTAGGCAGAGATGGACAGAACATCAGCCTGGTATTTAATTCTGTAAATACAAATTAGGTGAGGTGGTGCAAGTGTGGAATTCCTTTTTTTTTGCCCAAATTTCCAGAGGTCATAAACTGGGTGAGTGACACACAGCCCAACAGATTATTTCAGGGCACGGTAAGCTCAGGGTATTTAATGGACAACTCCAGGGATGAGGACTCCAAACCTCCCTGGGCAGCCCCTTTCAATGCTTGACCACCTTTTCCATGAAGAAATTCCTCCTGATGTCCAACCTCCCTGGCGTACCCTGAGGCCCTGGTATTTAATTCTGTAAATACAAATTAGGTGAGGTGGTGCAAGTGTGGAATTCCATTTTTTTTTGCCCAAATTTCCAGAGGTCATAAACTGTGTGAGTGACACAGAGCCCAAGGGATTATTTCAGGGCACGGTAAGCTCAGGGCGNATGAAGAAATTCCTCCTGATGTCCAACCTCCCTGGCATACCCTGAGGCCCTGGTATTTAATTCTGTAAATACAAATTAGGTGAGGGGGTGCAAGTATGGAATTCCTTTTTTTTTGCCCAAATTTCCAGAGGTCATAAACTGTGTGAGTGACACAGAGCCCAAGGGATTATTTCAGGGCACGGTAAGCTCAGGGCGTCCAGATGAATCCTCAAGCTATTAAAAAATTCCCTTCTCTTGGCTTTCATCATTTTTATTTATAATCCTTAATTTGTGTGGTTAGGAGAGTAACAGTCCTGGTTGCTGTGTCCACTGGTGCTTGTCCCCATGGATTTGTCTGAGCTCCAGGCTTCCCTGAGCCAGCTCCCTGTGGATTATTTACCCCAGGAAGGAGTGAGGGGACAGGACACCCACGCTGGGCAAGCTCAGCCCTCCATCCCCGCCGCAGCAGGCACGCCACGTGTGGGAGAAATCAGCGTGGAGAAACCAGAGGCAGCCTCCCCAGCCCTGCCTGGTGGCATTCCTGGTGCAGGGAGATGGCCTGGACAGGGCTGGCTGCCTGCAGGAGCGGGGTGCTGCCCCCAGATGTGCCTGCAGCTGGGGAAAGGCGGGCGGGTGACGCAGGGCACGGCTCGCTGGGAAGGTGGCCAAGCCAGCCTGGCAGAGCAGAGCTGGCCTGGCTCCCTCAGTGCCATCATGATGCTGTCATGGATGATGCTGTCCGTGTCTTTCCCAACCCAGGAGCTGAGAAAATGTGTCATGATACCCACCAGTATCAATGGGTGCCTCGGTAAAAGGGCTGTGGGGCACCAAGCCCTCCTCTCATGGAGGGATCTCCATGGGCTGGGGTTTTGTCCTGTTTTTTTGGGTTTTTTTTTTTTTGTGTCCTGCTGCTTTTAGTGCTTCCAAGTTCTCCTCACTCTGTGCCTGAGGCATAACTTGGATTAGTGGATTTGTGTCTGGGCTTGTGTGTGACATCCCCAGGTGAGCTCGCTGTCCAACAATCTGGATTTTATACACTTTTTTGTTGTCTTTTTAAAGACCTGTTGAGCTTGGGGTAGTGGGGGCCACACTACAAGACAAGTTGGTTCAACTGTTTAATTGAAAGTTCAGTTAATTAATTTATAGCTTTTAAAATTATTTTAACTTTTGTGTTTCTACCCCAAGAAAGTTAAGAGAAGATTGACAAATTTTCCTCTCAGGAACACACATGCATTTTCCACAACTTGGATAATTGCTCTCTAAGCTTTTCCTATGTCTGGGTTTTTTGTTTGTTTGTTTGTTTTTGTTTTTTTCTCAAATCCCATTTGAATGAGGCACTCCAAGACTGTGGCTTGTGTGGAATTTTTGCATGGCTAACACTGGGCACATGCAGCAAACCATCTCCCTGCCCCAGGGCTTTGCCCAAGCAGGGTTTATGCCTTTAAAGCAAAGAGAGTGATTCAATGTCCTGTAGGTGACAGGGACAGCTCCTAACAAGTCTGGAGGTATTTTTAGAACTTGATAAAATGACACTTCATAAAACACCGACCAGGCAGCTCGAAAGAGGAAATAAGAGTGGAGAGACTTTGGGAAAACATTACTGTATTTTTAATTATCAGCCCTTTTGATGTTGTCAGCCCATACCTTAAGCAAGGGGAATAATTGTTTAACTTCCTTCCTATTTAATGTGGTCATTTTATGGCTCAGAGGCACAGCTTTTGCTCCTGAGTTACCATTTACAGCTGTGGCCAGGTGTTTTGGGCACACAGCTGCCAGGGGACAGGGACAGGACAAGAGGAAAGGGCCTCAGGGTATGCCAGGGAGGTTGGACATCAGGAGGAATTTCTTCATGGAAAAGGTGGTCAAGCATTGAAAGGGGCTGCCCAGGGAGGTTTGGAGTCCCCATCCCTGGAGTTGTCCAAGGAAAGGCTGGAAACCCACGTTCTCCTCGTGGAATGCACTGAAATTTTATCTTTCTGGGACTGAAATATTCCCATTTATGGTATCCACACATAAATACCTGTATGCTGAGCTGGGGAGGGACCTGCTCCTAAAGTCCCTGCTCCTAAAGGAACACCTTTCTCAAGGCAAAACACACGTCCAATTTTGTGGAAATAAATCAGTGCAAATGGGAATAGGATCTTGGGGTGTTAGGCTGCTGAAATCTACAGAAAGGCACAGGTGTAAAATTAAAGGAAGATTTCATCTTCTTCTACTCTGAATACTCAAAACAGCTGAGTCTGCCTATTCTGAATTAGTGTCTCCACTGAATTTTGCCAGTCCACACCAGTTAAAGTTCTGGCCCTGTGGTTGAAGCCTAAATTTATTGCCCTTTTTAATTTTTAAATTTCATTTTAATAGTCCTGATGGCCCAGGACAGGACCTGCTCAGCCCTTCAGATAAAGGTATCTTAGGTCAGTGTTAGCTCAGAATTTTTTTGACATCACTTACACTCACAAAGAAAGGAAAGAATTAAAATTCTTTCAGCTGAAACTTTTGCTTCTTCATGAATTAAACTTGCTGAGAAGACCAGCAAAATATGATGTTCCCTGCTCAGTATGGCAGCTTGCAGGTCACCATGGCTGAGATATTATGATACTCAGCAGATTCCCTTTAGGATGTGAGTTTTTCTAGTGGCTAAAGGATCTTGGATAAATCCAGAAGTTTATTTTCCTTTCCCATAGACCCCAGAAGGGCTCTGAGGTTCTGACTCCATGTGAAATGCTCAGTCAGGGAGATTCAGACCCATCCCCAGAGCTCTGTGGATCCTCAGCAGAAAGGATAAAAGTAAGGATGACATTCCTTATGTGAGTGTAAGCAGCTTGCTCAGAGAGGGAATCCAACTCCTGGAAGAAAGCTGGGGAATGGTGGCCTGCAAGACAGCTCAGAGAATTTACCTGGATGCAGATTGCCTCATCCACACATCCATCCTGGAAAAACAGAGATATTCTGGGGTTACAAACCCAATGGTACAAATATGCCACCCTACAAAGATCCCAGGTGTGGCAGAAGGATTTCCAGGCTCACTTTTATGGACCCTCTGTGCTCTTCAAGAAGTGTGAAGGGGCTGCAGCAGTGGCAGAAGACGGGCTCTGACTTAAATTAAGGAATCATCCCAAAACTAGGAGAGGTCCAGCATCCCAGCAGAGCAACGTGGCTCCCTCAGTTCTGCTTCATGATCAACAGTGAAGCTCTGGGATGACAGGAAAACACAGACTGGGAATAAAGGCTGGGAGAAGGTTGCCTGTTTTGAGAGAAACTTCCACATTTCTTGCAGCTTTCCCTTTTCCCAGTGCTGCAGTGAAGGGCACCTGCCACAGGAAAGCTGTAGCCCCTGGAGAATTCCTCCTGATTCCAATAAACTCCAGCCTGAGCTCTCACATCTCTGTGTTTGTAAACAATCTCAGCACATCTCTTCTTTGGGATCCATCCAAGCTGCACTTTACCCAAATGCTGTTCTGCTCCTGCTGCCTGATGCAGTCCAGCACACTTTTTTCTGCATTTCACTTGTTTTGATTGTCAGAGAACTTTCAACAAGGCAATTTTTCGTTGCTGTGATGGCTGGTGAATATTGTGTTGGGGGAAAAATAAAAGTTGGAGTGGAAATTTTCTAATCAAAGTCGCTGTTCTTTGTTGTTTGCAATCTGGATGAAGACAATGCAGATGGGTGAGTCAGTGTAAGTGGTGTCTGATGCTCTGAAAGAAAAACTCCTTATGTAAACACCTGAGTGATCTGGTGAAATTTTCTACATGTATGCATGATAAATGAACTTTTAAAATGCTAATTAAAGGCCTAAGAAATCTTTGAAAGCCCTCTTTCAGTGCCAAAATTCTAGAGAAATACATCTTTCAGATCTTCCAGGTAGAGATTTTGGTATGCTTGGCTGGTTTTTCTTTTTTTCTTTTTCCAAATTGGAAACAATTTTAAAGCCACGTGTAAGCACTCAGGCTTAGCTATGTGTAACTGGATTTAGAACAGTAATCCTGGCAATGGTTTTTCTTCCCCTTTAAAATGCATATTTTCCATTAAGCAGCGTGGCTAATGAGTGTTGCTGTTTGTAACAAGCCTTTTTTTCCAGGTTAGCAGTGAATCACTTCGGGCTGTGACCTTATCTGATCTTGCATGTTCAAGAGGGCTGAGTCTGATCAATAATTGGTGAGGTTTCATCACGGAGCCCGTGGGTGCTGCCGGAAGCAGTTTGGTGATTAAGGAGTTGACACTCTTGCTCTCAACCATTCATGAAACTCTGTCCCATCCAAGCCCTGGCAGGACTCTGCAGCCTTTTGGAAAACCGAGCTTTTCACTGCTCAGCCTCCATCACTATCCCGTGGTGGTTTTCATGTCGGACTATCCACGCAGGCAGTCCTGGCCGAATTCCAGTTCTGATAATTGTTTTCTGCCTAGCTTCCTTCCATTTCAATTTAGGCTGCTACTCTCCTTTGTTCCCTAAGCCAAGGTGTTAAACTGCTGGATGATTGCTTCCCAGGCCAGCTCTGGGAATGCTGCCTGGCACAGGGTGGGTGCAGCTCTGCTGCCTCTCAACTTTATCAGGTGTTTTTTCAGCTTCTCAAAGGGCTCTCTCTGTGAACAGCTGATAATGTCCTGTGGAAACATCTGGAGGGGCTCAGCTCTTCAGCTTCCTGGGCTGGAAAGGCTTCAGCTATTGAGGTGCACAGATGTAGTGTGAGCTGCAGTTTGATGTTTGGATTACAGACAAAACTCGTGCTTTTTCTGTCCTCTGGCAGCCCCTGGGAATTATTAGTGTTGGCGTTTAAGTGCTCCGTCAAACACAGAGGGGATGTCTGAATGCCTTTCTTGTTTGTTTGTTTTCCAAATGTGTAAAGGCAGCCTGGAAAGCTCCCGGTGTTTGTTGTTGGTGGCATTCCCTGAATGCCTCCATCCCCCTGCTCATCCTGGAGGAACAGAGGGGATTTAGCAGCTGATCTCCTGCCCCACGGCTTCTGTTTCAGTGCTGCCCCTCCAGGAGCAGAGAGAGCATCCAGGACTTAGCATCTGAGCTAACAGGGAATTGGGAGTTGGAAGAGGGAAAGGGCTTGATATTCCTGCTATTTCTGGGAATCACAGACTCACTTCCCAACCAGCAGTCTGTGCTGATGGAATGAGCAGTAGGTTTTGGAAATATCAGTGTTACACCTCCCCCTGGGTAGAGCAGTCAGGCCACAAAAATCATTCTGATGGTTTCTGTGGCTCCTGGGAGAGGCCAGTTCCAGTCCCCACTCCTCCTTCCCCAGTTCAGCTGCTGGTTTTGCCTGGGTCGCTTCTTTGCAGCAGGAAAATTCAAAGGAGTAGGAGGAGAGACTGGTTTGCTGGAGCTGGAGCTGCTCAGACAAAGCCAGAGCAAAACAAACTCATCCAAATGAGATTGGTTCAGGGTGGTGTGAGGGGTTGTAATTTCTTTGGGGAAAATAGGAATCCCAAACCCCTGGCTGAAGCCTGGGCTGTGGATGCACTCCTTGCCCTGGCTGCAGCTCTGCCAAGTAGAACTCATCAATGCTTTCCCCATCCAAAATTATCCCTCCCTGCATCTCCTGGAGGACCTTGGGCAGGGGTGGGGATGGGAGGGCTAAAACCAGTTTTAGTCAAAATGAGCAGGTCACCTTGCACAACACACAGGAGGTCTTCGCTAAGTGGAGTCATGAAGTCCTCCAGGAAGGTCTACCTCACCCTCCAACAGCTTCAACAAGTTTCACATCGAGTTTGGTGACCTGACATTTTTATGCCTTCACTTTCCTTGCAGATGAGCTGTGAAAGGCAGATTGAAGCTGTTTCAGGGGAGGTTTAGGCTGGATTTTAGGGAAAGGTTCTTCCCCCAGAGGGTGCTGGGCACTGCCCAGGTTCCCCAGGGAATGGGCACGGCCCCGAGGCTGCCAGAGCTCCAGGAGCCTTTGGCCAGCTCTGCCAGGGTGGGATTGTTGAGGGGTCTGGGCAGGGCCAGGAGTTGCTCTGGATGATCCTTGTGGCTCCTTCCCAACTCAGGATATTCCATGATTCCATGATGGGTGCTGTGGCCACCCCCTTGCTGGCTGTGCTGGGTGGATTTGCATCCTCAGCCTCCCAATACCTCCCTACAGGGCCATCCTGCTGGGCCTGTTTGGGCACACGTTGTTTTTGTGGGGTATTGTCACCCAGAGAGTCCCAATGGAAATTTTTGTCCCTGTGTCCTGTGTACCACATAAACACGTGGGGACAAATAGACCCTGCCCAGAAGAGCTGTAAATAATGAACCCAGAGAAAGGTCATGGCTTGTGTTGTGTCTAGATGAAAAACTGAGAGGCTGAGAGGGTGAGGAATGAGCCTGGACCTCCTTCCAGTACCCCACAGAAGCCCTCTATCATTGCTACCCCAAATTTGAAAATGCTCAAATCCCTGAAGTGGTCCCCAAAGCTCAGGACCAATTATTTCCTGGTCTGAAATCTCCTGTAGTTTGAAGTCATGGCTTTATTTTTAGATCACCAACACCACCTCAGCCGTAATTACACTTGTACCAATCGAGCGTGTGGCAACGCTCATGGGTGTCTGAGTAGTCCTGTAGTGTAAGGATTAATTTGTGGGGTTGGAAAAGGTGGAATGGCAGGTGTTGCACAGGAGCTGACACTGAGGTTCCACCTGCCCCATAAAGCTCCTCAAAGGTGATGTCCCAAGAGAAGAGAGCAGCAACAGCAGGCACTTGGCTCAGGGTCCTTTTCACCCTCTCCTTTCAGAGGGATCCTCCAGCCCTGACCATATCTTAGCCCTAAGTCATGTCAGGAAGCACATTTTTAATGCTGCATTATTAGAGAGTCAGAGGCATTTGTGGGATTGGTGTGGGAGTACAAAATTGTTTTCTGATGAGGAATTGAGTCGAGGTTTGCTGGCGTCTCGTGTAGTGGCTGTTTATGTGTAAACTTGAAACCAAACCAAGCAAAAGGAGTGAAACCATCCAAGGCCTAAAATGTCATCTGGCAGCGAGGAAAAGCTGCAAATACCAGATTAGGGGAGCCCAGAACCAGCTGGCTGCTGTTCATGCTGGAGTGAGTGCTCACCAGACATTCCAAAGCTGGCCATAAAGCCTTTCTAAGCTCACTCTGGTCACTGCTACTCATTGCAGGATCACTGGCAAGCATGAAGGGGGCTTCTGTTTAGCTGTGGGAAAAGAAGGCAGGGAAAACAGCACCAAGTCCATAGTTTTAGTGTCCTTTCTCCTGTGGTTCACAGCACAGACCGCAGTCCAGCTCCATCTGGAGCCAGCTCCAAGGGTTGTGCTGGTTTTCAGCAGGACCAGGGTGAAACCAAAGTGTAATGACAAGTCACAAAGGCTGTAATAAAGCCATGCTCCCTGAGAAAACAGCTGTGGTGGTTTAGGAGGCCCTTGCCTCTCCCATCCCTTGGACAGAGGCTCCTGCTCCCAAAATGGTGCCAGCAGAAGGGAATGTGGGATCATGCTCTGCTTCACAACCTTCACATCACCCCTCTTTCCTGGGAAACAAGCCTGTTTGGAGCTGCAGGCTGTGGCCATCTCCAGCAGCAGGGTGAGCCAGCTCGGTGGGGTGATAAGAAACCCTCAGCACCGGGGCTTGTCAGAGCCCATTCTGGAGCCTGTCACTACCCATTGTTCCCTTTATTGAAAGCAGTTGTGCCTATTGCATGTCCCCATACTTCAAAAAATCAGACCTGGGACACAATTGCTGGGGCTTTTTGCTCGGGAAGTGTTTCTTTTTATACCTTAAAACCCAGGAGGAGGCTTTGTTGCTGCCGCAGCAGCAATATCCTGACACGCTGGGAAGGAAGTTTCGTTCTGAATAAAGCTAATCTCACACTAAAAACGTAACCCTTTCAGGCCTGGGGGCAAGCACCACGTGTGAAATCGTCCCAACTGTCATGTGGAAGGATGAGTTTTAAAAGCCACCCTTGAGAGATTATCATTAAACCGAGCCTTACGCAAGGCTGGACTCGGAGGGATCGGTGTTTGCACATCTGTGGTTTCAGTGACCTTGGCAGAGTTGTTTCCCAGTAAAATCAGAAGTGGAACTTGCAACAACAAGCAAATGTGTGTTTTGCACTGTATTCCAGGCAGATTAGTGATGTCATGGCTGCTGTGTGCTGTAGCTCTGTCTCCTTTAATGCCTTTTTTTTTTTTTTTTTATCTTGATGCTAATGTGGCTTTGAATTTCTTCAGCTAGAGAAGTCACAGCTCTTGGCATCCTGCCCCACAACATTTACCTGGAGCTCTTGCAACCTTCTGTGACATCAGTTTTACTGTTGAGGGTGTAATTGATCTTATCCATTCTTGAACACGCTCATTATCACATTCATTGTGGTTCTTTTCCAACACTGGAACATGCCCATCTCGGGACATGTATGCAATATCCACCTCCATGTACTTTCTTTATTTGTATGGGGGTTATTTCTCTAGGGGTTATGGAGTTTTTTTGATCCTCACAAAGTGTGAGGATTGGAACAGCCCAGGGCAAAGAAATTTAAAAAGAAAGGGGGGAAAATATTAAGGAAGAACTGCAGGCTGTGTTGTCTTTGTGAACTTAGCAGACTGAGTAGGTTTTTTATGTATTTCTTCTTTTCTTTTCTAGTGATGCTGGTACCAGATGGCTGATTTACAAGTCAAAAACTTCAAGCATCCAGTAGTTCAGCCTCTTACTTCCATAAACCCTTGATGGATTATGCTAATGTGGCCCATGGAAATTCTCTTTGGATGAGAGACTGTGGGGTGGAGGCACTGGGAGATGTGTCTTGGTGCTCCTCTAGGAGCTCTGCTGTGGGTCCCATCCCCATCCTTGGAAGTCCAGCACCCATGGAAAAGCTGAGGAGGTGGGTGGAACGTGCAGCAGACTATCTACAGGAAAATAGAATCCACTTTGCTCATGGCTTAGGGTGGGTGCACACAGAGGAAGAGGGAATTTTCCTCCACTACTCTCCAGGAATTTGAGACGTGGTTTCATTTTTCTTACAGTTAAGCACATTCAGTAAATAGCATAACCATCACAACTGCAGTAATACCTCATCAAACGCTGTGAAAAGGATGAAGACATTTAGATGACACATAAATACACTGAGTTTTCAGCCACGGTATACAGTGAGCTACTTTCAATGGAAAATCAAGGCTTTCAAAGCAATTCATTTAACATTTCCATTTTAACACTTCCTCAAAGTCAATTGCAGCAGAGAACATGCAGCTCCGTTTGCTTCCTCAAACCACGACACAAAATAGTCCAGAACTTCTCCTATGGAGCAACAAAATCCCTCCAGGATAAAAATGCAAATTTTTTTTGTCCTACCACTGATGACACGACTTAAGGGCTTTTCCAGTTTGCTGTCAAAGAAAGGATATGTCTTCATTGCTGATTAAATGCACTGCAATTAACTAAAGTTTCGTTTGGTTTGATAATCTCTCCTCCCAAGTTATGCTAATGTGGACAAACAGTGTGGATAAAGCAGCCCCTTCTTGAAATAAAATAAGGGCAGTTCAGTACAGGCTGGTCCTGAACTCAAGGGTGGCTGTGCTGGGGATGCTGAGGGGTTCATCCCAGGGGTCTCTGCAGGAATTTGACTCATTTTCTGAATTTTAACAGTTGTATTTTCTCAGCACACAGGGGAGATGGGGGAGTCAATAATCATGGAATTATACAATCATGGAATGGTTTGGGTTGGAAGGGATGTTAAAGATCACCCAGTGCCACCCCTGCCATGGCAGGGACACCTCCCACTGTCCCAGGCTGCTCCAGCCCCAGTGTCCAACCTGGCCTTGGGCACTGCCAGGGATCCATGGGCAGCCCCAGCTGCTCTGGGCACCCTGTGCCAGCCCCTGCCCACCCTCCCAGGGAACAATTCCTAATTCCCAAAATCCCATCCAGCCCTGCCCTCTGGCACTGGGAGCCATTCCCTGTGTCCTGTCCCTCCATCCCCTGGAAATTGTCTCTCTCCAGGTTTCCTGGGGCTCCTCCAGGCCCTGCAAGGCCACCCTGAGCTCCCCCCAAAGCTTCTCCTGTCCAGGTGAACAATCCCAGCTGTGCCAGCCTTTCCTCCCAGCAGAGCTGCTCCATCCCTCTGCTCATCCTGCTGCCTCCTCTGGGCTCTCTCCAGCAGCTCCATGGCCAGTTGCAACCAAAAAGAAGAAGAAATTGTCCTGTGAGCAGTTGAGATTATATTAATCAAAGCTTCAGGCTGTTTCTTTTGGCTAAGAGGGGTTTAAAAGGTACAAAATGCAAGTGAAGATCTTTATATCTCAGTGGGTCTCCACCAAAAGGCACCACTCAGGATCCACATTCTGCAGCAAGGACAATCCCTGAGTAATTCTTTCCAAACTACTTATTTTTGTTTTATTTATTAATTGCTTCACTGGAATTCTCTTTATAAACAGATTTTAGGGGAATAATAGTATAATATGGGGGAATAATAGTATAATAGTAGTAGTGAGAAAAAAACAAAATAAGCAACCTCCTATCCTGTCCTTTATAAATAAAAATTAAAAATAAAGTCCACCAATAACAGTTTGTTCTTTGGTCGGGGGCTAATGGGACACAGGACTTGGCATGCTGGAACAGCCACTGGAATGAAGATATTATCATAAAAATCACTAAATCTTGACTTCATTAAAACCTATTTAATAGCATCGACATTTTTTCCTGGCCAAAATTTCTCAAGTTATGTAATAAACTCTGTGTGCCCGATCCTCCAGGGTTATTTCCACACTCTATTAACAGGCTATAGCAGGTTTTTAAAATATGCAGCATGGTGTGGTGTGTACCTGGGAACAAGGAACAGAAAGTTCTTTCAGAGATTGTATGTACATATGTCTGTAGGCTGCATGAGCTTGCCTAAACAATTCACACCATTATCGAGAGGATCTTGGCAAAAACAAGAGAAAAAGAGATTCAGTGAGTTACATAACAGGCACACATCTCTTTCCTTCTTGAGCAATGGCTGCTTCCACTTAACAAATGATATTTGAAGCACTCCCTAAAAACTGCTAACAAAATCAATTCCCGTGGCCTCTTGGGGAATGGAATCGGTCGCGTGTGGGATGGTGAGATGCTGGCTTCAGTTGTTGAATCCTGTGGGTAATCCCAGATATTTGCATTCCTGGAGATTTCAAAATTTGCATCTTTAAATATTTAGTTGCAAAAGGTTGATACAGAAAGCGTTAAGTTATGAGGAAAAGTGAAAGGACAAATATTTCTCATTTTTTTCCCAGGCTGAGACAGATCTGTAGTGTAACTTTTGAGAGCAAACCTACTGGAAGTCCCCCCAAACACTCCTGACCATGCAAAAATCCTGTATTTCTGGTTGTATGTGGATATTTCAGAATTTTGGGCTGGCCAGATGATCAGACCTGCTCACAGGATGGGTGGGTGGAGATGGGGGTGCCACTGTTCCAGCCTGACCATCTTCCCCAGGGCACTGTACTCACTTTGGGAGGTTTTTTTGCCACTTATTTCTTTACCTTCACATGCAGCAAACCCAAGATTCATGGCAAAAATTATAGACTTGGAAAGAACTTGCCTGAATGCTCACAGCAGTTTTTCACTGAGGTGACCAAAGGATGTTTATGACTGGAATTCCTGAGTGCTGAATGTTTTTGACCAAAGCATTTGGTGCCTTGTAGAAGAGAAACTCCACTGCAAGGGGACAAAAAGCAGCCCAAAATCTGTGCAGTGACACCCAGGGCAGGCTGCAAGGAGGGACAGGCACCTCCTCACCTTCCCTGCAGCTCATCCTCCCCCCTCCTGGCAGTCCCTGCTCGGGGACTTCCTGGCCCAGAGGCCGGATTTGTGTTTCTGGGTTTTATAGCTCACCCTGGACTTCTCTTCCACGAACTGGGCTGAGTTTCCAGCTGTATTTCTGGCTCCTGTGACATCTGATGGTGAAGGATCTCCCAGTGTGGCTGTGTGCTTTGTGAAGTGTGTGTGTGTGTGTGTGTGTTTTAACCTATTTCCTCTTCTCTCCACATCTTGCAGAGTGAGAAACAAAGGAGAAACATCCTGATTTTGCCCCTTCCCAGTCACTCAGGCCACGCTGTCACACTCCAGTTACTTGTGCTGTGTCTTGTGCAAACCAAGGGCTTCCCATCTCCTGAGAGCTATTTTTACCCTTTTATTTGCATAAAAGCTGAACTTCTCCAGTTCTCCTGTTGCAAAACCAAAATTGTGGGTGCCTTTATATTAATGTTATTTATATCAACTTATATAGCATTAATTAAGATATATACTATATTAACACATAAAATATACCCCAACATCTATAGCATATATATGGCACATAACATATATATGGCACATAACATATCTAAAACTATATAGTATAAAAATATATCAATTAACATTTCTGATAGGAATTATTTACATTAACACTCTGTGTTTTGTATTACCACAGTAGCTATGCTGCTTTTCAGTGGAGCTGTGCTTTTTTTTGGTCTATGTCATTTTTTCCTCCTGATAATGTAAATTCTCTCTGCTTTTTTAAGAACCACCTCAGAATAACAGCTCTGGAAATGCAAGGCAGGCTTGAAGGGAGTCTCTCTTTTATGTGCTGAGTTTGCTCCTCTACAGCCAAGACAAGAAAGCTCTGGGAGAGAAGTGCTTTGTTCAGAAGGGAAGAAGTCTCTTCTATCCCTTTCCCACAGTTAAGAAACAGCTTTTGTTGAGTTATGAGTGAAGCCACTTACATAATCTATGGTCAGAAAGCTGAGCTGGCATGTTTTTGGGTGACTGGAAGTTGAAAAAAGAGAAAAATATCGAAATTTCCCAGCTGACCCCAAAACAAAAACATCCCATTAGGTTGGCACTTACTGCACATCTTCTGTGTAATTTGGTTTTTTACTGACTGCTCACACTGAGATTATCTTTGTGTAACTGTCAGGCATTTGCAGATTTTGGGGTTTTCTTGTGGTGATCTTGTGAAGATGCATCAGTGTCACAGCTCTCATGTCTGGAAATAGGGATTTTTGGGTTGGAAGGGACCTTAAAAATCATCCAGTGCCACCCCTGCTATGGCAGGGACACCTTCCACTGTCCCAGGCTGCTCCAGCCCCAGTGTCCAACCTGGCCTTGGGCACTGCCAGGGATCCAGGGGCAGCCACAGCTGCTCTGGGAATTCCATCCCAGCCCCTGCTCACCCTTCCAGGGAACAATTCCTTCATATATCTAACCAAAATTTCCCCTATTTCAGTTTGAAGCTGTTCCCCCTTGTCCTGTCACTCCAGTTCCAGATGAGTTGTCCCTCTTTGGATTCCCTGTAGCCCCTTCAGACCCTGCAAGTCTCCACAAAACCTTTTCATCCCCAGCTCTCCCATCCTGTCTCCACTGGGCAGGTGTTCCAGTTCCCTCATCAGCTTTGGAACTGCTCCATCAGTTCCATGTCCTCCTAGTGTTGGGAACACCAGAACTTTATGCCATGTTCCAGGTGGAGTCCCACCAGAGGAATGTCTTCCATCTCCAGACGCCTCTTCCCAGCTCTCCACAGAGACTTGTTCTGCTTCCTTCCCTCTGACACCCCAGTTTTGCTCTGCCTGTGTTTTAGAGGAGCTTTGCTTGGCTCTGCTGGATGTCAACTACTGGGCATTTATTTATTTATTAATTAATTTATTTTTATTTTTAGTCTTGAGGAGTTTTTCCAGATACATGTTCTAAATCATAATCTTGCTCTCCTGTGTACCTTGTGATGTGCCAGAAGCTTCCTGAGCTTGTGGCCACGTCTGGCAGCAGTCCTGGGTCAGCCAGAGTGATTGTGTGGGATGGGCAGGGTAAGCTGCAAAGATTTCCCAGCTTTTCTCCATGTCAGAAGAGATGGGATGCAGGAACCTCCTCCTTGCTCATGAGCTGCCCCCAGCAGGCCACCAAAGTCTGGCACTATGTGATTTTTGTACACACACACTGGAAGCTCTTGGTTTGTGCAAGTGAAGACTTATGTCACAAGTGCAAGAAAAATCATTATGACAGAAGCTGGGAGAACAATTTCAGTGGGATTCATTCAGAGCCTTGTGTGGGACTATTCCCAGGCTATAAATTTACCTATTCCCTGGGAAAATTTGCTTTGAAAAAGCCTTCAGTTAGAAGTTTTCCACTGTGCTGCTGGACATCTCAGCACACCAATGCCATGACTGTGTGTGCAGTGCATTCACCTGAAAGGTGCAAACCTCATTTCCTTACTGGCTGAAATTTGGAAGCCACTGAGCTGTTTTAATGCAGCATCACCTAATTCACTGTTACCCTCCACATGAATCTTTGCCATCATTCTCTTTCCCCCTCTCCTTTCTCTTTCCCTCCCCCATCCCCAAACTCCCTTATTTGCAATTGCAATCTTTTTTAGTGAGGAGCAATGGCTTTTTAATTTTCCCCCCGAAATGGAAGTGTGCAATTATTATGCAAAGCAGCTATCTTTTAATTCCCCAAAATTTCCGGTGTACACTGTAATCAGTCATTCTCCCCTGTACGTTTTACTGTCTGAAATTGTAAGCCTGGAGCATTAGAAAACTATAATAAATAATTCAGTGATTTCCTTTCAGCTTCATATTCTACTTTGCTGAATATGTTTGGAGGTGTAAATATCTCTCTGGAGGGGGATAATTTTAAGTTTAGTTTTCTAATTTGATTAAGGAAGCGGCGCCTGCCTGTTTCCTCCACAGGCAGGGTATGAGTGCACCAGGGAGATATTTAGATATCTGTGTAGGTGTGTTTAATACCTTCCTCCTAATTGTATTTCCTTTTCACTAAATAAGAAAAGTTGTAATGCAATGGGATTAATCCTCCCATATTCCCCCACCTCCTTTTTTTCCCTGGTTTGATTGTCTTGTTCCTCACAGGCAGAATCCCAGAATTGGAAAAGACCTTGATTGAGTCCCAGCTGTGCCTGGTGCCCACCTTGTCACCCAGCCCCGAGCTCTGAGTGCCACCTCCAGGTGCCACCTGCAGGGATGGGCACTCCAAAGCTCCCTGGGCAGCCCCTGCCAAGGCCTGAGCCCCCTTTCCATGGGCAAATTCCTGCTGCTGTACACATTTCCCTGGTGCAAAACATGTACAATCTGTTCTCCCCATCTCCTGGGTGAAGGAGGGACCATCTTACATGAAAAGTCTTTAACAAACAAAACTTTAAAACCTCCAGTTTCCATATGGAGTTGTGGCTAGCAAAGAGCTGTAACAAAAGAATAGGTTTCACTTAGCAGCTCTCAGGAAATATTTCAGCATATTTTGCAGAGGTGAATGTGATAATTCATTAGTACAAAATGGCCATGTGTTGTGTTAGAGGAAAGAGAAAACAGTGCAGAGCTACACACGAGCACAGGTGGCCTTCAAATTGTGATTTTTTTTTTTTTTTAATTTTAGTTATGTAAGCTAAGGGTCCTTCTGTTTTTTGCCAAAATATGTGAGATGAATTTGCTTTACCCTTTCAAGCTTTTCCTTGAAACCAGGAGAGCTCTAATTGAGGCCTTCCAGGACCTGAAGGGACCCTACAACAACCTGGAGAGGGAATATTTAGAAGGGCCTGGAGTGGCAGGACTTTAAGATGAAGGGAGAAAGATTTCCATGTGAGATTAGGAAGAAATTGTTCCCTGTGAGGGTGGGCAGGCCCTGGCACAGGGTGCCCAGAGCAGCTGGGGCTGGCCCTGGATCCCTGGCAGTGCCCAAGGCCAGGCTGGACACTGGGGCTGGGAGCAGCCTGGGACAGTGGAAGGTGTCCCTGCCCATGGCAAGGAGTGGAAAAAGATGGTCTTTAAGGTCCCTTCCAACCCAAACCATTCCATGACTCTTGGATTCTATGAAAAAAAACCATGTAAAGAAAGCCTAAATTAGAGCAGCTTGGAAAATACTCCCTTACTACTGCAGGTTGAATATTTTTTTCTTATTAATCTCTAGATATCACAATGCTTTTTTGGACTCTCCACAGGCTGCAGGGTGCTGTTTCCAGCCCTTTCATTTCCTTAGCAGGTGTGGATGTGCTGTGGCATTATTTCAAATTAAATCCTTCTGAGTAGCTTTGGTGAGGAACCTGGACCTGCTCGAGGTGTGCTGCGAGCATCCTTGTCAGGAGCTCCTGAATCCAGGGGAACTCCTGAGTCCAGGGGATTCCAGCTCAGTGTCTGGACACCCCTGGTGTCTGAGAGGGAATTAAAGACAAAGAGGGAGGCAGTGCTTGGAGCAGGGGGCACTGAGAAATTTTAAACCAATTTGTGGCACCAAATCCTGGCTGAAGGAGGGAAGGTGTAGTGGTGTGGAGGAAGGTTTAGGTGGGTTTAAATTCTTTGAGGTGCCAGCCCATGAGGTTTAGGTGGGTTTAAATTCTTTGTGATGCCAGCCCATGAGGTTTAGGTGGGTTTAAATTCTTTGTGATGCCAGCCCATGAGGTTTAGGTGGGTTTAAATTCTTTGTGGTGCCAGCCCATGAGGTTTAGGTGGGTTTAAATTCTTTGTGGTGCCAGCCCATGAGGTTTAGGTGGGTTTAAATTCTTTGTGGGGCCAGCCCTTTGGCAAGGACTGGGTCACTCCACAGCTTCTGGCAGGTTCTTGAACCTGTGCTCTGAGAGAGGAACTTCCTCAAGGCCTCACCCATCATCTCCCCTTTCCTGAACCTTCGGTTCTGCACAGCACCACAACCAGACATGCAAAAGCACCATGACAAAAATGCAACTGGAGCATTCTTGGCATGACTTGGCATGTGGGAGCTGAGAGATGGGGAGCTTGATAGGCTTCCAGACGTGTTCTGCAGACTGAAGAAGTGCAAGCAGCTGGATAAGCATCTGAAATTTGTGTGTTTATCTGAACTGAACTCGAACTCTGAGCCACTTCAGAGTTTGCCTAGCAGTGGCTAGTAATTACTAGAAAGCTTGTTAAAATTGGAAAGTAATCTCAATAATGAGTTAATTCACAAAAGGACACAAACAAACCCCCTCATTTAAACTGTGCTGGCGCAGGAGTTTGGAGCAGACATTTATCTTTGCAGACAGTCAAGAAAAACCTTTGAAAAAAATAAAGTATTATGAATTCTCCTCTGCTTTAAAAACTGTTGGGAGACTGCAGCTAAAAAAAAAAAAAAAAAAACAAAACCACAAACCAAAAAAGAGGATTTGATAAACATAGAGGTAACAGGTCTGATTCCAGCCCAGTGTAAGTCAACAGCATAACCATGGAGTTACCTGTGGGAGTGAAGGGAAGGCAGAATGGGATCAGACTGTGCCGGACACTTCTTAAGGTGGAGTTACATTATCAAAACACAGGCAGTCAGGGGAGGCTCATTACTGTGAAAAATGTGTTTAGGATCCTGTCTGGGAATGATATGGTCGGCCTTCTCAGTAAAATGCATTCTTTAATGAATCTTTCTGGTTATGCAGGCTTAGTTGTCATTTACTACTTCTTTAGTGACGTTAAACTTTAACGTGATAAGAGCGTGGGGAGCAGAGAGAGCAGTTTCCACCCACAAGGATAAATATTGATCTGGGTGATAAAGAAGAACAAACATTCTGATGAAGTGGTAGGAAAGAAACTGAACCTGATATGGGAGGGTTGTTTGGGCAGTAAAAGAAAGTTAGTCTTTCAACTCAGAACAGGGAAGGGCAAGGGGATGGCTTATCACAAAGTTATTAACAGGATAATAAAGTTTCTGCCTTCAAGCTGTAATATTTGCCCGTACACAAACAAAGAGATGATGACCAGGGTGAAGTTCTGGTGGCAGTGGAAGAAGTGGCAGCTTTGCTGCTAACTGAGGAGGGGCAGGTGTTTATAGCTGGAGGGCTGTGCAGGGGCTCTGATGCTCTGTGCAGGTCTCTTTTTTTGTCAGCAAAATTGCTTCTTTCAGTCCCTCCTTGGCCAAAGTCTGCTCAAAACCAAGCCTGCACTTCTCTGCTCCACTGAACCTGAGACTGATAATTAGTCTGACTTTAGAAAAGTTTGAATTTCTAAGCTACAACAAGGCTTTTTTTGTGTGTGGGGAGGGGTTTGGGATTTTTTTTTTAATTTTAAAAATTTATTTTACCTGAACTTGCCCTTTTTGACACCTCACCTAGAAGGAGCAGCTTCCTGCTGGGCCTCCTCTGCTTTGGTGAGTTTCACATGAGAGAGCTTGGCTGGGGCTGGGAGCAGGGAGGGTGACATGTCCTGCATCACAGGGGTCATGTCCCTTGTCACATGGCATGGCCAGACAGCACTTATTCCTGGGAGCTGAAGACAAATGAAAGCCTTGATTTACATGAGCCTTTAGTGACAGGACAAGAGGGCAATGTGTTCAAACTGGCAGACAGTAGGGTTAGATGGGATATTAGGAACAAATCCTTCCCTGTGAGGGTGGCAGGCCCTGGCACAGGGTGCCCAGAGCAGCTGGGGCTGCCCCTGGATCCCTGGCAGTGCCCCAGGCCAGGTTGGACACTGGGGCTGGGAGCAGCCTGGGACAGTGGAAGGTGTCCCTGCCATGGCAGGGGTGGCACTGGGTGATCTTTAAGGTCCCTTCCAACCCAAACCATTCTGTGCTTCTATACTTTCATGATTTAGAGCCCAAAAGCCCTTCCAGGTGGGTCAGTGGCTCGAACTCCTGGGCCAGGACCAGCCAGTGTGATTTGTGCTCTCAGAAGGGATGAAAGCACCCACCACACCTTCTGTGCTTGGGCACACACACAGGTGGGATGGACAGAGTGGGAAGGGATTACTGCCACCAAGAGCAGTGTCCTTGGTATCTGTGTCAGAGTTAGTCACCCAGGCTCCACCTGCAGTCAGTGGGGAGGCTCAGCCCCCTGGAGGAGGTGATTCAGCTCCTTCTCCTGCAGGTGTGGAGCAGGGCAGATGGAGCAGCTCCTGCTCCCTGCTGTCCCCTGGCAGTGAGCAGGGCCTGGGTGATGCTCTCTGCCCAGGTATCTCACCAGGTAGGTCACAGGAAATCCCTGCCTTTGTTTTGGCTTCCCAGCCACTTAGGAAATGCACAACACACTCCTAGGGCCAAATAAACAAAGCTCTGGAGTGGCATTTTCCAGGTGTGAATTCTCTGATCACCTCCTGTCTTATTGTGTGATTTTCTAACCAAAACCATCACATTTCCTAATCATTCTCTCTTGTCAAATCTGGCTTTGTAGTGCTCACTACAGTGTGTGTGACAGTGACAAGCCACTAGACACGATGCCCACATCTTTTTTTGGTTCCCCCAAGAGGGGGTTACACTGTCCCACTCCCATCATATTTTAGACCTCATATGCCTTAATCCATTTTTCTTTCATGTACAATCCTAAAAACTTAATGTTGCCTGCTCTGCCTCCTGGCTTTTAGGAAGGACCTAGGGAGGATAAAACTTTTGGAATAGCTCTGAGCTGTCCCCAGCAGCTCCATTGGATTTTCTCCCTTCCTCTTTACATGAGCAGTTATGAGTCTGTGGGGGAGGCAAGAAAGCTCCTCTGACCTTTGCCTGTTAACTTGTGCCTCCTCCACATGATGCAGAGAGGTTTTCCAGCTCAGTCCAGCTACCAAGAGCTTTCTGACAGTCAATAAATCACACCACAGCCTCTTATCTTGATTGGAGCTTCTGCTGGTTACTGTCAGATTCTTATTGCAAATATTTAATGTTGCTATTGCATTAAAAGAGGTTTTAGTCACTGCCATATGTGACTCGAGGGCAGGGTTGGGGGCACTTTTATGCCTTTTAAATGAATTTGTGTGGGGATAATAATACATGTGCTTTCCAGAAGAGCCTTTCCTTCCTGAAGGTGATGGATTGGAGAGGGAAATGGTGGTTTGGAATCAGTAGATCTCTGTATGGCAAACAAGCTAAGCAGCATTTGGCTTTGATGGGATTAACTGGAAGAGTTCATTTGTGATGGAAGGTATGGCTCCTGCTAGTCTTAAAATGAAGAATTTTTTTCATACCTGTTCCAAAAATCAGTCAAAAAGGTACAGAATGAAATGATCACTTCTCATTCTGCTTCTGACTCTGCCTTAGGTGAGTCTCATTCTTTCTTCATCTTTCAGGTTTCTAAATAATTTCTTTCAGGTTTTTAAATAATGCCACAGTACATCCATACCTGCTAAGGAAATGAAAGGGCTGGAAAGAGCGCCCTGCAGCCTGTGGAGAGTCCAAAAATCACTGTGATATCTAGAGAAAAGAAAAGAATAAGAAAAAAATATTCAACCTGCAATAGTAAGGCAGCATTTTCCAAGATGCTCTAATTTAGGCTTTCTTTACATGGTTTTTTCCATGGAATACAAGAGTCATGGAATAGTTTGGGTTGGAAGGGATCTTAAAGATCATTCCACTCTACCCCCCTGCCATGGCAGGGACACCTTCCACTGTCCCAGTGTCCAGCCTGGCCTTGGGCGCTGCCAGGGATCCAGGGCCAGCCCCAGCTGCTCTGGGCACCCTGTGCCAGGGCCTGCAGGTTTGTCTCTCCCAGAGAGGCACCATGGGCATGAGGGCACTTTGGGAATGTCTCACCTGTGTCCTGGCTGGCAGCAGGAACATCAGAGTGCAGAGTGACATGGGATCAAGATTGTCCAATGAGCCCTCTTTTGGGATTAGTGACCTATATCTGGAATGAAAAGGGATCATAACAATATAATTAAAGAACCTTTGGGCCAAGGGAGCTGAGCTCAGGGGAGGCAGGGCTGTGCCCCAGGCTGTGTGAGAGAGGCTCAGCTGCATTCAGTTCTACCAGTGCTGCCAAAGTGGGAAAGGCAACAGCCCTCAAATAGCTGCCAGATTCATCTGTCAGGGGATCAAACTCATCCATTCACACTGGGATTGCATTCTCTGTCAGTCCCTGAGTCTGCATTTGGCATGAGGCTGCTGATCCAGCAAGAAGTTTGCTGTCTTCCCCACTGTCCAGGACCACATGCAGCTTTCCCACACACAAACTTTTTAATTAGAGGTCTGTCATTTTTTTTCCCCCCCAGACATCTTGAATGACTTTGTCTTGGCCTCCTTCACACTTTCAGTGCTCAGCCAGAAAGCAGCTCTTGGGAGCAGCCTCTGCTCCCTCAGCACAGCCACCTACTTGTTCCCCTTTGGTTTCTCAGTGAGCTTTATCTTTCCATTTTTGCTTCTAATTTATCGACACTGAGAGCCTGCCTGGCTTTGGCAGCCTTTCCTGTAATGAGGCAGCTCACAAAAAGCTGTGTCACAACCTGCCTTGTTCTTGTCAGTGGCTTTTATCTTCCCTCTGCAGTCCCTCTAGCTCCACTTTTTATTTTTGCTGGAGTTATTCTGGCTGGTTTTAGCTGAGGTTGCCTTCTGTGTTAGCTGGAGGATGATTTAGCTCTGCTGAAGCCTGGCAATGATGGTACATAATAGCAGCATGTATTTTTAATCTAGATTTGGTTTCTATGTTTTACAGCACCAGGGAGAGTTTGGTTTTGTGTCTGAGGTGCCACTAAAAGATGTGTACGATTTCCTGAGTGTTGATGACTTCAGTGAATTATCCCAGCTCTGTTTTAGAGCTGTTGCTTAGGGACTTTTAGTATTTTAGTATTTATGTACAAAGCTAGCCAAAAACCAGTCTTCTTTCCTAATTCACAAAAAAACCATTCTAAAGTTGGATTTGCATCTAGAGTGGGGAGAATTGATTCCTCTCCCTCTCTGAAATCTCTGATAAATCAGTGAAAAAGGTGCCATGTGCAGCTGCATTGCAAGGATGGCACTTTGGCAAAGCTGCTCAGCATTGCCAGGACTTCAGGGACTCATCAGCCACCAAAGAATCCTTGTTCCCTGTGGCCACAGAGCTCTGCAATTTTAAAGAATCCTGACTCCAAGGAGGACAGGCCAGGAATTGTGATGCTGATGAAAACCCTTGGAACCAGAGGCTGAGTGAACACGGTGCTTCAGGCGTTTTCCTGAGGGTCTCTTCACATTGTGGCACTTCTCTGGAGCCCTGAGGGTGAATTGGGCCCTGCCTGGGGGTGCAATTCTGTGCTAAGACTGCACTCCAGAGAGACAAAGTGAAATAAAGCCTGAAGAAATTTATGTCTTGAAGCTTCTCTCGTTGTGAGCTCCTGAGAGCCCAGGATCGCCTGATTTTGAGGCAGTTCAGTGCTGGGTGTGTTCTGCACCGAGCTGGAATGAATTTGGGGATTGCCCAAAGGGATTTGGGGGCTGTCTGGGGGCATCTTCTGAGGCTTTGCAGACTCTGTTTCACAAGTGGGCCTGCGGAGCGAGTCCATTGCAATAGTTTTTTGGTGATGTTGAAGATCTCACGCTCACTTTGGCTCCAGGCAGGGTGACCCTGCTGTCCCTGGGCTCTCCCAGCACCTGCCCAGTGCTCTCTGCAGGAGGAATGCTGCTCCCTGCCTGGCACAGGGGGAAGGACCCTTTGACAAGCTTGATGCTTGCCAGGATCATTCACTGGGCAGTTAACCAGGGTTTGCTTCATCTCATCTGTGTGGGGAGAGAGCTTGGCCTGGCAGAGAGGAAAACTTCACTCAGAGGAAACAGCACTGAAGCATTTTAAGAGGAAACTCTGTTGAGGTTGTTATTCCATTTTATATCACAGCACGTAGATTATTCTGAGTTGTAAGTTGTGGTAAGAGGAAGAAGGCAATGACCAAATCCAGGAAAAGAAATTACTTTTTTTTGTATTGCTGATAAACCAAAATTAGCAAGTGATAGTGGGTCTGAAAAAGAGAGATCTGGTGCTCCTCTTGTCAGCACTTTCAGAAGAAGCCTGGCAGGGTGCAGCCAGTGATCTCACCTGGGGGCAGATCCTGCTCCTGCCAGTAGTGAGAACACAGGGAATGCTTCAGGGAAGATCAGACAGCTGAGCAGGCTTGGCTGACAGAGCAAACCTTGGTTTAATTCTGTGGTCACAGAAAAACAGTTGGAAGGGACCACATATTCTTAAATATCCTCATTGCAGTCCTAGCAAATGGAAGTCACCATCCCTGGAAATGTTCAAAAAATGTGTGGATGTGGCATTTGAGGAGGTGGTGTAATGGTGAACGTGGTGGTGCTGCTGGGTTGAAGTGCTGCTGGATTTGATGATATTAAAAGTCTTTCCCAACCTTAAGAATTCTATGATTTCTATGAAAAGGACCAGAGCCCTGTGTGGTTCTTCCTTATGGGCTCCTATTTTTGTCAGATCACTGCTGGGAAAGAGAAAAGATGTGGCAGAGAAATTAAGGAGGTGGAAAAAATCAATCAAAGGTTGGACTCGACAGCCTTGGAGGCTTTTTCCAACCTAAATGATTCTGGGGTTCTGTGAAATGAGTTGGACACAAAAAAGGCTTAACCTGTGCATTAAATCAGAGGGGTTTTGGGTGGTGCATTGCTGCACAAGGAGCTCTGCAGGACATCCCTGAGTTCTGAGGATGTGAATTCCTCACTTTGCCCCAATGTGGTGATGGTGATGCCTTGTGCAGGCT
>VZRH01007163.1:0-24169 GCA_013397555.1 Urocynchramus pylzowi
TATATATATATATACATATGAATGATAACTCTTCTATTGTTATGGTTAAACACAATCTCTGCAGGTCAGAGAGGACATGGTTAAAAATTCCCGTGAACCACAGCATTGTTCAGTGGCCAGTTTGGGAGTTTCTGTCTCGGAACAAACTACAGCACATACACTTCAAAAAGGAGAAAAATTATGTAGGGGTATTAAATGTGCTTTCAGAAATATTTACAAAATGTTTCAAAGTTCTAGTTACTTGCATTTGTCCCTGGGAAGCAGATATATCAGTGTTACAGCCTTCAGCATTTCAGCAAGGGTAAGAAAGAAGCACAGATTTAAAAGAAAACAGCAATTTCATATTGTCATACACAATAATGTCTTGAGCTCAAGGGGCTCCATTAGACTGAGCAGAGAAAAAACCCAGAAAGTCTTCAGAAAGTGTTATTCCTTTTAAATATAATTATTTTTCTTAAGAATCATCTTAAAGTGACTGCAACTGCCCAGCCTTGCTCTGATTTCTGTACGGCAGCCTGTTGGATTAACTGTACAGGAGATTTAAAAGGGTTATTATAGGTTCCACACCACTGGTGGAAAAATAAAATTACACCAGACCCAAACTGAATTAAGTAGTTAAGAACCCAGCCTAACACGTTATAATCACCTTCTTGCTACTGATGTAATGTTTTTCAAGCAAAACCACTATGATTTTTAGCCCCTGATATAAATGGATTTGCTAGTGACTGTAGCAAAATCAAAATTGAGGCTCATTTTTGGTTCAAGATTTTTGCAAAGTGATTTGGCACACTTAATGCTTAGTGATAAAGCAAAAGCGACATTGAACCTGTAATAGATACACAGGGAAGGTATGAGGGTAGAATAAAATAAAACCTTGTCCATTTTAGAAGAAAGTTCCTCTTCCTGCTCTACCTTTTCCATTTTTTCTGTTCTGTTTTCCTCCTTCCTTCCTTCCTTCCTTCCTTCCTTCTTTCTTTCTTTCTTTCTTTCTTTCTTTCTTTCTTTCTTTCTTTCTTTCTTTCTTTCTTTCTTTCTTTCTTTCACTTGCTTTTCTTTGCCTAGCCTTGCCCATTCTAGAAGACAGTTACACGTTTGCTGAGTTCCTCTTTATGAAGAACATAGCTCATGCTATGCTTACGTATCTTTCTTGACTACAGATATTTAGGTGAAGTCAGACCTTCATTAGAATCTTCAAAGACTTCTCCAGCTGATAACAAGATGCTCACAGACACTGGGAAAGCCACACTCACTGCAACTTCTTTGTTGTTTAAGAGAGGCTCTCACTCACAAAGGGCACTTCAGGACAAGATCTTCTCCTTACTGTTCAGAATCAACCCCTGGAAATTATTCTCTTCCTTAATTTAGAAGCAACAGTAGGAAATCCTTCCCATATCACACACCTCAAGTCTCATCCCATGCCAGACCCCATACCCTGAGTGTGGAAAGTCCCACACCCTGGAGCAAGGTGTTTCAGTCACTGTTTCTGCTGTTCATGGTGTGCTGTCTCTGGCCCCCATGGTGCTGGAGTGGGCAAAGGAGCCTGGTGCAGGGCAGGGGGTAGATGATGTGCTTCAAGCTCACTGCTACCACATCCCTGGGAGCTGAGGGACACCCAGAGTAGTGAAGTCCTTCAGGTGCAGTAAATACCCTTTTTTTCTGGCCTTCCTGGGCAGAGAATGCTGGGTACAAACTCAGGTTGATCAATCCACCACATTTATTATACTATGTTTTCTTATTGGATGGGCATGACACACACATATGTGAAAAATGAAGACGAGGAGAAGACACAGATGCATGTTCCAGAGTCTCATGTCATGCTGTGGTGGATCCTCCATTGCTTGACATTTTCACAGCTGTGCCCCAATCTACCCTGTTTTGGCACTCATCTTGTTCCTGCACTGAAGTACCCAATGATGTCATGTTCCTGAACAAATGCCTGTGCTACTCCTTACATAGAACAGAAGGAAATTCACCTACTGCAGAGGGAGATCCTGATCCTATCTGATACAATTTGAATATCCAAGTCAGGCAAACAAGTTCCCTTGTGGGAATACTACTCTTCTCTGACATGCCCAACCGGGGAGCTTGACTGCATTGTTGAAACTGCCATATCTCAGAGTGGGGTATAAATCTGCCTCATGAGAAGGTTCAGTGTCCACTGACTTCTGAGCCTTTACAGAGCTGGGGAAGGAGTCAGATCATGATCTCACTTTGATTTTCTCTTTGACAGAGCTTTTCAAAGCCATGAGCAAGCCTAATAGTTGCTTATGAAAATTAATCATAATGTGCATCACCTCTTTTCATCCAGCTATCAAAAGTGGGAGTGAACTTAGAAACTCCCATTGTGCAGAGAAGGAAGCAAATGCTGAGTGTCTCAATGAAGCAGAAAGAGGAAGCAGTCTCCTGACCCCTCCTATCCACTCACCCCCTACTGCCTGTCTTGCTGCTCTTGGCTGTCATTTGTGAGAGGTGTTAGTAAACACAGCTATTCTTAGCTGTCCCTGGGCAGACCCATGGACACCACCCTGGGCTGAATACCTGTCAAGTACCCTAGATATGTTCAGGGACCTAGGCAAGTGCTGATCCAAATAGTTTCCATTCCTGTGGAGAGGGTAGATGGTGCAAGTGCCTCTCCCGTATTCAGCAGCAGCAGCAGCCCCAGCACACCACTTGCCTTGTCAAATTCTCCCAAAAAGGATTTCTTGAGGACGTCTCCTCTCACAATCTGTTCCTGTGGTGTACTACTTGCAGGTGAAGAGTTTTGTTACAGAGGGAGGTCAGCAAAAGTGTGTTTGAATCTCAGCAGCAGAAGCTCCACATGCGAAGGCAGATCTCCACCACACTGTTGTCAGTAACTCGGTAAAACTTGAGTTACAACTAAAGTAAAAAAACCTCAAATTTAGGCACCAAGCAGAGATGATATCCTAGAAGTTCAGACTGTGCCTGAGAGATCTTGCTGGAAAATGTCTGGTAGATGAGCTAGCAACTAAGTCCACAATGCCAATGTGGGAGCCAGAATAGATTGCAGAGGGTCTTAAGGGTTACTCAGATTATGTGCTCATTTATGTCAGCAGTGTTGGCAATTTGCCTTCTACATAGTGGCAGTGAGTATCAGCTTAAATCTACTTTGTAGCTCTCTAAAAAAATGAATGCATTTTCTTGCAGAGCGTTAAAGAAAAAAAAAAAAAAGCAAACTAAATACAAATTGACCTGTCCTTTACCCAGGAAGAAATCAGCCAGTTATTTCATTACTAAGTTCAATATAAATAATTCCTTTACCAATACATAATAGAACTCTGACTCTAGCTATCAGATAAGCAAAACTTCAGTCATATGGATGAGAACTGGAAGAGGTAATTAGCCACAGAGAGGCAATTTTAACAGTTTTGTGTTTGATTCCATGGAGAATTTCATATGTCAGCCACATTTCCTAAACAAAAAAAAAATTGGCAGTCCTGTGGAAAGTAGTATGTATACAGATAGACTCATTGGCTTGCTTTCACCCAATCTTGTTTTGCTACAAAGAGATAAATGCATTTGTTGTTTTATGAGTGTCTTGAATTTAGACTTTTAGCTGGTACAAGTCAGTGGGCTTTCAGTGATTCAAGTCTGAATTAAATTCACCAAAGTCAAGGCAATGCACTGCAGTGAAGCTGAACTGATTTTCACTTGCTGAAAATCTGGTGAATTTTTTAAACCTCTTTTGTAGTGATATAAATACAGTGCAAAGTCAGTGTGAAATCATGGATATATAAGAATTTTAATACTTGGCTCTAACACATACATATGTGGCTATGTAACTAAAAATGTATGAATATTTGTTTTACTCCCCAGTGTTTGTCACAGGTTTCATGTAAGGGAGAACAACTGAGTGACCCAAAGTCCGATTGTTCCTTACAAGTGACTCTTCTGGTGCCACTTTATCTGTAGATAAAGGAGTGTCCTTGCACTCATGTTTCCTCTGTATTGTGAGAATTGTGGCTCAGGCAGGTGTAGAAACTCACATAGACATGAGCATCAGCTCCAGCAGTGGTTCATCAGCCTGGGCTTCCCTCTGTTCTGACTGTTGTAACAGCCCTAGTCAGGAAGATATGATCCTGGCATATCAAATATCCCATGCTCAAGCCTTCTGGTGGAGGAAGAAGAAACATAAATATAAAGAGTAAAGACTTAAAAATGAGGGACAGTAGGATGAGAATTAGTCCAGGCAAGAGATGCAAAATAAAGCATGTAGACCAAGGAGGCATGGACAGAGATAAAGATGACAAACTGTGTCAGGTCAGAGACTAAAGAAATAAGAATAATTTTTAAACAATTCTGGGGGAAGGCTTCTGCCCAAATCTTCAAACCACAGCTTCAAAACTGTCTCTGAGTCATAGCTCCTGATGGTCTCTCTCTGTTAATCTACATCTGCAGCCTGCAGAGTCATTCCTTCTTAGCACTGGCAGTTTCTGAGCAGTTTTCTGTTTGCTCTTCTCTTCTTATTGTGGGTAAATGATGAAATCTGCCTTGCAGACTCCATCATGGGACAGTTTCCCTGTAAGAGTACTTGTAGCACTAGTAGTTCTGCCAACAGGATGATTTAGCCCTGGTTTTCAGGACAGACAAAGAATTAGTTGGCATTTATGCTTCTGTTCCTATCTAAGAGTTACCATGGCTCTAATGTTTTATGCCTTGTTAATCACATTCACCAGCACAATATTTATTTTCTTCTGTTTGCTCTGACTTCAGACAAAAGGTGGCTTGCTGTGGGATTCAAGGAGAGAATGATGTAAATGTCTGTGTGGATTCATGTAAATAATATTTTCTACTGCTGCTGGTATTGCAAGACGGTAACATTCCTGTGAATGCAGCTCCCAGTGAAAGTAACATTATGGAAGAAACTTCTACAGTATTTGCTATATTTGCAATATTTGCTATATTTGTTATGCTTTTCAAACATTCTCTGTTCTCAACAGCACAGAGCTGTGAAGTCCAGATTTCCAGCACAGGAAGATGAGCTAAGGAATGCAAATCTACTATATACAGTTTATTCCTTTATGTGAATTTCACTCCTGAGCGGCTTTAAAATACTTTTCTCTTGCAAGATGAAATTTCCAGTTGACAAACATCTTGACTTGGAACCCATTCGAGTGCTAGTAAAACATTATATATCATCTGTTTCTGAGAAAAAAAACCACCATAGTGAAACTTACCTTTAAAATAAACATGCCGAATATCTCTGATGGGCACATGCTTGATGATGAATGTTTATCATAGTTCCTTTCTAAGTGGTGACTTCTATTTTTATGCTGAACTTTCTCTACATTAGTGACACAATGTTATCTCAAGACCTTTCAGCCAGATAAGACCACACCAGTTTCCTCAAAAAGGTCTTCTGTCTAAGGATTTTGTACATAATTGGAGTAGGGAGGCACTGTGGGAAGCAGAACACTGACTATATTTAAATTAAGAATTCTTAAAAGCTGATATTAGTTAGGGAGTTGACCTGAAAGTTTTTGGTAAATGACATGACTTCAAGATAGGCCTCATACCAGATTTGTCAAAATACTTTGGACAGGTACTCGGGAAAGCAAGAAGAGTTGGCCCAAAAAAGAATAAGAAGAATCAAAAATCTCTGTGGCCATCTACCTTGGGTAGAGAAAAGTCACAGCACCAAAAAGCAGCCCTACCAGCGTGTGACTAGGCATCTTGAATGGAGCTCAAGTCTGTCCAAGAGATGTGATGACCAGCAGATCACCATCTGCCTTATTGGCTGCAATCCTAGGTTTTACTTTGTACGAATCCAGAAGCCTGAAAGAGTTGATGTGTTCTCAGGCTTCAAGTATCTTCAGAAATTTAGTATTACTTCCCCCCGCCCCGCCCTTCCCCCCCACCATTATTCTATGCTGTGAAATGCCATGGTCTTTTCATGTTCCCTAATCTGATGTGTGAAAATAGGCATATCAAATGCATGCATATGAGCATATGGCAGGTCAGTCTAGGGGAGGCTTTACTATCCAAATAATATTTTATAAAGTTGGTTTTAGAGTCTATTGTATGTTTAAGAGTCTGAAAAGAATCAATTATCTACAATTCTTGGTAAATAAAGTTTTCAAACTTCTTATCAAATTAATAAACATCTCTGACGGTAGAGGCAGGGAAAAGCAGCAACTAGATTTTCAAGGTTGCCAATATGATTTTTGAAAGCACAGAGAAGGCTGTCTAAGTACCATTCAGCAACATAATTCTGATAAGAAAGCTTTAATCATGGTTTCTAAGACAATCAAATTGTCAGATGGTAGTTTCATTTCAGCACACAGAAGATTAACATTTTCAATAACAACTATACAGGTTTCAGCAAGTGTCTCACTTTCTAAACAGAGGACATCCCTCTTCTTTGATTCTTTTTAAAATGCATAAGGTAAGATCTGATTATTTTTGAATTTGACTAAATTCCTATATAGTATTGAGGCTCATCTGACTTTGGTATGGCAGTTGTAATTAGTTCTAATTATATTGGAGCCAAACCTGCCAGTGTTTGAAGGCAGTGTCCCTGGCTGTCTATGTGTCCACCGACATGGCAGTGAAATCACTGTGGATGTTTGGTGCTGGCTTAGCCATTTATTTAGTCATTTGTGTGACTTACAACTTTCTTCCTCACTGCCTCTGCTGTCCTGTTTGTCATGCAGATGCTGGAACTGCTCGTGCAACAGTCCCTCCACTGCTGCCTCTCACAGAGGGACGTTGTGAGCAAACCAAAATCTGCAAGGCTTCGCTTTTCACTGCTTGTCTGCAAATCACAGATGCTCAGACCTGAATAATGAGCAGCACAGGGCCAGGTACAGCAGGCATGGATGGGGAAGATATCTAGAGCATTATTGTCTCAGGCATCGTTCCCCACGACAGTCCACTCTTAAAACAGAGGCTGAGGCTGTTGTCCTGATTCTGCTCTAGGGATGGTGACAGCTGGCAGAGAGGTGGCAAGAAACAGAGGGTAAGAAAATCTTCCAGTGACTTGTGAGAAAAACATGAACCAAAAACCTCAATGCAACTTAACCTGAAGAAAGAGTCTGCAGATAAATCTGGAGCAGCTGGATTAAATGAGAAAGACCTGCAAGGAGGGAGAGCCTTGCTGCAACCTCCCTGTCCCTAAAGCAAATGATTTTGGACAGCTGACCCTTGCTTGCTCGGGCAGAGCCATGTGTGGGCCCAAGCACACTTGTGTTTGGTGGCTCCCACAGTGTGATGTAGCTCAGGAGGAGACATGAAGAGCTAGATCCAAGAGAGTTCAGGTGGCTAAAACCAGGGCATATAAAATCTTGCATCTAAACCAATGTTTAGGGGCTTGGTTGCCTAGAGGGAGCACAGGGAAGGGTCAGTGACTCAGAACAGGACACAGACCAGCCAATATCAGTGTGCTGTTGCTAAGTGTTCCTGTGTAGAAACACTTATGGATGCAGCTGCCTTCTCATATTCTTTCAAAAACATCACCATACTTGCTGCTCGTAGCTAAATGTTGATGAAGAGTGTGCATCTCCTATGTGTAAAATAAATTAGTGGCTAAGGAAACTATGAAAATACAGAAGGCTTCACACACCCAGGGGCTTGCAAGCACAAAAACAATGCACTGCATTCTGCTTAAAGGAAAATTGCTCAGTACTTTTAATTGGCGTGCTGTTATGTCAAAAACTTATAATTTGGGGCATGAGGATACAAGTATTCATTTGATTTTATATCTGTGTTACTGATTTCTGGGATGAAGATTAGTGCTTCTGGCCCAATTTATGAATTCTGAATGCCATCTGTATTACAAAATATCTAAACAATGACTGTTCATTAGATGCACTAAGAAGATGCTAGTATTTTACAGAAATTGTTGCATACATTTCACTGAAGTGACAGGCAGAGCACATTTCTACTTTTTTTGGTCCCCATATGTCATCTACTTTGAGCAGCAGAGGGGGGAACTAGGAGATTCACAGAGGTTCCTTGCAGCCTCAACTGTTCTGTGATTCTGTGGCTTGGTGGTTTTGTACATAAACTACTGGTTGAGGAAAATGGTGCTTTCTACCCATGTTGCATTTTAGCCTTAATCTATTTGTACAACTGGATTTGCTTCTGAATCAACAGCAAAGTGAAGATGCTGATATAAAAGAAAGACAGATACTTTCACAATTTCTGAAGAGAGTAGAAATGAGAAAAATCACAGTTGTCTCACTTTCACCAAAAGGAGAAGTAAAAACCACAGGGGAAACCATCAAAACCAATGATGTCACATCTTCCTGTGTGTAATTGTTAGCTTTCTTACTGTTAACTCTCGGTGAGTATCTGGTGCATTTATTTAATCTGATTACCTGTTTGAAGACAGCTGTCAAATACAAACTTCCACAAACCATCTTTTGTTTGTGGTCTTCTCTCCTGCTCAAAGCCTAAATTCTACCAATTTGATTTAAAAAAAAAAAAAAAGGAAAAAAAAAGGAAAAAAAAAAGTAATGCTCTTTTTCATTTAAAAGAAGATAAAAATGGAGATAAAGGAGGGGTAATTTAAACTACCTTTGTATCACACCTCAACTCAACTATATATCCTTCTTCTCTGGAAAATTTTTCTTCTCCCACCTAAAGTTAAATAATAGGAATGATGAATCAAATTTTGATTATTTTTAATTTGTCAGAACTATGATTTTGATTTCAAAATTTGTGTTGCTGTATCTTCTGAGATCAATTTAAGAGGTAAGTCTTTGGCTTCTTTTTGACCCTCTGCCTGCTGCTTGCAGAGGGGTGACTGCCAAATTCCTCAGCCGAGGACTGGTGCCTGCTGGGTCCATTGTGCCAGCCAGCCACAGTGGTCCCCAGCCACTCTCTCTGGTCCCTCCACTGAAACCAGGGTGACCTGCCTGGCCTGAGCAGCCCATCAGGCACCACACCATCCCTTCCTCTGCTGGAAGTCCCCAGCACTGGGCAGATGTGGGGGTTGGTGCAGGGAGGCTTTGCTCTTCCCCTGCTCAGAGGTCTGTGACCTGCCTGGGGATCTCTCACATTTTTCCTTTCTGCACACCCTTCATTTCAGCTGCCCCATCTGTGCCATTTCTTCATTAGACATAATTAGTCCAGCAAATGAACTGAAATTAGCACTGTTCATTTGTGCTTTTGTCTGGCATGTGCTGGACAGGAGAAACAGCTTAAATTTTTTATGACCAAAGTGCTGCCTTGAAGCACTGTGTTGGCAAGAGCAGCTCCCACTAGAAGAGGAAAACTCTTGGCTGTCTTGTTGGTCACTATAGGTATTTGCTTGAAGCCTATGAGCTGATACCTTTAAGCTTCTGCATGAGGAGTGAAGCTTGACCTGGTCTATTTCCATCATGGGTCAAAAGGAGGAGTAAAACACGCGTGGACTTGAGCCAGGTCACCCCCGTGCTGTGACACGGTCAGGGACCAAAGATTTGACCTTCTGCTTTGGAAAGGGCCCTATGAGCACAGAAGCTGGATAGGACTGGGCACATCTGCTCAAAACATGGTCTTCCCTGAAAGTGCCATCACAGTCTCAGGGATGGTACAGATGAAGAAGCACTGTGCTGGGAGATGAATGCAACCAGGAGGAGGAACAGCTTAGACAGAAATCTGCCAGTCCTTTCAATGTGGCATCTATATAGCACTTCTTGTCGACACGTCTCTAAGTGCTTCCCTGCCTTTGATTCCAGATCCTTGTCTGCTCTTTTTCTTTTTTTTTTTTTTTTACACCTTGCTATCAACTTTCCAGTAAAGGAAGATCTGCACTATAATGATTTCCAAAGAACCCAAGACTATTTTTAAAGGTTGAAGAGCAATATAACTCCTTCTAAGACACGCAGGAGTACAAGGGTTGGAGCTATTAAAATGAGCCCCTTCTTCCAGGCTTTTTTTTGGTTGTTTTGTTTTGTTTTGTTTTCCTGAGCATTCTGAATGTTTCTGGTAGCCTTCCTTTGTTTTCTGTAGTGTCACTGGGACTGGGCACCAGCCAAAGGGGAGTGCTGGGGGCCAGTTGCCTGTGCCCTTTCCTCCTGACTGTGAAATAAGATTCATGTTGCACATTGCTGCAGTGACAGCCACCACCTGGGAAGGGGACACAGTGGCTACCAAGCACATATGGGAGTGGGAAGGCAGGTGAGGAGATGCACAAACCTCCCTGGTGCTGATCCATGAAATGCATAAAGCTGTGGGTCATGTCTGAACATGCTGTCCCCAGCATCTCTCTCTTGGGCTTCAGCTCTCAGTAGCTGTACCCTGCTGTGCAGGGGTAGCACGTTCTGCATGCTGATGAGCAGTGCTGAAGACAGGTGTGCATTCTGCCTGGGCTCATGTCAAGTGCAGCAGGGCACTCTGGAGGCTTACAGCTCTCCATGTGTATCCACCAGTGTGCTGCTGCCCACAGTCCCACTGGCTGTCACCTCCTGAGGTCACACACGTGCACCATTGCCACGTAGAAGACTGGTCACACACACCAGCTAGAGGCTCACTACTCAACAGACAATGTCTGCTCATTTTTGGGGTTTTTCTTACCAGGACTTGTGTGCTTATGCTGGCAGCCACAGTGCAGCTCAGCAAAGGGGTTGTGGAAAGTACTCCCACTCCGAAGCACAGACACTGGCTGTCTTATTCCTTGCACTGTAGGAAGGCCTGCTTTTAACTCTTGCCTGTTCTGTCATCTAGTTCATCTGGTGCCCCATGACTTGCACAACTGAGCAGCACCTGAGGAAGAGCTCAGGACTGCACATCACTCAGGTGTGGGCTCAGGTCCCTGCATTCCCAAGGGCTGTGCTCAGTGCCAGCCCATCTGTGTCTCCTGAGAGCTGCTGAGGGCATGAGCAGCAGGGGATGAGGAGAGGCTCAGAATACAACACAGAGAGGCTGTGGTGCAGACAGGTGTCAGTGAGAAAGAAGGCTGTGGCAAGCACAAGTTTCACCAGGACCATGGCAAAAAAACAGGCTCATGATGTAGTAGAGTAGAGAAGTAACAGGAGGAAAAGGAAAGACACGGGCAAACAGAGATTTGGAAGCAGGGGTAAAAGGGGAGCAAAAAGGACAGAAGAGGGAAAGAGAAAAGCTGATGAGAAGACAAATAGCAATAAATAGTATTACAAAATAAGTAAATGTCAATAGGAATCTGCTCAGGGTACTGGGCAAAGGGTGATGAACTTGCAATCAATTAGAGGTGGTGAATATGCTGTATATTACAGTCAGCCAGCCAGCACACAATCAATCAACAGCAATGCAGAATTGGAGGATAGGGAAAAATTCTAATAGCAGACAGGTAACACACACATTGCCCTCTTGGTGGGATACTCCTAGAAGGACCATAGACCTGCATGTGTGGAAGTCAGAGGCATAAGGAGAGGGAGTGTGCTGACACAGTACTCTTGCACATCAAAGAGGTGTCAAGCTGGAATGGCTGTCAGGACACTCATACAGATTCTCTATCAGATTTCAGATGTGCTTTGAATTCATGCCACACCTTGAGGAAGAATACAGAGAGTCCATACAGTTTTCTCTCTCTGGAAGATATTGGCAGAGAGAGTGCTTAGTGGCAAAAGGTCAGCTCTGATAAATGACTGGATTATGGCTGGGATGTCAAGACTCTCCTCTACCCCCCACCCCCCAATATATATATACAGAGAATTGCAACTACCTTTTTTACTAATCTTGCCCACAAAATAATGTTCAGAGGCTGCACACAAAATCAATCTAACTGACAGAAGGCAAGAAAGTATAGCCTAGATGTCCCTATAACTGCATCATTCTCCCACCTGTTCCCTAAAACTGCTGGCATGCATCTTCCAGGAGTTTGGATCTAAGAGTTCCTTGTGGAACACAGGGAGGATAATTAATCTGAGAAGAAATATCTGCTGATCAAGATAAAATACAGGTCAAAAGAAATACAAGAGAAATCACAAAACATCTGCAGATTTTTTTTTTTTTTTAGTTACAAATTTTATCCATAGGGCTTGACCTGAGTGCCTGGTACACATCTTTGAAAAACATCCTATCCCATTTTAGCTTTAATCTCTAGCTCCACTGGATTGCTGCCATGCTTCCAGAAGTGTGCTAAGTGGCATATGCATGTCTTTTGCACTATCTCCCAAAATGTGTCAAAAAGACATATTTTATAGAACATGCCAATAGCAACCCGGCAACCTATGCCATCCTGTCCTCCTCCCAGCCAGGGCTTTCAAGCTTTTTCAAGCTTTTTTTTTTCAGGCTGGGGTTTGCCTGCAGTAGGCACCTGAGCACAGCACCCTCACCTCCTCCCACCCCTCTGTTCACCAAGCCTTGCCATATGTACCATGGCCAAAAACGAATGAAGAAGGGGTGGGATATATTATCAAGGAGGGAAAGAAATCTCAATGCAATGAACAATTTGCCATATGAGCTGTAACACATGGCACACCTCTGCAGAAGGGAGCAGCAGTCGACGTCTCACAGTTTCCTTGCGATGACCTATTCCAGCTCATCTAAATGATGGGGTGAGTGAAGGCTAGCTTGAGTTTTCTTGCATGCCATTCATGTTGCATGGGTCCTTTGCATCTTGTGCATGCTCACAGGGGTGCTTGTCACTAGTTTGTGACTTCTGAAGTGCTGAGAAATGCTGTCTGAATACTGAGCTGTCAGTGGGAAAGAAGCTGTGCTGTCAGGCTCTAAGATGCCTTAATGCTCTTTATCATGACGTGTCCTTGAAGCTGCACAAAACAGCTGCTGCTAAACAGCTTCTCAAGACCTCAGCTCACAGGAGTCACAGCATTTCTGCCTCACCACCTGCTCTGGCTGACTCTGGGTCAGCAGCATGTCTTGGCATTTTACACTGAGCAACTTGAAGGAAACAGAGAGCCTGGAGCGATGCTCTGCAAGTCGCCAGCGAGGCTGCTGCTCCCCACAAGAGCCAGCTGGAATGGTACTAGGGGTACCTGGCAAGGAAAATGCCAAGGAAAAACCTTTTATTTGCCTCTACACCACAGGGTAAAGTTCACCTGGAAAGACATTGGTCTCACATTTCACAGCAGACCTGGAGGCTCCCAGCACTGGTACCAGTCAGCATCCTAAGAGAATGACCCTGGAGGCTGTGAGAGCAAGGAAGGTGTGGTCTTCACTTCTGTGCTCACAGACTGCTGTAAACCTCATCCTGCCAAGCACTAAAAAACATGTGAGTACTATAGGGTACTCCTTAGTAATCTGTATTTCACACTGATTGTGTGTAATTGAGATCAAAAGCAGTGGATCATTTTTTCCTGCTCCATACAGCTGATGACAAACTTTTGTCTTGCTTTTGGGCAAAGGTGAAAACCTCAAATTTTCCTGGAATCCATGGTTTTTCTCTTGGTGACTAGCCCTTTGAATGTGTGTCCAAGGAAAAAAAGAAATGGTGTTTTGTGTCTTGTCCCAGTGTGGAGCTGTATGATGGCATATTGCTTACAAGTTATGTCTAAGGTGCAAGAAAATACTTGTGTATCAGTAAAGCAGACTGCCATCCTGGTTACAGCTGCTTGATGGATGACAGATTGCAGGAGCACAGAAGAAAAGGAGAAGGCTGTGACCCAGGAATTAGGGGCTCCTTTCTAGTGGCAAAGAAGTGTAACAGAAAGGGGCAGTCAGTGGCCCAGCACAGTGAGTTGAAAGACCAGAGTATGGCCCAGAGTGGAAAGTATGGCCTTGCAGAGTGACCATTTTTCAGCTTATACTTTCTCCCACAGTCCCTCAGAATAGGGAGAGAAAAAAGATAAAATAAATCTTCTGTTTTCCCTATCAGAGCCTTGTACATCTCTGCAGACAGCATCGTCCTCCTTCTTGGCAGTCAGATCTTTTTTCTCTCCCAATAAAAGAGCCTCTGGAGAGCAACTAAAAGGAACAACTTCACTAGAGCAGCTTAGGACAGCACGTGCCGCCCTCCATGGCCAGATTGAAATCTGAACTTCTGCCCCTTCCTTGCGCATGAGTTCATATTTTGGCAAGTCTGTAGAGTTTCTAAACAATTATATGTTTAGTTGACTGGTTCAAAAGGGGAAGCCACTCCAGACGAGTAAATAAGATACAGAGATAAGTTTCTTGAGAAATTAGGGTCTCAATGAATACACAAATATACAAAGGATGTATAAATAAATCACATTTATAAATAGTATACTTGTGTACCATTATTCACACTAGCTTTCTTCTCCAGTTACTGTTAAAAAGAAATCATTCCAAAAGCATATTTTTCTTAAGTGTATTCAAGATGGCCAACATGATGGCTTGAAATCATTAGAACACACAATAAAAAGATGCTGCTTCCCTACAGTAAAAAGAAACATTCCTATATGGTGTCTCTCATTTTAATTTAATGCATTTAGAGAAGATATTAGTCTTGTTCATCATAAACCAATAGTTTATAGTCCTGTTTTCCTCTTACCAGTAGCAGGGAGCAACTTCAGTTTCCAGTGTAGTTCACCTTCTCTCACTGTCCTCAGCACCAGAGCCTGTGCTTGTGAGGACAAACAGGAAAGGAGCAGCCAAAATAAGCTGCAGCCCCTCTGTACTTTTCAGCCACTCCATTACAAAGCCCAACTCAGAGACATTATTGGGGTTTTTTGTCTGGTTGTTGAAATATAATCTGAAAAAAAAAAAAAAATCTGTGTGCTATTATGCCCTGTAGAGCTGTGTAGGTCTCACCGGTCAATTTTACATGGGGATGGTGCCAAACTCACACTCCTTGTGCTGACAGTGCTTCTTTGCAGTAGGAGGAAGCTTTGCAGATCCTTTCTAAGTGGGCTGTAGTGCCCAAGGGACAGGCCAGCAGAGCACCTCTGAAACACCTAACACAGGTAACTTGCTCAAGGGCACACAAGAAATTGGTAACAGAACTGATTTTGAAAGTTAGAGCATCAAACTTACATCCATCTTCCCAAGTGGTCTTTTTCTGGCAAATAATAGGGCAACATATCATTAATTGGAAGGAGATGGGGTTTTTCAGAGTACAGTTTGAGACAAAAGGTCTAATTTTCAGAACAAATAAACTCACTTGCTGACAAACAGACTTTTTAGATTCTGTTAAAGTGGATGCTTCAAGTATGTGGCAGCCAAAAATCACTAACCTGGTTTGCAAATCTTTCTGCCTTTCAGCCTTCATTTGCCTTAAAAAAAAAAATTAAAAAAAGGCAAAGAAAAGAAACAGAATTTCATTCATATTAAGAAGCTTATGATGTCACATGTGAAATGTCAACAGATAGCAACTTAGACTAATCCCTGAAAGATGACCTACTTGAAGGTGTTTGACATACCAGGCAGTCTTTCTATACTGCATCAATGAATGACATTTTTATGAAGCCAGATTTTAAATGCATCAGATTTTTTGCTAACCAGATGATTTACTGTTGGATCAAACTTTGATTTCCTTGTCTAACATTTAAGACAGAGACTGTTAAAGACACAATAATCTCACAATAACCTACAGACCTGAAGTTTTCTCGTTCCTTTAATTCATTTTTATCTGATCTGTTCTTTTTTATTACGATAGATATGAAACTAGAATTTTCTTATAATTGCTTTTCTTTCCACAGAGGTCTAACTCCCTCCAGGTTGATGGTTTGCTTTTCCTACAATCAAGGGAGTGTTAGCCACAGACTCTGGTGGGAGCAGAAGTATAAGTTTAACAAATACAGATTACAAATGAATTACAAATTACAATGAAATATATATCATGTGGATAATTTTAGGGAAAAAGAAAATTCCACCCAGTCTAGACCTTTCAAATAATCAGGGAGGGTTTTTATTCCCAGCAGAGGTAATTTTGCATGTGGCACCGAACCCAAGAGACTGGAGATTACTCCAAGATAATAAAGATGTTGGCTGAGCTAAATTCAGCCCTGCCCAGAAGGCCAGCCCAAGGTCTTAAATGATCTATAGGCTTTGTGCTCAGCCCTGACTGTCTATGCAAATAAAACAGGTAGGCATGCCTGCACTGAGGCTGGCAAAGGGCACGGGCCAAGTGTGGTTGTACAGGCCATTCATTTCATGCTCTTGTCTTCTTAATTTCCTTGTTTCATCAGTGCTTTTTGGCTTAAAGTTAATGACTCCTGGATGTGCCTGTCAGAGGTCTGCCAATTAAGAGGTATTTGGTCGGGAATGGTTGCATAGATCCCCTGGAGGTGCTGAGAGAGGGATTTTGACACCTGTTAGTGCAACCTGTGTGTGGCCAGATGGGATGCGCTGGAAATCAAATCAAACATCACAGCAGCCCCCTGACACACTCCCGTGCCACAGGGGTGGGTAGGCATAAGTGCTCATTAGCAGGTGAAAGAGATTCCTATTTTAGCTGCAGGTTATTAGGTATGGAAAACTATTCCTCTGTGTGATGCCTGACGTGGAGAGACTTGGGAGGAGCTGGTTCCAGGACCTGCCACTGGTGGCTTAGCAAAAATGGAAAAGGTTGTTGAAAAGAAAAAGAGTACTAAATTAATGGAGTCAGCACTGCAAAATTAGTATCTTCCAAAAGGCAAGATAATTTTGGGGATGTTTATGTGACAATGCTGTATGCCTAGCATATTTTGTAGCATTAAAAAGAATCAAACCAAAAACCCCCACCAAGCAATCACAATAAAGATGATGCAGTAAGTAAAACATAATTAATATGAGCAAACCAGCTATATTGACAGTGACTACTACTACACAGACCAACTTTGTATTCAGGGGCAGCTTCCAAACCTAAGTGAGAAGTAGGGGGCATAAACAACTCTTGCGATGCAGAATAAGATTTATGGAGGTTTAATTTCTTGCCGGTGTCTGTTGGTTTCAATCAAAACTGAATAGCAAGTGAGAATGGATGCAATTCTTCTTCAAAATGCAGAAGGAGTGCAGAAAAATGAGGCTTTCTGGAATGTTACTAGCTGTTCTCCACCTCCACAGAGGGAGAATGCTTATTACACATCACTTCTACATTTTTCAATAAAAGTAAAGCCCGGCACTTTTGTGAATGGTATGAATATTTTATTGATCTTATCCACCCACTGTGGATCTGACAGAAATAACCTTTTAACCTAAAAGAATATTAAAAGAGGAAAAATAAAACTGAAACAGCAGATAAGCAATTGTCAGAAAAATTGGGACTTACGTGCTTATCACATTAAATGAAATTATACTGGGTCTTTACTAAGATAAGTTATCAAGGTGGTCTCACCTGCACCTACTTGGATTTTGGATTAATATTTTACAGGCATTTGTCTGCATACAAAGGAAAAAAGCAAATGGGGGACAGTGGGATAGAAAATCTTGTAAGCCTGTAATAATGGAAAGCTCAACAAATCTTGCAGTAGACAAGCATGGATGAGAAAACAAAGCAGCAGCCTATTTATTATAGTACTACAATTATCCAAGCTGCAGGATCAATTTTAGACAGACTAGCTGGTTATTTTCCTTAGGTCTATAATCCTGTTTGACTTTCTGTGTTATGAACTCCAACTGTTCAAATGAACCAGGGAAAACCTGTTCTGGTGTCTGTGATGGTCTGTGTTCTGGGGGACCTGTGGCACCCTCTTAATATTCCCAGCACAATCAAGAAGAGGGTAAGGATTCTCTTCCCTCTTTTCAAATCATGGTGTAATTTCTGGAGGGAGAACTCCTTATGACCTTGTGTGAACTGGAATTTTACTGACAACTCACTTATTTTGGGAACAATAGAGAAAGCGTGTGCTGGCAATTTTGCTTGACTGCAGAATTGTGTTCACCTTTGAGTCTTCTTCAGAAGATATGCCTTTTGGTTTGTTTTGTTGTGCCAATATTGCCTTATGGCTAACAAATAGATAAAAGTTCAGGTGTGGGTAGTGAAATACTATGTTTAATCCTTTTTGCTAACAAAAGTCTTATAAAAGATAGGAAACAAAACCAAATTTTAATTGCAGCCTTTGATACAAATTGTTATGCAAACTTGGCTTTCTTATATATTACATTTCTGCTGTAAGAGGTAAGGTTTTTGCATACTCTCATATATGCTGCAACACTTATTATTTATTTCTCCAGTTTTTGTATATATGTATGCACATATATATGTATATACACACACATAGAAGACAGATATGTGCATGTATATTTATAAGCAAGAGTAAACACACAGGACAGTGTCAGTGTGATCTACTTTCCCTCAGAATATTTATGAACTTTTTAAGTTGCTAAATGAAGATGAAAAATACATCTCTAAGAAAGGACATGAAGTGACTCGGTGCTGTATTGAAGTTTGGGCTATTCAGCTTAGGGGAAAAAAAAAAAAAAAAGGCAACTACCAAACTTCTTTTTTTGGTGAAGAGGCTATTTTCCAAAATCATTACATGAACTGGGAACCAGTTAAATTAAAGCTTCCTCTCAGTTTTCCTAGTGTCTGAAACCTAGCTCAAAAGAGAATGAAAAGTGAAAGTCATTACTCTTTGGGTTGGAGCCAAGATGGGAGATGTTACTCACAACTCTACTTGGAGCAAACTGCATGAATTATGGCTGGGAGTGAGCCCCTGAGGACATTCTGCATTTTTCAATTCTCTCAGCCCCTGTCCTCTCTGAACAGGCAGAAGTATTGCAGAGGTGCAAAATTTGTTAGTGATGACATTTTGTAGGCAGAATAAAGGATGCTGAAATACAAAACTTTTTTTAAAATGTATGCTTATACATAGAAACACACATAATGTAAAAATAATATTTTATTTATTTATTTATTTATTTATTTATTTACATAAATAAAAGTGACTTCAAAACTGGGCTTTGCATGGAAACATGATAGACTTTCCAGGAGACATCCTAGTGCAGTTGAGCTGACCACTAAAGCATCTTTTGAAGTATTTCTTCAAAGTTTTCTGCTTTTGTCAGTTTAATGTCTTTGTCCCCTGAATGGAATAATCACTTAGATTTCTTAGTTTTCTGGAGGATTGTTTGGTTTTGTTATTTGTTACCAAACAGTGAAGTTTTCTTAGTGGTTTTGGGGTTTTTTTAGGGATTGGTTAGGGGATTTTTTTAGGATTTCTTTAAGGGCATGCTTCTTGTCCATCTGTTTTATTTAATGCTACACAAGTTCCTGATAAATTCCTGCCAGGTATGCCAGTTGACTTTCTGTTCCTAAACTTTCTGCAGCTGGGAAATGAACAGTCTCCCAGCAGCAGCCTCACTCCATCTTTTGTGTAAGTGTGCAATGAGCAGAGTCAAATGGAAGGGCTATGATCAATTGAGGGTTCATAGCTAAGTAAATACAACCTAAACATTTGATGATAAACAAACCAGCAAAGAATATCCAGAAATGTATGGGAGAATGTCTTTGTGAAATCCAACAAAGATTTATTCTAGGCTAAGTTGGAAAACCCTACATGTTTGCAGGTAGCCCAAATATTCCTAATTTCTACCAGGTTTTTGGCCATATGCCAAAGGCTGAAGATTGTTTCAGAGACAATAAATGAGATAAGGACTCCTTAATAGGAAAAAGATAATGGAAAATGCCTCAAATTGAAATGAATTGTTTTTTCTTGCTTCAGGAAGAGAAAGGCACTGACTCTGGATCAGAGCAGGGATCACCATAGCCTGGTGCATTGCCTTGAACAAGAAGTCCAGGTGTCTAGGGGCTTGCATACAGTTTGTGGTTTATTTTTAAATAATTTCCCAGCTTCCAATGACTTCTGGTCTTCCATGAGAAAGAGAAGGTGCATCTGTATTTAATTTACAGTGGAAAGTCCATGGAAGAAAAATCACTTCTTAAGCCCCTTTTCTCCCAGTCAAGGTAGGGCATTATCCAAAGAGCTGGACATGAGCCTCTGTTGCACACTTCTGTTCTTGCAGTGGTTGGAACATTTGCAGTTCTTGGCAAGGGCCATTTACTTGCCAGTGATTCAGCCTCCAGTAATCAGCACAATGGCGAAACTGTTCTGTCGCAGCTCAGGGACAAACTTACAAATCCTTCCAGCACCTCCCTTCCTTGTCCATTTTCTTCCTTTTTATGAGGTGGGAGGAATGATGTGAAGCCTTCTTCTGACATTTAAATATATAATCTGATGACTTATTTCTGAAAAACATTAAAAAAAAAATTATGAGGAGACACTTAGTTCTTCCTACTAATCAGCTGTAGCAACTTTTTATCTCCTAGCCTTTTCTAAGCTTCTACATGAATATTAAATTCCCTACTCTTAGCATTTAGACTAATTATGTATTTCACAGTTAACATTTATGATACTGCATTTTGCTTATGTTTCAGATTTCTTGGGAGTGTCGGATCTCTGCTTCTAAAACAGAAGTTGACTTTTATGCAATGGCTCCAAATCAGTTGCTTTGGATTGCTCCCAGGCCATGCTTCTGCCAGTCCATAAATGAAATCTTGGGTACCTGGCCCTGTGTCAGAAATATGTATTAAATTAAAATATGTATTATTTTAATCCATTTATCAGCCTAAAGAGAGTGTACTGATGGGAGTGCTCATGCTTGATAATATTTTCTCAGCAGATCTGCAAGCTTTTTGTCTGTAAGCTTTGACTGGACCTCTCATGGCCTTTTTCTGCCATCTACATACCAATTTTGTGGTCTCTGGCTATTGCTGCTCTGCTCTGTAAACAGGTTTGGACCCAGGGACTTCCTCCTCTATTTGCACACTCCTGAGGCATGAACTGTGATCATACTTCTCCTTTCCTGCTAAGGTGATCCACGAGATCCTGACACAAGGTAGGCATCAGCCCCCTCCAAAGGGTCCCAGCCCTGGAGGCACCCATATAAACAAGCCCAGGCACACTACCCATCTGTACTCATCCCCTGAAAGAATGAGATCCTCTGGACTCCAAAGTTATCTTACTAGTAGCCCAATTTGTTCACCAAAGCAGAGTGGCCATGTGTAACCCTTAAGCTGTAATCACCAACAGAAAAGGGATCAGGAAATTTAGCTTGAACAACAGGATCTGAGTGAATCAGTTCTACCAAATGTAAGGATGCAGACAGGTGTGGATTTATCCTGCTGTTTACTGTGATTTGAAAATATTTTGCTGACAATAATGCTGAGCTTCCCCTGAACAACTTTTGCAGGACTACATTGGAAACACACATGAGCTGTCCTTGGAACTAGAAGGGTGGTCCCTTGGGGTGCCACCACCAAGCATCCTCTCAATGCAACTGGGACAACATTCTTCAGTCACATGGAGACACTGGAAAAAGAGGGAGAATGCAACACCAGGGCTGCCAGGTCATGATGATGGTGCAAGCTGGCACAGACTCCCTAAAGTACACAATTACTAACCTGATAGAAATGCAGCTGAGGGCTTGTTCCTGATCTGGATTAGACTTGTACTGCCAGATGATCTGGTAGATAGAGTTATTAATGAATGTTGAATCACAGACTAGGTGAATGATACCTGGGTCAAGCCCGCTCCAAACCCACAAATTTCTGCTGCTGCTGCTGCTGCTGAATGTATCCCCTTATGCTACTCAATGAACCAATGTGATGAGACAGAAAGTATTTTATTATGTATATTGCCTCAGGCAAGAAAGGGGATGCAGGTAAGGAATATAAGAATGGTTAGAGTGGCAATTAGAGCTAATTATTAGTCTGACTGACCTGCCTTGACATTAAATGCATTGGAGAATTCCATCTACCATTATAGAGTGTGCTTTTCAGCATAAGTCTGATAAAAAGGGGACAAGTTTCATGCATATGCCATTAGAAATACGTAAGCATATCTCAGCAGGTCCAGGCTGATCCTGGTAGCAGCAGAACCAGCGTGGAGGTACAACATGACCACTGCCTTTAGAGGGAAAAAAACCATAATCTGCACCATAAAGAGGTGGGTTGCTATTTAAATTAATAGAAAAAGGTGGCCAATATTAGTTTAGCTTAATTTCTGTCTTAGACAACATAGCAAACAGTTCATGGCAGCTAAGTGTGAGACAGATCATACTCTGCTCATCCAAGCTGTTGAAAGGATGGGAAGAAATGGTGACGGGCAGGGTCCCCCTCCACTTTCCAGCATTTTATGAGATGTTCACTGCTTTATACCAGATATAGAAATAAGAGATCACCCTTAAATTCTGCAAGTCTATTTTCCACTGCAAAGCCATATCAGTGAGCCCATTAAATACTTGTGCATGTCTGCAAGTTAGCACATGGGCCTGTCAGCTTCTGTGCCTCTGGGGAGGCAATTGGCCTTGCTACCACCAAGACCACTGCTGAAGTAAAGAGCATGTTTCTTCTCAGGATATCCTATGGGTAAAGTATAAGTGTGGAGTAAGTCACTTATGAGAGTGAAGAATAGTAAAGGAATTTAAACAGCTCTCAGATTCTGCTCTCCTCTTTTGCAGCCCAGCACCCAGGCTAGTGGGATATTTGGCAAGTGCTCTCATTGCGATGGCAGCTTGTTTGTCATAACATTTGAATTCAGCTGGTTCAGCGTGGTGCATATGTTTGCTGTTAAGCTCAGCTGGTACAAAACGTTCAGTATAACTGATGTGCTGGGTGTAAGGACACAGGAAGCAACAAACTGGTCCAGACTCAGAGGATATGTATAAAGAGAAGCTAAGCAAATCATTAAAAATTAAAATAATTTACAGGATCGAATTCAAAGCACTTTTTCTCTGGTTGTTAATTTTTTTAACCAACTTGCAGTTAAAAATGCATCAGGGTTCAAAATATATACTATTGTACAAACAATAAAGAGTTAAAGCTTGTTCTGAAAACAGAATACCATACTGCTACCACAGCCATAACCCTGGAGAGGATATAGTGTGGATAGAATGGGTCTGCTTTAAACACAGCAGACCTCCCGTGTGGCACACATATTCCTTGTCTATACTAACAACCTTGATACAGATGTCTTGGCAAGCCTTCCTGCTGCCTACAACTCTTCAGCATTTTTACAGATGAAAAAGAGGTTGCCAGCAGGGAATGTCGCAGCATGTAGGGAATTAATTATAAGTGATAATAATCCAGCAGACTTATCCTGAGATTGAAATGTCTCACAGAATCGTTTTTGTCCTTGAAAGGTGGATACTGGCTTTCTTGTACGCTCTAATCTAGGGACATGCAGCAAAAAAGCTCTCTTGCAAGTCCTAAAATGAAACAATCCATATCAACAAAAGCACTTTCCCACCAGCAAAGTGCCACAGGGCATCAGCTAATAGAGCTGCAGCAGTTTGCTCTGCAGACTTTCCACACTACTGGCAAAGCTCAAAGATGGACCAGGTCCCAGAAGCTTCTGAAGGTTTTCCACAAGTGAAACTATAGCTTTCCAGTGTTTTGGCTAGCTGTGCTAGCTGAGTTTTGGCAGAGGGTATGGTCTAATCAAAGATTATGATCTTGGTGGCCAATGTATTGTTTCTAAACCCATAATAATCCCTTCATCACCTTACCAGCAGTTTGGGAGGCAGCAGATAGTGGCAGAGTCTCATGCAAAATGCATTGTGCCCAGATACTGCACACGGGTGCAATCACTGTGGCAAGGTGGGTGCCAGGCAGCAGCACAGCCCTTTTGGCATTGCCTAATGCAACCCTCATCCTGTAGAAGACCTGTTTGTGGCATGGGAGGACTGCAGCCTCATGATCACTCCTGGCAAGGCTTGCCCTGGGTGCTGCACAGGAGCTGCTGGCCCAGGGCCAGGGCAAGTGGCTGGGAGACGCTGGCTGATCCCTTAACTGCCACTGATGTGACCTCACTGTGTATCCCTCTTGTTTCCTCTGAAGCAGGATATGGTTTGACCTTCCAACAGCCACAGAAGGCTGGGGATTGTAGCAAAAGAAGGGTTTTAAAAGGGCAATTTCCAGCTTCTGTTATCCTCAGCACTATGGGGATGATGACAGGGATGAACTGGAGGTTCAGAGGGGAAACAAACCTTCCAGGCCAAACAATATACCCTAATGCTGCCCACTGCCCTTGGCAGGTGGAATTTCACCTGCAGTCTGCAGCAGCTGTGAGGAGGGCCCAGCCACTCACTGCCTGCCCTTGCCAAAGACAGGTCCACAGAGCTTTGCTGCTCCTGGGTCTCTCTTCCAGCAAGGTATTCCTCTTCAGTTAATGCAGCAGCTACCCACTGTCACACGGGGATTATGCATGTGTTTATGGTTCTTCCTGAATGGGAGTCTTAATGCATTATGGGGAAAACATTAAGGAAGTTGGCTTGAAGGCTTGGAAAATCATTACTATATCTGCCCAGACTGAAAACACAAATTGTTTACCTCTTTTTTTTTTTTTTT
>VZRH01007163.1:24216-41017 GCA_013397555.1 Urocynchramus pylzowi
TTTTTCTTTTTTTTTTAATGTAATTAACAGATCCTAGTACATGGTAATTAACACCTGAGCTGTCATATCTAACACTGGCCATTTTCCCTATCAATTAAAGCCTGTAACAGCAGATGGAGTTTAGAATAGATATGTTTTTAGATTTAGGATGAAACAGTATTTTTAGAGGAAGTATCTGGTATACTGGTTTGAGGGTGGTGATGAAACAGTGCTTAATAGTCCTGTTATCTTACCTACTCATCACACAACAATCCGGGAGCAATTATCTAGTATCTTATGAGAAGCTGTATGAGCTGCCAAACCTGCTGAGCCAGTATCTCAGCATCCAGATGGATGACAATAGGCTGGGAGCTACCGGACCTGCTGGGATGTTGTCTGTCCTGTCCAGGCCAGGAGAGCAGCAGCATCCCCAGAGGGCAGCCAGGATGGTCTCTCCTCATGGGGGATCCTGCACACCCTGATGAAAAGCCATTTATCTTTCAGAGGCTGGGAAACAGATTAAAAAGCCCAGGCCCTCACAGACTCAGAAGTGAGAATGACCTTTTGTGAGCACATTCTCCTTTATCTTCTGCTCCTCAGTTTCAGTTTTATCAATTCCCCACATATTCGACCTACATTTACTCTTTTCTTACTCTCTTCAGACCCACTGCAGGCATTGCAGGAGAATGCACAAAAAGAGTTTATTCTCTGTGGCTAAACCTTATGCTAAGGCTGAGATGCCATGGGCATGAGCAACCAGGAAAAAAAAAAATTAAAATCTGAGCTGAGATAGCTGCTCAGCTGTATGATGTAACACTCCCATTTACAAAAGACAGGAGACACACCCAGAAGACCTAGTTTGGAAATAACAATAACAAAACAGCATGTGTCCTATCCACCCTGTTTGAAGGGCAAAAGCACATTGAATGCTACTGGGAGAAGTGGTTCTGAAACCCAGTAATTAATGTTGTTTTCCCAAAACAGAGTCAATGGCTAAAGATCAACAAGGCTATGGCAGTTCTCAGGCTGCTCAAGGAGCTTGAGAATGGTGACACGTTTAGTCTTCAGAGCAGCAGAAATCTTGATGTTAATCCACATGTTTAAACTACGTGGTGAACATTGTTGAGATTCAAGCTTTTTAGCAGATGAGGCAAATAGTGGCTAACTTCAAAGAGCTCAGATTTTGAACAGAGCTTGACCAGGGGGTATTCTGGTTTGCCCTACAGTAAGAGGCTTTTGTTGTCAAGTCCGGGAATTTGGCATCTTCTGCCTGTACAAACTTTGTTTCTAGTGTAAATCTAATTGAGATTTTTCCCCACATTAGCCCTTCTTTTTAAAATGGCAACATGCACTTCCTCATAAGCATCTTGGTTTTGCTTACTCCTTACAATCTGGGCTATATTGTGTCCTTCATCTAAAAGCTGAGTATGGAAATTTGCAGCCAGCAGGGCAGGACTGGGGTATAACTTCAATTGAATTTCATTCAGCTGCTTTCTGAGTTGCTAGAACAGGGAATACATAAAGCACATTTTTCTTAAATCAGGGGATTTGGATTTTCTTTGGGATTTGGATTTTCTTCTGGACAAGGTTAGTTGGTGAGTTGTTTGATTTGGAAGCCCCACTCATGCCAATGATTCTGTGGGGAAAGAAGCATGCTGGGGTTCTTACAGAGTCTTAGGGGGCCAGCTCTACTGGGGCAGTAGCCAAGGCAGGTATTTAGTCCAGTCACTACTGAGCACCAGATGCATTGCCTCCCGGGGGTTTTTTGTTGTTGGTGGTGGTGAATGCAACAACAATGCAAAGACTTTTAGGGGCAAAGCCTCTCTATAACGCACATTGGTTGTGTCAGGAAGGTCTCCCTGGAAAGAAGAATGACTTTGGAAAATATTATTTAAAATCCTGGAGTTATGAGGGATTACCAAACAAGTTTCTCACTGACAGAACCAAACCCATGACTGAATCCTGATGTGGGTAGCTTCCTGCTGCCTCGCGCCATCCTGCAAATATGCCATGACGTGCCACCACCAAGGCTGTACCTCTGAAATTGCCAAAGAGCTCAATTAGCTAACCCCATCATCATACACCTACCACTGCTTGTTCTGCTTTTGCCTTTCCTTTTTGACTCAAAAGGGTGGAGGAAACTAAGTAAGCACTTTGCTTATTAGCAGTTGCCATCTCCAGTTCCCAGATCTTGGGAAAGGAGGGTTCTTGGTGGTAACTGACAACACAGGCCATGTCCATGGCCAGAGTCCCCTGTGCTACCCCATCAATGGTGTGGGCTGGGTGTGGTGAGCAGGCTGTAGAGTGTGCCAGGTGTGCTTGTTGTTTACTCAGTCTACTCACAGTGGCCCCTGTATCTCTGGGTAGGGAATCCTGGATGGAAATGAGTGTGCAGAAGACTTGTGCAGAGTGTGTTAGGTGTCTCAGACCTCTAGCACTTATGCCACACAAAAATATATCTGAAGAATTTGGAACAAGCTGAGCCTGTGTCATGCGTGCTGTACAGCAAAGTGTGGTAAATCAAAGGTGTCTGCCACATGTGGGACTTGCTGAGGAAGTGGATGTCACTTTGGCAGCATAGACACAGATGGCCTCCCTTGTGCATAGTTGGTGTAAGAGTATATGTGTGTGTATAAGTGTGTGTGCATACAATGACTCTGGAGTCAGTGTGAAGCTGTCTGCTGAGACAAAATCTATTTGACACCTGCAAAATCTGGAAAAAGTCCAAATTCCTTTTCAGTTTCCTTATTTAAACAAAACTTTTATGCTGAAAAAGAGGGCATGGTCACATAACTCCAGACTTACTGGACCCTAAATTCAAAGTATTTTACTCTCCTGAAAGTGCTTGTATGGGTGGGAGGACATTTTAGTACTCGACTCAATTGCTCCCATGGAAAAGGGAGAATTATATTTGCTGAAGCTGGTGAAAATATATGATTCAAGCTACTGGTGTCTCTCACCCACCTGTGCTGCTCTGCTCAAATTAAGTTGCTGGTGATGGATGCATAATTGTATTTGCAGATGTGTATCTGATGGGATCTTGGAAGTGTTTGCTCAAGAACAAAAGAAGCAGCACCCAGTCCACTCCCCTTTGGCTGATGTGGCTTTGGAGAACTTGAGAAAGCCAGAGCTTCAGACTTGTCCAAGCCCTGACAGTGATGGAGATGGCTGCATTACCTGCTTTGCATTCAGCGACCTTGCAGGGTTTGCAGGGCTGTGACAGTTTGGGGAGATGTTAAGAGGTGACTTTGGGCCTGCCAAGCCAGCAGTGTTGGTGTGGGAATGCAGGGCAGGCAGTGAACACCAGCCCTGCCTACCCCAGGGCAGAGGGGACCACAGCTGCCCTTCCCTCCTGCCCGAGGACCCGCTCCCAGATCCTGCTCCTGCCTTCCCGCACCCAGCCCACCTGCTTGTCCACTCCTCTTCCTCCTCCTCCTCCTCCTCCTAGTCTGACCAGCTGCTCTGTGCCCTCTGCCACCTGTGTTTCTCTTGGCAATTTCTCACATGCAGGTCGGTGGCTGCAGGCAGCCCGAGCAAGGTTTCTCGGAGGGAAGGAGGAAGGGAGACAGTAGCCCAGGGCTACAGAAAGACAATCTACTGTGCCTACAAAATTAATCTCTTGTGTCAAGGCCAGGATTGAACTATGCCCCTGTTCTTCTCATCACTGTGTTCATCAGGCTACTCTGTGTAATCACATAACTCATTAAATGCCTTATCCACACCAGGTCCTTCCTGTAGGGCCTCTTCCTGCTCCTTCCTTTTCCCCATGGAATAGACCAGAAATATTCTTAATTTGCAAGCTGTGACTAGGCAGTAATCCCATGAATCTATTTTTCAAGGACACAAGTGTATAGCAGATTCTGGGCATGTCTGCAAAATCCAATTGTTTTTAGTCGAGAAACCATCATTTTTGATTGCTATGCTCCCTCCACACTAGATAGTCATTTTCATCTTATTGTATTTTATTCTGCTTCTGTGTACTGATTTATAGCTGAGGAAAACCTACTCAGTGAAATTTTCACCATCACTGATAAATTCTGCATGACATACATGATTAAATGTTATTTAATTTTTTAATGATGTTCATATGTGTATATGAGTGTTCTCCCAGGGAATATAAATTTCCACGAAGCAACATTGAGCAAAAAGCTACTCAGAAACCTGATATATTAAACAATTCTGATAGGTCAGATGATCAAATGTGACTGTTCCAAGTTTAACATGGTTCCTGATGAACAGAAACAATTTTACCATGCCTGTAAAAAGAAATCTTTCCTTATTTGATTTTGTACTACAAGCATCACCTGGCAACTTGTTTGTAGCCTTGCCTCTCATCTGAGTTATATCCATCTTGATCCATCCTTCTGCAAAAAACATTATGCCTTTTACCTTGATATTGATCTGTTTGCCAAGGATTAGCATACAATTGTACAAGCCTCTTAAAGCTTTATCATATCTTTAATACAGAACTCATATAAGCCCTTTTCTATTATGACAGAAGAGTCTATATCACATCCCTTAATCTGACAGGCTTCTGCAGGAATGAAAGATGTAGATATGATTACAGAGTTTGAAAGTCCTGTTCTAAGCTGGTCCAGCTGCCTGGCAAAGGAATCTAAAGATGTATCTATGCATCCTGCTTGCCTCCATCCCTTTGCCAGAGTTTTGTAATGCAAGATGCTGGTATGTGATGCTCTAAAAGCCCCATCTGCAAGTGTATCATTAAGTGTATTTTGTATCCTTTAGAATACACTGATAAAAATCTCTATTTTAAGATTGCTTTTACACCCTTTTGCCTTACGTGTACTATCAGAAGCAAATCTTCTTTTACAAAGAATGGAATCAATAATCTGTGATGATAAATATTGGTACCACATTAGCATAAGCTGAAGACCAGTGGAACAAGTTTCATGTCCTGCTGAAAGACTTCAGGTAGATAATGATGCTGGAATCTCTTCCATGGCAGTCTGCCTTCTGTGCTAAACCCAGTACTTGTTAAGGATGCCAGGAGAAGCATTTCTTCTCCTCTTCACTGCAATCTTCTGACCTGTCTTAAGCACCTGTACAATATTGATATGGCTAACTGGATCAAAGTAAAATGTTAAATTGTTCTGACACAATAAATGAAATGCATGTGTTGCTATAATGACTAAAGCACAGGTGGCAGAATTAATTTCTTGCCTTGCCTTCATGCGCAGCCATGGGCTCTGCCGCTTCCTTTCCCTGCTGTCCTTCCCTCCTACTTGGGTGTCTCCTTCATTTTGCTCTATTGAATAGCTATTCTTTTTGGTTGGAAGAAGTAAGAGGCAGCAGGATGGGATGCCAGTGGAATCATTTAACTGTCACAGTGTAGGTACTGGGCTCAGGATGGAATTCTGACAGGCCTCACTGCCTCTCGTCCTAGCCTTGACTAGAAAGTCGCCACCTGACAGTTTGCAAGACAGGGACCTTACACCTGAAACTTTCTGAAGTGAAGGTGATGGCTTAGCTACCTGAGTGTCTAGTGAAGTACAGACTGGGATGCTGGCTCCCACAGGCATACTGCAGTGCACATACATCATAACACAAGAATTTATTGAATAAATCTACTGATTTACCTGGATGGACTTCAATCAGTTTTCTTCCAGTTAACTGGAAAATGAGAGGACAGAAACTACTCAAGTTGCTATCACATTAATAATTACATCCGAGAGTGCATTATAGGGCACCTTCCTTGTCTTTGGTCTGAACAGTTAGGTCTTGCTGTTCACCAGCATCTTTCCTTTTTTAACAAAAGAAATTAATATTGAAACCAAGAGTAGCTTTGCCTCCACTATAGTGATTTACACTATAGTACCACAAACTAGGCAAAACTCAGCTGTGATCACACTTTTTCTCACCAGGATATCCTAATAGTTTAGGACTGACAGGCTGAGATGGCCCAGTGTCACAGTGGTACTGGTGCTCATCCAGTGGCACTTTGATGAGAGGTGAGAAGGATGTTTCCAAAGTGACAAACTCTGAATATAAATAGGAAAGTCACCCACACCCCTTTCCAGTGAGTGATAATAATAACTGGTGTGGCAGCCTTGCTCTGTGTGAGCTCTGCAGAAGCTGGTGGAGAAGCAGATAGAAGATAATCCTCAGAAAGATCCAGGAAGTAACATATGTGTGCAGGGACTGTGCAAGGAGGGAGGGGGCTGGCAAAGCCCAGGGAGAGGGTACCCATGCAGCAACCTTGCATCAAAACCAGGCCTGTTCCTGCATTGCCTTTACATCTGCATTTCTCTAGCAGAGAAATCATTCTATAGTGAACTTCCTCTGTAGACCTCAACATGTTTTCCCAACCCAACATTATATACAGGCAAGCAAGTGTTTTGGGTTCAGACTTCTAAAGGAAAGGGGGAGAGAGTTCTTTCCTTGAAGTTGGCTCTGAGTAGTGCTGTGTGTCTGCTGTTGCTGCTCTCCTGTATTTCCAGCCTCTCTTCCACTGGAGCCCTTGTTCCCCATCTGCATCAGGCTCACCATCTCTTCAGTGACTCCTCCCTCTCCATGAGTTTGTGGGGTCTCCTTTACCTGGTTACTCCCTTCACTGGACTAGCATTTCCTGTTTGAATCTCCCCATTTTAAACTTACAAAATGATGCTTTTGCTCTGTCTGAGGCCAACACTCACTCAGGACCATGCAGCCAAAGCACTGTAGAGAAACAGGAACAGCTTCCCTCACACATACTGTGATCCCCTTAGTAGTACTCCCTGGCCACCTTTTAGGAAAAGGTCATATTGAGCTAGCTGGGTTACTTGCCAAATCGTTTGTAGATCCTAAGCCAAAACCTCTGACACAAACAGGACTGGTATGCGACAAAGTGATACTCAATTATTCTATCAGTCTCTGTTCCAACTCAAGCTAGCTGAGGAATAATAAATGATACAAAATGCTGGCTCCCCCAAACATTTGGCTAATCGATCCCTTTATTTCTGGATCTAATCAGTGTTCCAAACTAATATGCATTCAAGCTTGCATTAAATGTTTTTGTTGCCGATCCAAATCTCTTGCTCTGCATATTTGGAAGCCCCTTTACTGATTGCCTCTCAGCAGGGGTAGTGACAGCTGTCCTGGGGCTGACGGCTGCACCCTCCAGCTGCTGGGTCTGGGGAGAGCTCAGCAAATGCAAGAACTAAATTTTGCCTAAGGGTAAAAAAATGGGGGCAAAATAAAGGTGAAATCTGAACATCGGCAGCATCAAAATGAGACTGGCACATCAGCTCGTGGCTGCTGGGGGAAGGGACAGTGCTGCAGACTGCGGGGCAGCTGCTCAGCACTGCCAGCTTTGCCTGCCAGCACTCAGGCTTTGGATTTTTATTTTCCCTTCAAACCTCTTGAGGGGTGAGATGCTAAAATGCAGTGAAGAACAGGACTGCAAATCACTGGCCAGTGTGTCTGTAATGATTTGAGGGCATGATGTTATGTTGCAAGTGCTTCCCCATCTGCATCCCCCTCTGGCAGGCACCCCAGCTGTGCTGTGCCCTGCTGTGCTGTGACCTACCCAGCACACGGAGCCACAGCCTGCCTTGCAGCCAGCTCTGCCAGGGAGGGGAAGGAGAAGCTAGTCCTAAACCCCCCTCATTTGCTGCTTCATTGAAATCCTGCAAGAAAGGGCATGGGAGGAAAGATCAACGTGTTCAGTAAATCCCATTAGCATTGCTGCAGTCCCAGTCAGGAAACACCTTGTGTGCTCTCCAAGATCCCTTGACAAAGTGAGGGATTTTTTTTCTAAAGGAAAAGTAGATGATCTCGTGCAGCTGAAGTCAGCCTGCTCTTTCTGCTTGGTGGGGGGGAGAACAGCCTGACACATCACTGAACAGGATCCACCTCTTGTGCATTCAGGAGTTATGTCTGACTCAAAGGCCAAGCAGAGTAAACATGTGAACCTTTCTCATAGCTGCCATTGTAGAAGTTTTCCAGTTAGTTAGGCATAGCAATACTGGTTATTTGCAGGGGTGCATGAGGTGATATATGTCAGTAGCCCCACTTTGGCGAGCAGGGTTGCTTGCTGAGGAGGGGTGCAGGAGATTCCTTGATGCATCAGCAAGACTGGGGACTTTGCACATCAAATAACTTTATCAGTGTCTTTCCCCTGCCATTTTGTCAGCATCTAGTAAGCTTCATTGAGAGAGGGCCCCAGGGCTGGGACTGGCATTTCTCCAGAGAAGTTGCTCTGCCCTTCTCTGCAGGATTGAGACCGTCCTGGTGCTCCTCCCTTTGGTGCCAGTGGATCATGGTGCCAGCTCATCATGGCCAATGCAGTCTGGAGAAGTGGCAGGAGGGGCTTGGGGTGTCTATGGCTATCAAACATGGTCCTGCCTCCCTGGGCATGAGGAGATCCTTGGAAAACTGCTCTTATTATGCCAGGGTACATGCCAGGCAGCAGCAGCAGCGAGTACAGGCATATCATCAAGGGCTCAGTCTAGAAAAAATTCCTAGAGCAGATGAAAGGAGGACAGGGGAAGGGATTTAATCCACTTTATTTAAAGTCACATTTAGTTTCTTGGCAAGGAAAGCCATGAGAATATTTTTTTAAATATTCTCAGCTACCCTGAAAGTTTTGAATCTGACATGGCTACCACTTCTTTCTTACCTGAAACACAGGAGGGAGAAGGGATGGTATCTGTGAGGCAGATCTGAGCACTGTGAGTCATGCTTATCACCATCCCACTAATGCATCTAATTTGGACAATTATGTTCAACTTGATGTTAACCTTCCCCATAGTTCTTTGAAAGCAAACCAAGGTCTCTTCTGGCCAGGGGTACATAATCCTCCATCTTCCATGATTACTATCAAAGGCCCAGCATGCAGCTTAATTTGTTATTGGTTGCAAGGTATGCTTAGATCTCAGGGTGGTTGTAACACTGCAAAATATATATTTAATAATGAGTAACAGCTCCGTAATCTGTGGCTCTCCCTTCCTTCCTGATGTGTTCTCTTCTCTGCCACAAAGCACAGGAACCCTCGAGTGTTCCTTTATGTCATCTTAAAACCATTACTCTAACACTTTGTTCTGCTCATTCTTTTTCTCCAGATGATGTTCAGACTACAAATGATATCAGACAGAGACCTTACCCCCACTATATGTGAAAAATGTTTGCAGAAGAATAAAAGTATTGGTAACAGAACACTGCAGTAATTAAGTGTTCATTGAATTTTAGGACCCAATTGTAAAAGTGGATGCATTACTTGGTCCTCTGACACAAGGATAAGCAGCAGCCTGCTGCAGCACACACCATGTCCTGATGGGAGATGAGAAACAGAGGGTGTTGAAGTGATTGTCAGAGAGAGACCATAGGGAGGAGAAACTGGGAAAGACCAGCACAAACTGCTGCTTTGTGTGAGGAACTGGCCTTGTGGGTAAGGGCATCCCCAGAGTTCACCTTTGGTGCTTGCTAACATTGTCACCCTCTCTCTATATGATGACATTTTTTGCTGATTTTGCCCTTGTTGTTACAATCACAATTTGGTATTGTCACCCCGTGACTGCAGACAGGGTGCAAGGCAGCTTCACTGAGGCAGCAGACGGGTATGAGAGCGGCTTCTGCAGCCTCCTGCCTCAGCCTGCCAGTGGCAGTGCCATTGCTGGTGGCCACCGCCACAGGTCCTCTGCTGCGGCCACCGCTCGAGAGCTGACAGCGTGCAGCAAAGAGCCCTGCACACAGCCATGGGCTGCAAGGTCTCCAGCTCCTGCAGCCAGATCTTCCTACCTGTGTCAGTGTGTCACTCGGGAGCCAGGGGTGCCCTCTGGTCACCTCGCGGTTCGCTCAAGTTGCATCCAGCAGCATTTAGGGACATGGAACTCATTAGTTGCAAAGTCTTTCCCCTCACCCCACTGAATAATCTTTTCTGACATCGTGTGTAGGATCACTAAACCATCTCTTCTCAAAGTGTTTCCCTCTGAACTAACAGGGAAGGAGCAAGATGCAGCAGCTGGGGACAGAAAGGGCACGGATGGGGTTTTTTTTGAGGGCCAACAAGTGCCTCAAGAGCTAGTCACAACACCCTTTCATCGATTTTGTTCAGCACTCAGCAAATGCAGAGCCATTGATTGTCCACTGAATAGTCTGTAGAGCTCTGCTTTTGCTGAGTTGTATGTGGAACTGAGCCAAAAAGAGAAGAAATAATTAACAGTCTGCCCTGTCCATATGTTTAAAATACACTACAAAATGAAAACAGTCCTGTGGAGAGTTCCCTGCATTAAAGCTTTTCCGTCATGTGGAGTTGGAATATTTCCTCTATTCCTTAGGGGGGACTTAGGACAATATTTGAGAAACCAGAGTTACTATTAATTTTAAGGCTCTTTCTTTCTAATTCTTTCAATTCATTATTCATACTTCATATGCCTGTATAAAAAATAATTAAGTTATTGTATGAACTGAAACTACTTCAGATGTTCAGAATGCTTAAGTATAGTAAGAAAAAACTGAAACCAGTTTAGATCCTGATAGTACAATCTGGAAAACAGAAGGATCCCGTTTAAAGACAGATTTTTACTGAAACTTTATGGTCCAGACCAATTTATTTAAAATAGATTTGACATCACCAGACCCAAACCCCTTTAAAGCAGCTTACTGGGTTTGAATTCCTTGGGAAAGAAATAACATTCAAAAGTTTGTTAATAATAGGGGTCCTTGTATGACAAGGAAGGAATTTGTGTCAGTCTCTGCTGATGTGATATGGAGTATACGCATCCATGTGAATGCTGCTCATGCCTGTTTAAACAACTGATTTCAGAAAATCTCCTAAGAAATCCTAATAGCTCCTCTGCTCCCATCAGTGCCTGTTGGCTTCATTATCAGACTCATTGCAATTGCCTTCTGGTGATTCACCAGTGCAAAGCGGAGGAGATTGAGGCAGAACCAGCCAGCAAAGAATCCTCACCTCCCTGAGTAGTCTGACTAACTGTACATCCAGTTGAAGGACCTGCACAAAAATCACAAACTCCTCTCTTGCTGCTGCTGATGTCCTCCTCTGGGATTTTCTGGCCCCCTGCATCAAGAGTCTATGAAAGTAAAACTGGCATAGCCAGCCTGCTTGAGGACAGATCCCAAGGTCAGTCATGCAGCCTGCACTGAGTGTCACCTCGGTGGTATTCTCAGCAGAAAAGCCAAGTGCTGAACAACCTACAGAGCAGCCAGCAGCAGCTCGACCCTGAAACATGGTCCTCTGGATTTGCTTCACCCTTTTGGCTCTTTGGACTCACGTTCAGGTCTGCTGGCAGAGCCAAGTGGAGATTTCATTGGCACAACCCAGGCTGCACCTGTAGATGTTAATCTCTCTAATCATTAATCTGGCACCTTGCAGTGCAAATACTCCAAGTGGATGCAGAGCCCTCTGGGTTGGCTGGACGTGGATCAAATATTCCTTGTGGAATCCCAAACATCTGCTTGGCACAGACATTGCTGGACCTGGCACATTGGTTGTCCTCAAGGGTAAGCCAACTATTAGTTCCCCAAACAGCTGGGGATGGTTGTTGTGTAACATCAGAACCCTCTCCCTGCTCTCCATGTCTCAGGGGCTTTTTTTTTCTGTGGTCCCTTACCCCACAGCTCTGACTGGTATGGCAGGTTTGCACAGGGTCCTGCTTATGTGTTTTGTGGTCACAGTTGGAGCACAGCTAAACCTGACTGTGGTGGCAGGGATAGCAAAAACTTCAGTGTCAATCTTCTACTTTCTGGGGAAAAAATGTGAACAAAGTGTATCTAGGGTTAAGAGATATGTATCACTGGGTGAATGAGGAGTGTCAAAACCTTCTCCTCTGAAAAGATAAAATACTGGTTTTTTCATGAGAACCAATGCTCTTGTCCTACCACATTTTCCCAGCACAGCCCATGTGTCCCTGCTCGTTGCTGCCCAGGCCTCTCCTCTAGCTGTGAATAACAGAATATAGTGGCATAACACAGATTTCACCTTTCTTTTATTTTTCCACTAACTGAAAGGTCAAAACAAATTGAATTAAAGAACTATGTGGATAACTCCGTAATTAAAAGCTTGTGAGAAGGTGTAAAAGCTAATCACAAAAATAAATAGTTACCCAGTAACTTCATTACATGAAGTTAAGAACTGTATATGCTGCATAATATAACAGGAGCTTAGAGAGCTGAAACCACTGAGAAGCTGTAAGTCATAGCTGGAATCACAGGAGAAACCCCACATTGCTGTCATAGTCCAGGCTTAGGAGCAGCCTGGGAAGCTGATCTGTGGGCACAGATGCCATCCTGACATCCTCCTAAATAGAATTACATGCATGCCCTTGGGTTCTGTCTACCATGTGCATGTGTGCAGCCTCCATTTCCTGAACTGAGGGGCCAGGGGCAAGTGAAGGAGTGGGGACAGGTAGGCTGGAAGTCCTTTGTGTTGTAACCAGCCTCGAATTTGACAGGCTCCCATGGGAGGAATTTGCTCTGGGAATTAGGTTGCCAGGTAGAGTCAGAAGGGCTGAACAGGAGTCTTCACACAAAATGGAAAAGGGGGTGTCAGGGAAGTAAGGAAAGTCATTATCATATCAGTAATATTTAAATAATTCTATCCTGATCTTGTCCAGAGGGCAAAAGCTGGCAGGCATCTCCTGACAGCAGAGTAGGAATGTCCTGCAGAACAGGTTGCACCTCTCTTTCCTCCCCAGGCAGAACAGGGTTCAATAGGGAAGAATGCTTTGGGATTCTTGAGTATTCTCCCAGCACCTTTACTGTTGTTGAGGACAATAGACAACCATTCCTCCAAGTTTCAATTAAAAAAAAAATAGGTCTGGATGGAGCTATCATAGCTCACAGCAAGGCAGGAGTAACTCTGCTGATAACAGCCCTTTGTAGACAGAGGTGTCCTGTGAGGTGAGCAAATGCTGGACATGAACAATGAGTAGCCTTAGGAGAGCTATCAGGTACAGTTTTACAGATCTGGAAGTGTCTCACAGCCTAAATAACTGGTACCTATCTTTTAAATCAAACCACCAAGCCCCTGGTAAGTGGGTAACTGCATTTTACAGGTGGCTCTTGAGCAGTAGTCACAGCAAGATTTTGAGTGATGATGAAATCAGCCTAAAGGGAAGGGGAAAATACACAGGCAAGATATTTAAATAACAGCAACATTGTTATTTAAATAAGGAAGCACACCTTTTTGAAGCAGCTGAAAGGACAGTTAAATCTTCCCTAAACTGAGGGCCTGGGAGCTAAAAGAGACACCTCTACTGAGCCTTGAGGAGAAGCAGTGCAGGGAGAACCAGTCATCCACAATTGTTCATAGTACAACTGGGAAAAAAGAACCCTTGCTTTTGTTAGAACTCATATTTTTCTGCGAAATCATTTTGATCCTGCTGGGGTTGTTCATTCAAATAGTTCTTTGCATTGCATAGTTAAATTTCTGTAATCCTCAGATGCTGAATTTTCTACTGATCCTCCAGGGCAGCCAGTCTGAACGAGAAAGGGTAGAGGGATCCCTTGTCCAGCCTTTTTAATTTTCAGTCAGTACTGTCCTTTACCACTGCATAGCTAGGGGGAAGGGAAGAGAATTAAGCCTTCAGCTGGGGGATTGCAGTAACCTTGGTGTTCAAACACACAGCCAGTGCACAGCGAGAATCTGCTTTGCCTGTTATGTGCTTTTCCCCACAATACTAAATTGATTCATTTTCTTAAAACAGGTCTTCCTAATCCAAGGATCTATTTTAGATAGAAAGTTAACATTATGAAGTGCAACACATCACATTTCATACTAATGAGTTATGAAAATAAACTATCAAAAGCTGAATCTCTTCTGGGTTCTTAAACAACTGTTTTTTACTCAGCCCAAATAGTAGCTGTGTTATTAGTAGCTAGAGCAATACAGTCTTACTATTTGCAAAGCCCCATCAGCTCAGATATTTAGTAAGCTTTGGAATTAAATAACCCAGTTTCAACATCTATTTTTTGCAGCAAGTCAGTTTTAAAGGGGAGGAATCTATCTTCAAATAATATGAAAGGAAATAAAAATTAGGAGAAATCTAAATGTTCTGAAGCATGTTATGTCTGTGACAGTAAATTCCATCCTAAAAATTGTACAATTTGCCCTACAACCTTCACATTATTGGTATGTAAACTGACCGATCATGAAAAATGTTATAGTATCTGTAGCCCTCAATAAAATTACCTTCTTTTATGTTGGAAAGGTCTGAAATGTTACCATGCTGGTACAGTATTATTTCCCACCAATCAGAAAATCTTCTGAGTTTACAGATCCCTGAGTTTTGATCAATAACAAGGCTCTTATTTGAACCATTAAGTCTCACCATGGTCCTCCAATTCAGCAAGATGCTTAAGCACTGAATCTGAGCTTTAATTCCAAATAAACAAGTGTATCATACTGTTTTGCCATTTAGGCTGCTATACAAACTGAAATAAAATGCATCTAGCTTAATGTGTTCATTAAACATTCTGTGTAAGCACACAAAATTACAATCTTAGTATTATATAATGAAATCATAACTGCTGCCTGCAATAATCTCAGCATAAATCTTCCTGCTTTCCCAAGGAAGCAGTGTCAGACTTCTCTGAAATCTGCTCTATAAAAGCAATTAAGTCATGAAAAAACAAACAATAAAGGTCATGCAGGACTGAGTCCTCAGCAGACAAACATTATTATGCTCCTAGAAACCCGACTTTTGTTTGTGTTCCCATCTCAGCATTCGTTCCTGTACCATCTCTTCCTTCCAGTGCACTCTTTTGGCTGTTGATTGGAAGATCTTGTGATACTCAGCATCATTACAAGTTATGACTTCATTCCTGTCTATTGGTGTGTGTAGGTTTATGGCTCTTTGCCAGCCTCTTGAAGTTGTGATCCAAACCTTCAATTTCTCCTGCATGAAAGCCAGAAAAGTTTAGATAGCATTCAGAATGCCAAAAAAACATCTGATGTTGGCTTTCTTCATATATCAAATGATACACTGTCAGCAGTGTTTACAAAGGCTGGACACCAAGAAACCCACACCAGGCATGTACTGGTCTTTTTACAGCCCTATTGAAATTCCTGACTTTGGTTTCTTGCTAAAAATGGGAGAAAACTCTCTTTTCAGCTCATTAACAAGGACAGGTCTTCATTAATGACTACTGAACCTATCTAACCAAACTTTTTGCCCATCCCTGCCTGGTGAGTCAGGCAGCGATGTGAGTATTGTGCTGAAGGTTTGCATTCACCCTCTGGGCATTGCTGTCCCTTGGCAGAAGTCAGTATCACTCTCCCAGCAAAACCACCATAGTCAAGGAGGGCAGAGGTACCTGGCTTAGGATGAGTGGGTGTCCCAAATCTAGGTGGCAGCAGGTTGAGCACCATCCCTGCTTTTTCCCTCTGAAGCAGCCTGAGGAGTGCCCAGCCCAGCATTTGCACCAGTGCCAGCCTTAGTGCTACCCCAGAGGATGGAAGAGCTCCAGCCAGGACTAGGCTCAAAACTGTGTTTACCAGAGCATTTAGGCATGCTCAGAGAAGCACAGGTGAGTGCTGTCTGTCCACTTTGCCTTCCCCTTCAACTTCATGAGCTGCCTTAGTTTAAGGTTGAAAAGTTCCAAGGGAGAGTGGTGTTTCACAAAACCTGCTTGCACCTCATGCTTCAATGGCCCTGAGCAAGCTTCTGTCTCAAGTCCTTTGGACATCTGCTGTTGTAGGCAGCTGAGCCCTCTCAGCCAGCAAGGTTTAAAGGTGAACCCCAGGCACAAAGGGACCCCTGCTTAAGTCAGTGGACTCTTGGTCTTTGAGGCCTCCATGAGGCTGGCCAGGGAGCCACTCAGCCTGCTCTGTGTCCCTGCTGGGCATACGGCCTCTCCCTTCTGTTCACTAGGTTATTGCAGGTTTTAAAACAAAGCAGGGAAGCAGTGCTTTGGTTGGGAGGGAGGATATGCCAAGGAAACATGCCTTAAGGAACAGGCCTTATTGCTTTTGCATTGAGATTGAGAAGCCCTGAGGAGGAGACAAGGAGGAGGCTGGGAAAGCAGACCTAGAGCCATTTGAAGTGGACAGGCCGGATTTATAGTGCTAGACACTGATAGCAGGGAAGCTGCTCTTTGATTTGCAGCCTCTGTGTTTGCCTGATTAGCAAAGTGACATGTAAACACTTGGTAGGGAAGCCTGACATTAAGCTAAAAACAGCAAGAGTTGAAGTTGCAGGCTGATTGCAGGAAAGCTTGGAGCCTTGTTATTTTAATTGTGTCTGGACTTCAACTTTTGGGCCCAAGCTTAGTGCTTTTGGCAAATCCAGTCCTCATTCTGAGTCAAAAAGCTGCTACTCTTATGATATTACAGAGCATATTTGGAACATATTATTCAGCCCACGGCTCCTCCTGCAATTTCTCAGGTTTTCAGTCCTCCATTCAATTCTTTCCAGTCTGAGGAACACCAATGCTCCAATAGCCCTAAGGAGAAAACCTTAATTTAAAAACAAAAACACAGAGGCGGTTGTACAGAAATCCTTAACTGTGTCTTGATGCCAATGGCTACCTGAAATAAATGAAACGTGCTGTTGTATTGCCTAGCTCTATTTGGTTAACACTAAGCCAGAGAAATATTTAATTCTGTTAAAAAAGGAGAAAAAGAGCAAGTTTGGGACACTTGAAAATATTTTTCATTACAGTCAGAATGTGGCCCAACTAATCTAGTTGAAAAGCAGAAAAACTGAACCACCATTTTAGCATTCAAACACACCAAATTTATTTTAAAATGAATTGCAGCAAAATTGAAACTTGAAACCAGAGAGAGGGAAATGTTCTTTAAAAAGGAAATAAAATAACCTAGGTTAGCTTCTTTTTTCTTTCTTTTTTTTTTTTCTTTTTTTTT
>VZRH01007163.1:44876-141328 GCA_013397555.1 Urocynchramus pylzowi
TTATATATATATATATATATATATAACATATGCCTCTCTTTTCTGTGGTTCATTCTGTATTGCTATAAAGGAATTTTAAATGGATGACATCGATTAGAATTTAAGTTGTGAAGGAATAAATAGGAAGGTGGTCATTTTTTTTCATTGTCAGATAATGTATATGTTCATTTTTACATAATACTGTCATCTCTCAGGATATACAGCTGTCATTACCTAAGCCAAAACTAAAAATAACTTCATAATAAAATATATTGTCATATTTTACAGCATAAAAACGTTCTCAGGGAAAAATAGACCAGGGAAACAAAATAGCCAAAACCAATGCATGCTGACCAGGGCTGCAGCTGAATGAGGTTTTGAGATGTAGTATTAATGCTCACGTGCAATTTCATTTTCAGAGGCAGAAATCCTGTGAAAGACTGGCTAGCTATTCATTAGGCCACCATGCATTCTTTAGCTGCATTTTAAAGTCTAAAGTTAGATGATGGGAGGGCTATTTCAGACAATTCAGTTAAATATACAGACACTAACGGATATGGCTAATTGTTTCTAGAAAAGTCATTGATCTACTGCATGCACTTGAAATTCAGCTGGAGCAGAGATTAGTTAAAGTTCTTTTTATTAAAATAAATCAAATAAAACCGTGGTCACCAATTAGCTAAACATTTTCAGGTTTGACACTTCTTACTGCTTATGTACACGGCTTTTGAGAAAGAGACTACTTCTTGCTGCCTTTTAGTCAAGAGAGCTGAAGAGCAAAGAGGACAAAAGGTGTGGTAGATGACAGCACATGGGCCACTGCAGGACCACAATCCCCGTTCCTGTTGTGCCAGCTGAGAGCAAACTCCAGTGCCCTAAACCACAGCTGGGAACTGGATGCTGTGCAGGCTCTAGCATGAAAGCCTACTGGAAAGATTTGTGGTGGAAAACTCAAATACCAGAACTTTACCTGAATGTCTTGTGCTTTGGGTGGAGTGACAAATACTTATGCTGCGAGTAACCACCACGTAAGTGCTGGTAATGGGAAGAAACGACCCAGCTGAGCAATCATATTGGTGCAGAACAGAGAGAGAGCATGAAACACCACCAGGAAAATAGTTTATTTAATAGGAGTCAGCAAAACAAGAGATCTCTGATCGTGCCAATATTCACCAAGGATCCAAGAAGGTCAAACCAAAATTTAGTCACTGTAGAAGAGATTCACTTTTTAGAGCATTTCACAGTCTTAGATGTGGGAAAACCAAGCTCCAGTCCATGACTGAATCATTTGCACAGATGATTTGTGCATGTGTCTCCTGCCTTCCCAGCGAGTGTCCCAGCCAGCAGGCTTCTGCCTCATTCCAGGAAGGGAAGATACCTGGAAAGCTTTTCATTTCATCCCAAGCAGAAGCAGGGAAATTTCTGAACTCTTGCTTTTTTTTTTGTCAGAAGAAGGCTGTGCTCCTCTTCTGACTCTGGTGTGGTGTGAAATGACATTGGGCACAGCCTCATGCTTGCAGACGATCCCACAGGGCAGCTTACCACTGCTCCCTTAGCAGACAGGAGAGTGTGACTGCTGCTCACATGCTAAGGTGTCAGCAAGCAGACACAGCAGCAGGGTGGGAGTGAGGCAGGAACACTGCTGTGTTAGAGAAATGCTCCCTGACTGCTTTGTGCCCAGAAAGCAGCACTGAGTTTAGCAGTGAGTTGCTAGAGCAGAGGGAGAAAAAGCCTCAGGCAGGAAAAGGTAGAGGAGAAAGAGGAAAGAAGAAACATTTAGACCATTCCTGTTACCAGTCACAAAGGCAGCAAAACTTACGAGTCACCAAATTAATCTAACCAAGTGCTTTCTCCTTCCCCAGCAGTTTGCCACTTGTTCAAGCACATACTTTTAAACTATATGCCTTTGTACAAGCTCTGTCCATAGTTTTACCAGATAATCAAAGTTCTCTTCAGGAGAACTTGGAGAACACAGGCAGGCTTGGAAGCTGCACAGTGAGGGAGGCTGTAAACACAGCAGTGCAGCCTGCAAGCCCCTGGTAGCATGTGGTGCCAGAAAGGGGATCTGGGATATTCCCATCTTCATTTCATGGGAATATTGCTCACAAAGAGTGTGCAGTGAATGGCACCTTTGCTACCTCCTCTAGAGAAAGGTGGACCTGTGAGTTTCCAGGCCTCCAGGAAATGGGTCCCCAGAGCCCGTGACAGGGCCAGGAACAGACCCAATTCCCATCTTCCTTGTGCGTAACCGTGATGCAGCAGAAAGCCTGACCTATGGATCTGTGCCAGATGAATGAGCAAAGACTCATTTCCCTGCCCTTAGTGTCCTCTGTTTCCTTTCATTTTGCAAGTCAGGAATAAGGCAACGTTTGGCCCCAAGTGTGGACGGCAGGAGAAATGCAATAATGACTTCACAAGAAATACTGGACAAACAGCTGAACAACTCCCATTGCCTCACATGCCTGCTGTACATGAAGATGAGTGGCTTTGGGTCAACTGCTTATTTACATAAACAGTCACATAAGACTGGTCTGACCTAAAAAAAGATGAAATAAAATGTCACAAACTTACACAGTTGCAGGACTTGCGTTAACTAGGACAAAAGTGCATGACCCTCTTACAATAAATGGTAAGGGTGGAACAGGAAAGCTGATGTTCTGTCAGAAATAGCATAGAGAAACACTTATTTCAAAATAAACAGGTAATTCTTTAGCCTCTAAAGCCAGTATATTGCTTCCCTTCCTGCCAAGGATGACTGAGTAAGGGATTATTCTTAGAAGTGTGACTGTGAGTAAAAACAATCATAACCCCTCTTCAAACCTTAAGAAAAAGTGTATCTAATGTTTTATTTAAACAGCTCTTTGCAAAATTCATAAAAACTATTCCAAGAATGCATCAACAAATTACTCCACCACCCTTAACACCGGGGAGAGGCAACATCTGTCATGTTGTCTGTGACCAGTTCTCAAAGTTCAGTAGGTGGTTCTGGCCCTGCCCTGCCTTACTGTCATCCACAGCAGCTTTGCCTCTAACCTACATTAAAGCTCAGTTTAATATTTGTACAGCAAAGGAATACTGTTCCCATGGGAGACCCTTGGGACTGTGAATATGGTCTGACACAGACTTTGATCATATCTCTTGCATGACACCTGGCAAGCCCCAGAAACCCTTCCTGAATTTACCTGCTGCTCAAGGAGGAGCACTGTGACCATCAGGGAAGGGAAGTTTGGGGCACAAGGACTGGCTCTTGATATCAGCCACCCCGGCACTTCCACGGTACAATTTGTCATCAGACAGGGAACTGTCTCTGGATCATTTTGGGGACTCAGGTACTTTAAAAGGTACCTATGCAAGGGTACATATGCTACAGCAAATGTGAAACATCTTCTCTCCTAGATTCTTAAGTACTTTAGGTTTGTACGTTATGCCTGTAAGTAAGTCACCATTGTGGTACAGTAAATCCTATATGAATCATTTGCTAAATTGTTTAACTAAGTTGTAAGTGAAGTTAAATGCTGTGAAGTTAAGGTGCTGTTCAGGTTAAGCATTAAACACTGTTGGGCCTTCAGGCTTGTTCCCTTTTATCCTTACCATTTCTATCATTCTCTCCCTGCCCCCATTTTGATTTTACTTCAGTGTGGTTTGATTGACTCTGGGCTTTTGTTTGCTTTTCCTCTGTGTACCTCTGTAACCATCTAGTAAGTAGTAGAGCGAACCTTGCCAATGAACTTCGTTGTGCTGTTGCTTTTACATTAAACCTGTTTTTACTGCTACCTTTGCCAGTGATTCTTTAAGCAGTCTTAAAACAGTCATTCACAATACTGGGCAAGGAGCTCCCCTAATAAAAAGACACTGTTTAGGTGCCTGCTTGCTCCTCCATGCATGCCCACACAAATTGCCCACAGGGAACACATCTTCTCCATAAGCATCTCTGTTAGAAGTTAGCTTACATTTTTGTTAGGCTGGCTCTACATGAGAAAAAGTCTCTTCTCCTGTAGATTGCTGGGTAGATTGCTTAAGCAAGTAGGTTCAGTTGAAGTTCAGATTAGCATCTAGACCAAATTAACAAGCCTTTTTGGTTGGCCTGTTATTACTTCTTAAGCTGGGAGACCACATTAATTTCTACACCTGTGACTGAATAAGTAACCTGTAAACATGCACATGTAGGGGTTTCCCAGTAAGTATCTACTGGGATTCTGTCTTGGCCCTGATTTACTGGGAAAACCACTTATTCTTTGATTTCTTTTACAGGTCAGATTCTCTGTACATCATTCCAGAGAATGTCATTTACAGACAGTTGTTATCTTTGATCACACTATGTTTACTTTGATCCTAGAGATACTCAGTTGGAAAGAAGTACAAGGAATTTAGGGGGCATAATTACTAGAATTCCTTATACCTGCCAATCTGGCTGCATTGTGAAAACTCCATTAAGTGTATTGGAGAAAACCTCAGGAAAGACACAAAGAATTTAAGCATTACTTACCTTATTAATTTGTCTAAAAGCATTGCTCCAAAGAGAAGGTTGAGTATAATTTCAATTGTTTTACAGCCACTGAAGTTAAATACCTTCAATTAAATCTCTATGACTGTATAGCATCATAATAGTACCCTATACCTGAAAGGTCTTTAATCAAAAGGCCTTAATAATTTTATAAATCTCCTTTCAAAATTGAGAAGCTGGTCTTCAAGCTGCCCCCTGAGATGGAGCTAGACTTCAGAATACCTATTTTGCAGAGCACAACCAAAGCATTCAACTGCTTTTCCTCCAGTTATGATGCCCATGTAAAAGCCCTGAAGGACTCCCACTGCAGGAGCTCTTCTCATGCAGGTCTGTCTTAGCAGCCTCCACAGCCTGGTGCTTTATATCCTGACTCCTCTCGGGCTGCAGAGAAATTAAATACTGGAAATTCTGATGCGTACAAAATGGATTTAGGCACTAACTGTCAGGAACAGTGCTATAGTGCAGAAGAAAATCTACAGAAACAATATGCTCACTTGTGATAAATATATTATAGCTATATGGCAGCAAACATGTCCTACAAAACACAGAATATGCCAACTGCTTAAATGAGATGCATAACTGTTAAGATTAGTCTTCAAATGCAGCATGTGCCCCACAGCTGATTACCACAAACCCTGGCGTGTTGTAGAAGCCTGGTACAAGAGACTTCATGCACAGATAGTGCAACTAACAGAGGAAGGAATGGTTTCTGAGATGACTCAGGCTCCAGCTGTGAGCTGCTGTGACCTCTCCTCATGGATGCTGAGGATATGCCCACTCAGCTTGGATAACTGGTCTCTTTCAGGCAGGGGGAAGGTTTCTTTGGAAGGAGATGTCTTTGATCTTTGCCCTTCCCATCATATTGCCCGCTGTTCTCCATCTCCTCACTTCACCTGAGGGTGTATTGGACGACTGATTCAGGTCCCACAGCCAACCAGAGGGAGAATTGAAGAGCCTGTGATCCCAAAGAAACCACAAAAACATTCTGCTGTGACAGCTGATGCTGCACACACTTCTGCAGTGGTAAAATGGCACCACAGCCTGCAGCTTCTGTGCAAGCAGTGGTGGGATTACCCAGGGACTGCAAACATAATACAAATTAAGCAGCTTCTTGCTCTATGTCTTCATTTTAACTCCTCTTTCTTTCAGTCTGGAGGACTTTTGCTGGTTTCTCTATCCAGCCCTTGAAGGCAGCAGAGGGCTCAAGAGAGGGGGAGGGCTGTAGCAGCTGACACTGCAAGCCCAGTCTAACACTATCCCTCTGTTCAGAAAGTTGAGTATCTTCGTGCACTGCTCCACTCTGAAATCAGCAGATTACAACTTTGAAAAAAAAATTGTCCAGTTACATTTCTAAACCTGCTTTTCTGGATTTTCCTCTCATGTCCAAACTAAGGCCACTTTGAAGCTTTGAATGTCACATAGGCTATCCATGTCCTAACCTCTCTACACACGCTACTGTGGTATTTACGAGAGAATGGTCCAAAACTGCTTCAGCCATGTGATGGTGGCTTTCCAAAGGTCCCAAATGCATGGCTGGCAGCCCTGCCACATGCTTGTCAGGGTCACTAAAGTCCACCAACACAGGCTACTAGACCAATTGCACAGTGTATTTGGACCAAACCATGGCTCACCCCTCACATGGATGCTTGGGGAAAGGGGAATATCTGTAGCATCACCCACTCCACCCCACCCCCCCAAATGCCAAGTATGTTATTTTATTTCAATTACTTCAGTATCTACCACTCCCTATCTCCAACACCCCATGAACAAGCAGGATGGCACGTTGTGAGCAGACCTGTTTACTAAGCACACAGGAATTTCCAGGATTTGCTCTCAGAGGGGCCAGGAGGTTTCCTTCAGGAGACCCAGAGACTGCTGTTCTGGTGTTATTGTGTGCAGAGTTCTCAGCATTTCATGGGTCACTGTAAATGGCATTTAAGGTTGCTAATCCTTTTAAACTCCTGCACTGGTTCTTTTCACTGGGTTACTATACCCAGCAATTATATATGCAGGGCAATGGAAAGCTCAGCTTTTCTCTCTCCTCTGGCTCAAATTCTCAATACTTTGGGAAAATAGAAGCAACCCACTGTATAGAGGCTGTCACCTTAATTTTGTGGATTTTGTCATTAAAAGGCAGCTTTTTACATAAAAATGTTAACACAAGGATAGCCAAGTGCTCATCCAGCCAGTGTCTTACACAGCAGTTGCAGATACCTAGCTAGGAAGAAGACAAGGAGAGACTCCTTCTGTGCATATTGTCTCAAACTCAGCTTGGGGCTCTGGTATTTCCAGAGCCCAAAGTAAATTCTTGGTATTTGGGTTTCCCACATCATCCCTTCCTCCTGTGTTTCCCCAATTGGTTTTTTTTTGGACCCATATACTAGATGCTAGAGGTTTACAACATGTGGTAGTGGTATGCAATTTACTAAGGTGCTATATGAAACAGATCCTCCTCTTGCTTCTTCTGAGCCTCCCAAAACATCTTGGAGGAGACTACTTAGAGACTTTTTTGCCAGCCATGTTTCCACCCCTCTCCAATCACCACATACAGTGCAAGGTGTCTGTCACACACCAGCAAGCTAACACAGCAGAGACTTTATTTTCTCATGGCTGCGGTGGAAACGACTGTATGACATGTAGGAACAGGTCTTCTGCATGTGAATGGCAAGAATGAACATGGTTATCAGGGCTGCCAGCTCTTGCAGGAGCTGGACTCTGCTTGAGGCCTTTTTACTTATGATTTTTTCCAAGCTGTCAGTGAAGAAAACAGTCTGAAAGAAATAGTGCTGCAGCAGGCTGGAATCTTGCACACTTGATATGTGCTGGGCCCAGCTGGGGTTTCTGGTCCAGAGCTGTCTGGGCTGAGTCAGCAATTTGGAACTCCTGGGTGCCTGAGGCCAGGAGTGTGTTTCCCTATGTGAAAGGACAATATAAATCCCTGTATGTCTGGAAGTTGAGGCCAGAGTTTGGCTGGCATGAAGGAGGTGCATGCTCTCCTGGCAATGCAGCCCTAAGGCATGATGTCTGCAGGAGCCAGAGGGAAATACAACACTTTTACAGAGGCTGATCAAGTGATTTATACAAAAGCCACCAGCAGAATTACAGGGTCCTTGGGTTCACCTTCACCTTCATCCTGAATTCTTAGGCAAAGATCACTTGTTCAGATCCAGTTTCTTCAACTGTAGGTGAGAAAAAACCTCAGTAATGGCTCAGTCACCACCTATTTTTCTTGTCCTGTGTGAGTTTCCCCCTCTCCAAATTGTGAAGAGGTGGTTTGTGCATCACCAATGCCCTTGTCACAGTATTTGAAGGATTTCCTGGCAGACAGCAAAGAACACACAAGCACTGAAGTAACTGACAGCAAAGGAGATGAACAAAATCCTCTGAGGGTGGTGGAGCAGTGGAACACCTCATTGCAAGGAAAGTATCTTCCCTTTGCCCTTGATAGTCACCCAATGGTGAAGAAAAAATCCCCAAACCCAGCATTGCCTAAAGTGACTCTTCCCTTAAGTACAGCACCCTTCCTTCCCTTCAACTCCTTTCTTTCATCTTGGTTGGGCTTGAATAGGGCTTTAAAATGATCAAGATGGGGTAGAGAGAACAAAACATGGTGAGAAGGAGGTGCAGGAGGGAGTAATATTGGGCTGGAAGAGCAAGTTAGCTAAGAAAAGCAGCCCAGAATAATCCTGTAGAACTTTTGCCTCATTTATCCTGTACTAGTAAGAAAAGAAGGTACATTCAAGTGTGCAGCTGCTACTATATCACTTTAACTTCTCCAGTCTGAGTCCACACCAACACTCAGTAATGCAAGCATCCTAGTGACTTGTTCCCATTACCTGGAATCACCAAGGGACTACTTGGACAAAAAGGCACCCAGCTGCAGCACGGTGTTACTGCTTTGCCACATATTGGTAACACTTCTCTCAGCTGAGTCAGTCAACACTGAGGACCTGTTGGATTTATGAACAGGCAGAGCCACGTAAATCCTACAAAAACAGTTACCCTAAGATGTCCTACACTTCTTCCCCTCACCTTGCCACCTCCCAGCCTTTCTGCAGCTGCAGGGGCCTGAGCACTGGAGACTAACCATCACATTCAACAGACATATTTTAATATATTATCTCTATCTGTTGGGAAGCTTCAGCCCAATCACACCCTTAAATTCACTGTGAACTTGTCAGATCCGACAACAGAGCAGAACTACCATTAAGCTGCCCTATTTGAGATCATCACCTCCACCCTTCCCACCACCTACACAGATGCTTTTCCTCAGGAAGCAATTACATTGCCATTCACTTTAAAAAAAGTTATTCAGCATCTGAATTGGCCTTCAACAGGGACAACATCAGAGAGGCACATTCATTACAGGCTCACCCATGAATACCAACCCCTCCCTCATCCAGAGGGCTTAGCCCACATGAAAGCCCAGCCTTTTGGGAGTTGTTTGCAGCATTCCCTCCACAGAATTCTCCAAACAATGTGCTCATAGTACAACTCACATCGATCAAACAGGTTAGCCATTAAGCAACCTCTTCACTGTCAAGCTTCACACAAAGTCCTTTCCTCTCTTAAGATGTAAAAGACCTTCCTTTAAGGTATGAAGCCTAAATGAACCCAGCTCCACATGTTATTACACACATGATGGGAACTGCTGTCTGGCTGAGGGCTGTTCTGGGCCAAGGAAAGAAGCAAAAAAGAGCTGGCATGGCTAAGGCCATGGCCAAGATGTCTCAAATCCTATGTCCCAACGGGGAAACCAAATACCTTCATGCTTCATGACTTAGAATTTTCCTTTTCACATCCTGAAGTTTTTTTAACCCCATTTTCTTTGGAAACAAGGCTTAGGCTGTGCCTTGTTTTATGTGTATGTGTGCATGTCCCTACAGACTTCAAGTTATTGGCCAGTTTCAGCAACATTTACCAGATTAAAATCTAAAGTTTTCACAGGTTTTGTGGAAACAGATTTCTGAGAAAAAGACTAGGGACCTGAGTTAGTTGCAGTGTGAGATCACCCTGTATTAGTTATCAGTGACTACACTTCAGAAAGGGCCCTTATAAGTGCTGAAAAACTTCTTTTAGATGTTGTGAAAATACAGTAATTCAGTGACTTGCATATTAGCTACCCAAGAGTATGGCCAGCCTTAAGCTGACATCTGTAAGAGATCACTCCTTCATTCTGGCACTCAAAAAGTTCCTGTTTGAGTTCTTACAGACCTGGACTCCCATCCTACTCCCTAACTGTGTAGATTCAGCTCTTCCAGTCCTCACCGACTTCTTTCTGTTCCCATGCCATTTGCTTTGTCAACTTTGTGATAACTAGGTGCCTGGATGGATCTGACTGTGGCATGAAAATAAACTCCCTGATGAATAATGCATCTCTCTAACTCTTACCTTCCCTCCCTTGAGACTGAAAGGTTGTCACATTTGCTTTCACCTTTACATTTAGCCAGCTGAAAGAAACTGCTGGCATCTACACCTTGTGCAGACTCTTGGAGAGGCCAGATTTGCAAATTCATGCTCCTTAATGCCTGCATCATCATTACAAGTTGGTAGCTTTTTCTGTGAGCCAGTGGATCTCTCTTCTCTTTCTGCAAAAGTCTGGTAAGCAGAGGAATGGTCATTTAATTTTTGCACTAATTTTCAAGCAAGGAGTGTGGATGGATTAGTTAAAAGAAGAGGAATATTTTTTGCACATCAGCAAAATGAATGAGAGAAGACAAGACACCTTGTCAGCGAAATGTGAAGGCAAATTCTGCTGTGAAGTGTCCAAACTCTTAAGATTTTTGTAAGTCCTTAGCTCTTGCAGAGACACAGTTCCTACTCAGGTCACTGAGAATTTGTACCTGAACACAGATTGCATGAAATGAATAGGTTTCAGATACAGCCCCAGGAGGTCCAAACCCTTATTTCAGAATTTGGTTTGTTCTAGTACATGCAGTAGAAGTTGCAAGTGACTCCTTTGGGCACTTTCCTATATTTTTCCTTTTCTATAAATAGGGAGCCTATGGAACAAGATGAAAAGTGACCACCTTTCAACCCAGGGACAGGAATAGTCCAAAGGGTTGCCATACAAGTTTTTCCAATCTCCACCCTGCCAGGATAATGTACTGCCCACTGTGAAGCTACCTCTGGGCTAAAAGAGCCGTGCGGCCCCCATGCTGATTTGGGAGTTTGGCCTTTCTGCTGTGGCTGCCAAAAGTGACATGAGTTAGTGCTAGGTTTGCTTTCTATTAACAGCTGTGCTGAGATCATGAGGTTTCTTAAGCTCTCAGTGTCTGACTGAAAACTTTCAGTCAGCAGTGCTGTTTTCTAATGGAATCACACTGGTGACCTAGAGGTGAAAGATGATTTCATCTGTGTTTCCACTAAAACAACTTCATAGCTCAGAGTTCATTCTAATCCATAAGTACTGTGAAAGCAGTCCTAGAAATGAATATGAATGTGTGTGGTTGCATCCATACACAGCAGTGCACCTTTGAGCATGTGCACTTGAATGCAAAGATCTGAACTACTTAGAGTGAGTGATTTAGACATTTGTAATTATGGCACAGCCTGGGTTTATTAAGGCCACTCATTGATGAACTTTGAAGTATACTTAAAATGCATAAAAGAGGAGTTAAGATGAGGCAGATTCAATTTCAAATTAATGGCTGCAATCCACTAAAAGGGAAGTAACAGAAATACTGGGCATACATAAAATCTGTCATTACACCATATTCTGATGGAAAGCAAAAAGTTCTAAAAGTGCATGTGGCAGTCATACAAGTAGTTCTGACTGAACCTTCCTGCCCACTAAACACAAGTCTAGGCTAACTCCAGGAAGGAGTTGAACTAAACTCAGAACCCACCTATTCATACTGAAGGTAGCAGGTAACAAGTCTGTCTACTAGGCCCACAAATAAGAATAATGGAATCACAGAATATGCTGAGTTAGAAGGTATCTATCAGGATCATCAAGTCCAACTCTTGGTCCTGCACAGGATATCACAAGAATCATACCATGTGCCTGAGAGCATTGTCCAAATGCTTCTTGAACTCTGTCAGGCTGATGCTGTGACCACTTCCCTGGGAAGCTCTTCCAGTGCTCAGTCACCCTGTGTGTGAAAAAACTTTTTCTTGATATCTAACCTAAAACTTCTCTGACACAGTTTCATGCTCTTAGAGACAGAGGTTTTTGCTAAAATTATTGAAAAAGTCCTAACAATTTTGCAGCACATCTCAGTAAATATCATGAGCATTCTAAAAAAATCAGTGAGACAGTTTCTGATGCCTTCTTCTTCCTCCTGAATTCTCAACACTAAAATTGGACATGAGGCCAAGTCTGGGTTTAGATCCAGACCTGGTTTACAGGTTAGCTTTGGCCTAAATCTATAGCTGCATCCTCCTAAATATTTTAATCCAGGTCAGACATGTGCTTTTGAAGCAAATCTCCTGGTCCTGGCTACTGCCTGTTATTTGGTTTATGTTGCAAAGAGGTCTCAGGGCACATGAGACCCCTCCCAGATGGAACTAGGCAGTAGGATGCATGCCCACTGTCACTGACTACAGGACCCTGCCTAACGTGAAGCAGAAGCATCAGGATGTCTAACGTGATCACTGGATCCTCAGCACCAGTGGTTCAGGCCAGCAGACCCACTCAGGCCTGAGTCTAATAGAGACATGACATAGATGCCCTAGCATGGAAATATCTGAGCAGGCATTAGGTACAAAGCATGTTGCTTTGTGGGGTTTACACTCCTTCTTAAAGTGTGTGTGCTTATATTGAAAGAGAAGGAAGCAAGCATTGCTGCCATGAGTAGAGACCACGGCCATTGCTCAGAGTCATCTTGGTTCTGACTATAAAGGGAGTATTAGAAATGCTGTTTTCATGTGCTAGTAAAACAGAGAGCAGGATGTCAGCACAAATGATTCCTGCTGCGTTTCCCGGGCTTGATTATGACAGCGTGTTTGTGTGAAAAATAACACAAGCAGAGGTGGGTTTGGAAGGTGCAAAGGGCCGAGTGTGGTAGCAGATCTCAAAGCTGTCAATACAGTGGTAAAAATGTGAGTGTGGTCTGCCAGAGGCCCTTGGGAGCCCAAGGGACCCTTGACAGAAGTGCCTGCCTTCAGAGCAAGGCACCCTCAGGCGTGTCCCCCCGGCAGTCAGCCAGCTGCCGGCGAGCCCTCCTGTGGCTGGAGGGGCAGTGGGGCAGGGCAGTTTGGGGTTGCCTGCTCCGAGCACAGCCTGTGCCTCCCAGCTTGTCTGTACTGCCGTGCTGCTGCCAGGAGCCTGCCTCTGACTCCTCTCCTGCCAGCGGTTTCGACTCCAGCAAGGAAACATTTTCTGACCCTTTGTACAAATGTGATTTAATCTTAACTGCTCAGTAGGCTGTAGTTTGCTAAACACACAAGGCAGATTAAACCTGTTAAGATACTTGTTTACTAAAGATGATTAACAGTGGCTTTAGAAGCTGTATGTAAACCGTGGTTTAGCAAGACTGGAATAAATATATAGGCAATATTTTCCCACCTTAGGTTTAGTTATGATATAGGAAATAAGGGGACCGGAAAAGCATTGGAGATGGGAAAATTAAGAAGTAAACTCTGGCTTTTCTGTGAGCAGTGCTTATCACAACAGGCTTATCACAAATGGCCAGTAGATTGATTTGTCACCTCATACAGGATAATACAAACACGTATAGTTGAAAGTTATTTAATATGAACACTAACACTGATTACATTTACAACTGTACAATATATGAAATTAAAAGCAGCAGAACTTTCTGGAGACATTAAAATTATTTTGTATTAGTATGAGACAGGAAGAAACAAGATTATAGGAGAAGCTTTGGCTCACTGGGGTTTGAGGAATGAGTGTCCATCCATATTGAAACTTACACCTGCACATGCCCTGAGATCCTCTGTGAAACAATCTCTAAAAATTGTTGGGTAGGATTTCTCTCCTGGTAGGCTGCCTACCTACACATATCCTGTATCACAGATCTTCAGTTTTGTAATGGAATGTTTTCCCTCTCTAGCTTGTTTTCCACATAATCACACAATTATTGATTTCTGTGTCACTGTTGCCCATGATTTCTGCATGCCATTAGCTCTGTTCCTTTGCTCTGTGCTCACTGCATTCCATGTTTACCTGTGTAAGTAAAATTCTTCTCTTCCACTGCCAGTTCCCAGTTTCTTTGCAGCGGGTTTCTCCCAGTGTCACAGTTGCCAGCCCATGGCTAGGGGTCAAGAGGCATCAGAGCTTAACTTTCATCATATGGTAATAAAAGCACTTTCTTTGGCCGAGTGCCTGCCTGCTGCAGCTGAGCCTCTGCTGAAATGAATGCAAGACAGTCCTGGTTTAAATAAAGCCCTGGGCACTTTTGCAGTGCACTCCAATACAATTCTGCTTGTGCCCAGGAAGGCAAGGCAGCCCTGCCAGCTCCTTTGAGCCCTTTATACCCTAGTGATCAGTGTAATGAGCAAGCTGAGTCTCTCTTCACTCGCTGTGCACTACAGAGCAGATGACAAGATGGGCTCATTAGCCCTTTCACATTAAAAATGCCAACAAGTAGTTGACATGAACCATCCTTTCTCCCAATGCACATGAACTTCAGGAAAAAATAAGCCAAAAAACCCCCACAGCCTGTCTATATTCCTTAGCCATGCTAATACATGCTGTCTGATGCCCCATCTGCTCCAGCATGGCTGCAGTGTATACCAACCAAAGGCTTTTTCTTGGGCAAAGATATGGTATTCTCCTCAGCAGTGGAAATGAGGACAGCAATGACCCTTTTTCAACTATTTAAAGTGAGAAACAAAAGAGACACAAAAGTGACAGCAGTGACAGCCCTCTGTCATAAGTCCTGAAAGTTGCTGTGAGCAAAAGAATGAGTGAAAAATGAAAGGCCGAAGGATGGTTTGCTGTTTAACATGGGGCACATAATCCTGCAGGAGAGGCATCTTCCATGTTATGCTTGGCCAGCACACACACACACCAACAAGCCTCAGAGGCCCAGCGGGCTTGGCAGATGTCTTGGGTGGCTTTGCAGTCCCTGACACTCCTCTCCCTCCACACTTGGGAATTCTGCCAGCACCAGACACTATTGGATACATGCTGGGGGTGGCAGCCAAGGTGTGTCATGAGGGAGGCAGAGTTTGGCCCTTACTGTGAGGGTGACACTTTGAGAGGTGCAGGCTACCCCCCACAAAGGGGTTACACCATTTCAGGTTCCCCAGGGCAATGAGGCTGTGCACAGACCAGACCTCCTTGGCTTAACTGGGGCTACTCCTGCACCACCCTGCAGGGATGATTTTCCCTGAGATTGAATTTCCCTGCAACCACCTCATGAAAACAGATATCATCTGAATGCTGACCTGCCCCAAAAGGTATTTATGAAATTTGTGCAATTAAACATTCATAACTTCAGCTGAAATACAGAGATGAAAATGCAAGATGTAATTATGAAGCAATATTATGGTGATAGTGTGGCTAAAACTGAAGTGATCCAAGAGGGACAGCTCTCCGCCTTTTTCTCAAGATCTTTTCCATCTTGCACCTTTTTGTCAAGATCTTTTACTCCTTAGGGATTAGGAGCTGAGATGCTGGGGGCCTAAGATTGGCGTGTGTTGCCTTATTTCTTATGTGGCCAGCAGCACTGCTGTGCATGGCAAGTGTGACCCTCTCCTCCTGTGTTCCAGGACATGAGGACTTTCAGTGACAAGGCATTTACTCACCAAGAACCATTAAGAGGGAAGGAAGTCTCTGGAGAACCTGCCTGCTCACTGTGTGAGCCGCAGTTTTCATTAGCTTCATAAGTAACTGCTGAAATACAAGATGAAGACCAGAGCAAAGCCTAATCAAAGTGTCATCCATGGTTATGAGACACACAGTGTTCTCATTTGGGCTTCTCTCTCCTCTCTGGCATCCCAAACTGCTGATAAACAAAAAGCTTTGGGAGCAAGAGCAGGACTTGCTCAAAGGACCGTTAGCAGAGTGTGTTGGATAAGGTGGATTAAGACCACTTTTTCCTTGTCTGAGGGTGGAAATGCAGATCAGAGCAGTATGCCCAAGGCATCTCTTGAATATTTGGGGTTGGAACTGTCTGTACCTCTCTATCACTTCACCCTGGACAGATTTTAAGTTCCAGTTACCAAAGCAAAGTGAAGCTGCTCCACAGGAGGAGACACTGCTTCTGCTCCCAGTTCCTTTACATGCTCCTCCCTAGGGAAGCATCACCACAGCTGTGTGAATACTGAAGATGGTGAAGATGCACTAGCTGCATCTGCACAAGGAAACAAAGCAGGGTAGGGCATGAGAGCTGACTCTAAGCTCTGAGTGCCCACACCATCACATTTTGAGCATGCTGACTGACAGGATTTTGGCCCATGACAGCTACTCCCCATCAGGCAGCAGCTGGGGAGAACATAAGATGGAGGAAATGTAATCCTGTTTTGAGGACTGAGAAAATTCAACAGCACAAGCAATGAACTGTAATACCTCAGTTTGCCTCATAGTTCCAAAATGGTCTCTGAGGTGAGTTATTTATTTGTATAGAGAGCTGCTGGAAGCCTGAGCACTGAGGCTGTGGCCAGACCAGGCCTGAAGCACAGACTAGTCTCTTATCTATACAAAATGTCCTGCTAGAGCTGGAAAGAGGTGTTAATCTCATTTTGCTTTCCCTTCTGTGGGTAAGCCCAAGATATGATGCTCAAGGACTGTTACTGCAGTCGTTGGTTTCAAATCTCTATCCCGTGGCACTGCTCCCATGAGGTCTGCATAAAACACAGGGCTCCTGCCAGAAACTGACCTCCCTTTCTTCACAATAAGTGTAATGGGTGGGGAAACAGAGTCCTGGCTGAGAGGGCACCAGCCATGGAGCAGGTGGCATGGACAGCTCTCCCCATTCCCTCCCAGCAACCTGCTAGGTGACTCTGAGATCCTGGGGTATGGCTTTTCTGTCAAGACAAGCTGAAGAGTTAATCTGGCAGGTAGACCCAGCTTGAATTGCATGATCTGAATTCAGATTGAGTAAGTGTAATTAGATGATGAGAACCTCATGGCAGGGCGTGCCCTAGTTTCAGTCAAAGGTGGAACATTATTAAGTACCATTTACATCCAGAGAAACACCCACTTTTGAAATCGCTGATGCCAGTAACACATGCTTTGCATTTAACTCCCTCAGTGAAATGGGAAGTCAGCGGCAGAACACAGAGTTTCTTATTTGATTGCTGCCAGCACAGTGATTAATGAGTTTCAAAACACCCCATCAGCCAATTTTGATGGATACTAACCCTTTAATAGGAATCTCTGGCTGGATCCTTGTTACTCAGATTTAGTGCTCAGACCAGTTAGTCTATAAATTATTTTCTCTCTGGGAAAAAGAGCAAGCTTCTCCAAGATAAGCAACTCAGGGTTTTTGTTTCATAGAGACCAGCTGCAGGAGCAGGGGCGCAGTACATTTTGTGTTCCTTGCCTATCAGCATGCAATTAGGAGTAATCACTCTGCACCATAGGCCACCCTTCTTTGGGTGGGTGGAGGAAAGACTGGGGGTGAAAAAACCTATAAACCTCAATTTAAGAAGTATGCTAAGGCAACAAGCCCAAAATGTACACTTTCACAAAATGGATGTGTTGTAATATATTATTAATAATAAAAAAATTCTGATCCATCTGCAATATTGCAAGAGTTCACAGTGATTTAAAATGAGGCAGAGATTTGTCTCCCCCTCATGAAATCATTGGGGAAGAGTATGGTGGAGTAACTGCACCTCACTGGTTAGTTTGCTTATGTTTAATTTAACCCAGACGTTAGATATAAAATGAGCAAAGAGAATTCTGTTTCCCAGAGTGAACTAGAACAGGTGGAAAAAACATTTTGGGGTTTCCTGTATTTGCATATCCTCTGTTTAAAATTTTGGGCATAAATTAACTCCTGTGCACCTTAAAAAAAGAAGAGTTTCTCTCTATTGCCTGTTGCAGAACCACAGCAGTTGCCAGTGCAGGACCTCTCCAGTGCCCAGATGAAGAAGAGTGTGAGAAGCCAGTCCCAACCACTGCATAGGAAAAAGGTGCAAGAACTCCTGCAGCTGACATGCATTGAATAATTATTCTAACAGAAGAACAATGTGCAAAAATATTTGATCAAATTACTTTTTATTACAGTGAAGTAGAGCACAGGGCACAGTGAGATTTCCACACAAGATCAGATCATCTGTCCACCCATCCCAGATGTCTGCCTCTGGCCATAACAGGAATAGCTTTAAGCCAAGTGTGCTGCTGCTCACTAAGGGCCCTGTATTGAATTATACTCATTTACAGCTCCCCAGAGGAGCTTAGTGTCTGCCTTTGGCAACAAGAGAGGAAGGAAAGAATGAACCGCTGCTGAGTTTCCACCGCTGGGCAGGAGCAAACCCATCTCCTGCAACAAAGCCCCATTCCCTTACCCCCCCAAATGGTTCCATCTCCAGGTTTTGCCAGGAGACCCACCACTCCTCAGCAGCACCACCACAGAAGCAGCAGGGCCATTTCTGAAATGTTTCAAACAAATTCTCCTGCCCCAGTTTCATGCCCCAGATCCATGTGAGTGTGGATCACTTCCAACACCTGCAATGACACATTTATCTAATATAAAATCACTAGCTGCAGAACCATCCTGTGCCACTGTCTTCTTTCCTGTCATGTCAGAGCACCCTGGAAACTTGCTCTTGTCCCTTGGATGAGGGGCACAGAAATGATGGGGACCCTTGCTGCATGTGGCTGGGCAAAACACTTGCCTCAGGCAGTAGTGCTGCTGTCTCCACCACACCTCACTCCTACTGAGGGGTGAACTGCAATAAGTGGGATTCATCTCTGTCTGTCACAATCTCTTATTTTTCCAGCCTGGCTCAAGGGGGCTGCCTCTCATTAGAGAAATGCTGAGAGTGTGGAGTGTGAGTATGAGTGTAAGGAAAGAAAAAGTGTAGTATCACCATGAGAGCCATGCCCCATCTCTTCCACCCACTTCACCCCATTGCAGGGCTTTGGAGGCCTCAGGTTGCCTCCAGGAGCAGGGAGTGGAACAGAGAACAGGAGGAGGTGACAGCAGGATAGCTGAGGACTGCCAAAACTAAAGTCTGTGAAACTTTGGCATTAGGGGCTCATTCTGGTCTCTATTCTAGAGCTTCCAATAAATACTCCCCATCTCCATGTCACTTTGTGGAGCATGTCTGTAAGTCCTGCTGATTTCATGCACTGCAGAGCTTCTCACAAATCTGTGCTTTCACAGGGCAGCTGGCACCTGGGATTGATGCTGCACATGGGTCTGTGGCAGCAAACACCTGTGCAGGTGCTGTTAAACTGCAGGATCTCTGTCAGAGTTTCTTCAGACCTATTGCAACATGAAGTATCATTGCAGCAGCTGCCACAAACCAGTCCATGGCCTGCACTGAGCCCACCTGCAGGTGCAGAAGGTGCAGCCTTTCCCCTCTCAGCTCGTCAGTTAAACTTTGCTGCAGTGACCGATCGTGCAACATACTTTTATACTCCAGAGGACTTTTTGTCTCTAACACAAATTGGATATGTTTGTGGTGGGAAAGCACATGTGCAGGTCTTGCTGCTGCAGCCAGATCCTGCCACTGAGACAGCTGGAGACAGGAACTATAGCTGTGTAGGACTCAACCAGCATCTCTCTTCTTGGGTACAGGTCCTTCTGGCCATTGCTATAATTTGTCCCCAGAGCATCCTTGCAAGTTGCCAAGTGTGGGTGGGACTTCATGGAAATTAGAAGGTGGAAACTTTCCAAGCAATAGACCAAACTGCTGCTTATGGACAAGTAAGGATGAAAAAGGACTCTTCCTTGGTAATGATGTTGTCCAAGCCAATGTACTTCTCCAAACTTCACATAGCAAGGGCAAATGTAATGTGCTCTCCCAGGAGCTGCTCAGCTTTGCTCAGCCCTCTTCCAGCTTGGGTGTCATCCTCAAGCAGGCACTGCAGATGCCGAGGAAGGACAGAGGCTTTAAACCCCTTATTCCCTGCAGCCATGAGGATACAGGGACAAAAGTCACCTGGAGTTGTTTGGTATAATCTTGACTTGCCAGTTCCAGTTTAGGAGCTCTGCTGTATCAGGTAAACAGCACCCTTCAGAGACAGGTGCTGGCAGAGAGCACCTTGCCCCTGTGTTGTGACTGGCCTCCCTCTTTCCAAACTCTGTCCCAGCCCACCACTGTCCCAGCACTGACTCCTGGAAATTTTCCTTTAGTAAGTGGGAGGACACTCTCTTAATGGCACAACAATGCTCTTAACAGGGCAGGTAGTGCTAACTCATTTTTTTCTCAAGCCTCTTCACAGGCCTTCTGCTGTCTCCCAGCTGAAGCTGGGTGTCAAAGCCACACAGGTTTGGGCCTGTGCAGTGAATTTGTGTCATACCACATGAGAACAGGCCTTGTCGTGCCTGGCCTCACCCTACAGCTTTCCTCCACTGCTCCAGCAAGTCAGGCTACTGAGGCAGGTCACCCAAAACCCAGCACCTGCAGGGTCTTTGGACATGTGCTGCTGTTTGTGTGGAAAAATCAACCCATTTACTCCAGCTTAGAAGCAGCACAGCTGCTATGAAATACAGGCCATTTAAAACCAGGGCATTTATTTCCTGTGAGGGTCTTCTGCCCATCACCTGTTCACAACTAGACTGCTTTTCACTCCTCTCTTCCCCTCAAACCCGTAGCGCCGTGGCATGATAAAACTATGAATGGGTTGAATGGAAGGGATATTAAAACTAATGGAAATGAAGCTAATTTTTCCTGGCAGTATTCAATTCTCAGCTCTGGCAGAGAGCAAGGAACAATAATTATTTCAGCTACTGGAATTCAGATAGGCAGTACAGAGCCTTGTGAGAATCAGGAATCCAGTAGCATCTATGACAACAGGTAAGCAAGAGGAAGAGGCATTGAGCTCCACCTGCATAAAAAGCTGTCCTGGAAAGATGGCAAAGTTCACCTTTTCTCAGGATCTGCTGGAATGGATGTCACTGCTGATGTACTGGGCTACCTTTTAGTGTCCTCTTTATGTAATCAACATTTCTCCCTGGGTCAAGAGTGCTTTGTTACTAATGGTTGATCATATGCCACGTCAGCTTTGTTTAGGGCTGTTGTCAGAAGTCATAAATCACATCCCAAATTTAGTTAATTCTCACAGTTAACAGCATTTTTCTGTCCTTCAATGGACATAGTAACAGCTGAGCCATCTGCACAAAGTGTGTCAAAATACCTTTTCTCCTCTATACAAAAAGATCAGTGTCCTCTTTTTAGCAAGAGTCTCTAAAGATTAAATACTCAAATAATTTGCTAGTCAAGGTAAATTTCAAGAATGTCTCTGTCAGTAGAACCAACCCAAATATAGAGATTGCTCTTCTCAGTAGACCCCTTACAACAAGAAAACTCATGTAAAAAACAATTTTTTTGTCCTTATCCAAGAGCAATAAGCCACATTTCCCTTCCAACACAGGTAGCAAAAACTCCTTTTGGCTCAGTGATTTGATCTGAGTTGGCATTTTCCATTTCTGCTTATCATTTTGTATAGATTTCTCCATTTGTAACAATTGTAAAGCAATTATATTTAGTAGATAATCACTACAATGAACTTGAAAATTTGCTGTTTGTGACCACAACAATTGCTTTCTGGTGGCTGCTTGGGCCCACCTTTAAAGTCTAGCCTGGTTAAATGCATTCAGCTGAAAACAGTACTCTCCTGCTTGCTCCCATTTGTCCTATAAGGGACACATATCCCCTGATCCAGTTACATCTAAACCCTTTTTAAAGACAAAACTGCTGCAGGACACTTTGAAAGTACTGAGGCTGTCAACCAGAGTCTGGATGTTCCTGATACATGGACACCTAATATGGGAGGATATGTTTCAACAAAAATAGTAGCTTTTGCAAGATAGTACTTTTCCCAAAGTTTCACCTTCTGTGTCAAGTAGCTGAAACATCCAGCTCTCTGTAGACCATAGGTACTGTCTGGTTTTCCACTGCTTTTTTTTACACAGCCCTCAAAGTCCTGGCTCACAATTGTGATAACAAAAATTAGATAATGGACCTAGGTTTAAATAAGAGATACATTTTATACAGGAGGTAAATACTCATGGACAAAGCTGGTCTGGAAGAAGTGAGTAAAGAAGTGAGTAAAGAAGTGGTGCAGTGGTGTCCAGTGGGGTGGTGGCACAGCTGGGCTGGGGGTAGGAGAGTCACTGGTGACATACTGTGAAGCACACAGTAAGTAAGAGCTGAAGTCCCTCCCAACCAGAAAGTAGACTGAAGAGAAACCCTAACCTAATTATTTCCTCACAGAATATTATTCAAGAATCATTCCAAATATTATTTTACCATAGAGCTTCTCCCACAGGTTTTACAATAAGGCTTATTTTGAATATTGCAACAGTAAAACACTTTTATAGAACCTTTCTGTCCCATAGCCAGATGATTTTTTCCTGTCAAAAGGCTTGTGAAAATCTGGCTCTAAGTTAGATTTGAGTACAATCATTGTCTCAAAAACACTTCTTTTAAACTTGAGGTAATAAGCAACATGTCACGAATGGGAAAAAATATCTTGCTTATAAAATCATAATACATCTTTAATATGTCCTCTAAAATTCAGTAAAGAGGCTCTTCCTTACACACAAAACAGTGGTAACTCAATGCTGTTCCTGTGATTAGGGTGCAATAACCCCAAGATAAATGTATTCCTAAACATGGTACTTGCCATTCACCTTAAACCCCATTGATTGTTGCTTTCAGACATACTGTTGTTTTCTATCTGGCATACATCAAAGCAAGTGACACCCACATGAACTCGAAAAGCCATTAAAATCCCACACAGTTTCCCTTCAAAGTGCATTTATGGAAATAGCAGGATCTATAAGCCATTAGAGAAAGACAAGAATAGATTCTCTTAGAATTGTTTTTCATCCTTTCCACTTGTCAACCTCAGAGATTTGCAAGTTGCTTAAAAAGCTACAGAAACTGTGCTTAACGGAACATCTGAAAAAAGGTATAAATGTTGTTTACTATGAACCTTTGAGAGACTTTTACCTGATTCTTCTGAACATCAGTATTGTTTCTTGTACGTAAATAAATTTACATTGGTATTTACATGGTTGGCATATTATTGTCAGCAAAATCAGAAAACAAAGCCAAAGACGTGTTGCTTTACACCAGCTGCTCACTTCAATACAATGGGGTGAAGCTGAAGATCCTCAGTAATGTGTCTGAGAAAGAGGATGTTTCTACATTGGGTGGCTTTGCTGGGAACTTGCTCACCAGCCATGGACTGGCTCCCAGTCAGCTGCCTGGGGTCATCCTGCCCCAAGGACAGGTATGGTCCACAACACCCTGTCTTCATTCTCCACCAAAATGCAGCTCCTTGACCTGACATGGTTTCAAAAGCCCCTTCAACTTGAAAGAAGGGCAGATTTGTGTTTTCTTCTGCAATTCTTCAGCATGGGAGGTACTTTGCTAGCAAGGTAACTGTTTAAATAAAATCCATGAAATGCCACTAATACTTTCTAAACTTGACAGGGAACTCTCACATGCTTGTGTACTTCTGACCTTGACGCAGTGAGCTCCTTGAGGCCATTGTTTTAGCCTGAAATAAAGCCTAGTCTGTTGTAAGCAAAAGAAAAATACAAAGCCAGAAGTTGTTCTTAATTCTTTAGATACTCTAAGGAATGATTCCCCTATCAGCCTGTGAAGGAATGAGTCTGTGAGGCCATGAGCTGAGTATAAGGAAGCCCCAAGAAAACTTGCTTTTCTTTCCTCACACCACGAGCCTTTTAGACTTGATCATTCATTTTGACCCAAAAATCAGGAAAAGAGCTTTAATCAGGCAATTAGCAGTCCTCTGGCTCATCTGCCACATACACATCTTCGATAGCCCAGGGTAACCCCACAGGGCAACCAGTCATGGGACTTCATTTCAGTAGGCAGGGTGAGGAATGCTTACACAGCATATTGACTCCAAATAGAGCTGACTGAAACAGTTTGGTCGAAATGTTTATTCACCTAAAAAATAAACAGTTTCAGAAGAAAGGAAACTGTTTACAAATGAAGTCAAATTTGTTAAAGTTTCACACACACCTCCCAAATTTCCCTCCTGTGGAAAGCTTTGGGAAACTAAAGGAGATTGTTCTGTTATCTTATGAAACAAGATTTGCTAAATACCACGGACCCACATTCATTTTGCAAGAATAAAAACTGCCCTGCATGAAAGAAAACATTTTGTTTTGGGCTAGACAAAGTGTTTCATTGAATCTTAAACACATTTTGCACAAGGACCCTTTCTGTGACAAATCTAAAGCATTTTCATGCTGACTTGACACAAAATTGTTAATTTTTTTTGCAGTGTTCCAAGGATCTGGGATTCTATCTAGCAACCAGGAAACATTGAAATAATTACTGCTTTTGAGATGGCTTGGAGCTACTTCTCATACTTCAAGAAATCCCCTTGTAATAAAAACTGCTGCCAGGCAAAATTCATCAGGCAGCATTAGGAGAACTTGGGATGAATTTTGAGTATGCTCGGGTCAGATTTCAAGTTCAATCTGACAAGCCTGTGGCTGTAAACTAGCAGGAACTGTCAGCTTTGAGTATATTTCCATTTGGGCTGTACAGAGTGTTGGGCCCTGTTATTCAGACACAGATTGGCAGAACTGAAGTCACAAGGAACTGAAATTTGATTTAAAACCTGAAGTTAGTTTTCACATTTCCCCAAGCTGAACTCCCTGTAGTATGACCTTATAGAAATAAATACGTTAAATCTTTCTCCCTAAAGAGAGAAAATTCCATTGAAATAAGGCCTCTCAGCATGACACTTCTATCATTTAGTTCCTCTTTTATATGTAGGTCATATTAAAATACACATCTACATCATTTTGAAAACATCCCAACCTCCCCCTGGGTAGCATCACTGATTCGAGTGGCACCTCTAGGTATAAACCACAAAAAGCTCTTTGTGAGATGAGGGCTACGCAGACACATTGTGAAAGAAGGTCTGAAAATGGTCCAGAACACTGTCAACATTTCCAGTTTCAGAAGCTTCCCTCAGCCATTAGACTTGCTCCTACTTTCCTAATGCAGACTAACATCCTACAGAAACAATGAAGATTGTGCATGAGTACAGATGATGTAAAATTAGAAGAAAAGACCTAGGTACATATGTGGGAAAAAGCCCAAAGTATGTATTGCTCTGTTCAGCACAGCTCAGCAAATAGCTGATTTTTCAGATTCATAATTGAAAAAACAAAAAGAAGAGGAGAAAATGAATTCAACTGATAGCAAATGGAAAATGTTCAGGGATTCCTGTCAAGTAAAATTTTAAAAATTACTTTATTTACACTGAAAATACGTTTACTTTTGTTATGGGCAAAAGTTATTTTATGGGCCTTTATAAACCTTGTTTGATTTAATCCTTTTAAAATATAATCATTGCAATGGAATTAGTTTTTAAATTAAAACTGTACTCCAAAATGAGCATCAGTATCTTTAATTAAAAAAAAATACCAAGAGGAAATTAATCTATTTCCTAAACCCTAATTCTACATTTAAAATAAACTGGCTTGTTGTTTTGTTCTTGTTATTGTTGTTTTTTGTCGTTTTTTCGCCCCATCCCAAATTTCACAATAATTGAATTTTTTTTTTTGTGAATGTATGTTAAAAAAAACCCATCCCATACACTAAATTTTCTTTGATTGTTTAAATACATTTCATCAAATTGTTGTGGCTGATTTTAAGTGTCCTCACTGGGCATTCAGATACGTTTGATTTTTTTTTTTACCCTAAAGGTTTCAGATGTCCTAAGGGCCCAGCTGAACTGTCTATGGTCTGTCATAAATTATGGCTCAGATGGAAAATGGCAAGATAACAAATGCCTTTTATTTCACCAAGAAGAGAAATACAGAATACATCCCATAGAGGAGCAAAGCTCAGATCCCAGACAGGGAGTTCCTGCTGAGCAGGACCTCCCCATGTGAGGTGACAGCAGCCTGGACCTGAGGGACCAGGGGCAGCAGAAGCTAGCAAGGCCACCCAAAAGTGCTCAGAGGAGAAGTGTGACCTGCACCTGCAGCTGCACAGCCTTTCCCCACCTGCAAGGAGCAGCACAGGCAGACAGGGCGGTGTTGGGGACGGCAGAGGAGCTTGGCACCACCTGCTGCTGCACCTGCGGTACGACAGAAGCCACCTCATGCTCTCTTGTCACAGCCCAGCCGTGAAGACTTTTCACTCTGCCCATGCTTCCTGGGTGCAGGAGTTCCCCAGGATGGCACAAGGTTTCTCCTGTATTAGCCTGGTATTTACCCATCCAATAGTGTGGGATGATGGGGAGCTTTGCCAGCCAGGATGAAGGAAGGGATTAGTGTCCCATGGCTGGGTGCTGGGGCTGCTGCCAGAGATGGAGCTCCACCAGCCAGCTGGCTGAAGCTTGCAACTCCCTCCCAGCCCAAAGGGGCAACACATCCTCTGCATGGGGATGTGTTGGTTTTTGGTTTTTATACATACACAGGATCCCAGAGGGGCCACCATTCCAGCAAGTGTTAACTCGGCAGTGTAGGAGAGCTGGTTCCTCCCCTCAGGCCTTAGCCTGGCTCTCTGCCCTGCAGCTGAGACCTGCTGCTGCTGGAGGCTACAGACACCCCATGGCTCCCTTGGGTGGGATTGTCATACTTTGTCCCAGGCACTGGCCTCTTGTGCAGACACAGGGACACACGGCTTGTGGGTGTGAAGCTGGGCTGACACGTGTGGGCCAGGGCTCAGTTCCCAAGGTAAGAAGCTCTAGGTTTCTGAAATTGTTAAATTCACAGGACATGGTGTTTGCAAAGTGACATTGTGACTGTCTGCCCAGAGCACCCATTTTCAGACATTTTCAGAGGTTGAATAAATCCAGAAAGTAAAAAAAACCAAAAAAACAAAAAAACAAACCAACCCAAAAAAAACCCCCCAAAAAACCCACCAGAAAATCCCCACAAAACCCCACAAAACCCCACAAAACCTAAGGCAACAACAACAAAAAAACCCCAAAACAAAACAAAACAAACAAAGTATCCCACCAAACAAAAGAATCCACTTTAAAAAATAGCCAAAAATCCACTTAGATGATACTGTTTTGCAAAATAAGATGAGATGTCATATGTTACAACAGCTGATATGGCTTCACCTATGGGAACTTATAAATTCAGTTCATGCCCTCAAGGAACAACGAAAAAGCCCATGAGGTGAAAAATGGGGTTTTCCAAGTTTTTTTTCTTAACACAGTGCAGTAATTCATGTGCAGTTAAGATGTGCAGCACATGCTTCTAATTCACTTTGGTGTCAATCAGAAATAATTGCAGCAGTCAATGAAGCTATGCGTGTTAAAGAGATAAAGAAAAGCATAGTTCTCCAAGTCTCTCCAGCTTACTGTTACTGACAGTATTGCAGACTCAATGCATTTTTAGAAACACAGGTTTTGTGACATATTTGCAATAGTTGGAATAATTTTGCATTTTTAAATTTCTTTTTATGAAACAAAATCTTGTATTCTAAAAATGAAACTTTCCTTGACTTCTTTTCACTGATAGTGCTCCCATGCCAGAGAAAGCAACTCTCTGAGTGTAGTAGCACTGTTGTCTAGCCTGATTCCATATTTACTATTTTAATTTCGGAGGGTCTGGAAGAAACTCTTGGATGTGATCATTGGTCCTCAGGGAAAAGCCCTGTCCTGACAGAGCAAACATGTCTATTTTCAAGCAGTTCATGGCATCTGTGATCTCTGATTCTATGTGGGCTTAACTTGATGCAGAATATGCAACTCCACACTCTTTTTAGGGGTCCAGTGGGACTTGTTTAAACATGAACCATTATTAATATGTCAGGATACTTGCACTGTAGTAAGTCACACTGACAAAACAGCAGAGTTACTGCAGGCACTACTGCCCTGCAAAAAATAAAAACTTATTCATTAGCACACCCTGGTGAGCCCTTTTAAATTTGGCCTAGCATGATGAGATGGATATGTAATTAAACTGACAGGTTCAATGTAAAGGAGCAGTTGATTCTGAAACTTGAGGAAAACTATGAACGCAACACAGACCATGCTCAACTGAGGAATCAATATTGCTGTAAAACAGCTTTTCCTCCCACACTCACAAATGTTCATGGCCTTTAAGTTTTGGGGTTTTTTTTTGTCCTGATGGCCAGTATGGATTAGCATTCCTTGCGTAGTCCTGGGGTATTTTATAGAGCAGGTCTACTAGCACTTCAAAAACATTTATTTAAAGTGCTGGACAGTAGCCCATTTTTACAGAACATATTTTGTTTGTCCACACCACAGTCATATATTGTCAAGAGGGCTATTATCAGCCAATAACTGCACCTCATTTCACTTCCTTGCTGCATCTTATCACAACCCAAGTGCTGATATCCTTGCATGAATATAACTCCTCCTGCAATGACTGATGAAAAAAACTGCCGAAGCTCTGCCCGGGAAGATACCCACAAGATCAAATTCAGGCTGGATTCGGGGTGATTTTAGATGACGTGAATTAAACTCAGTGACACCCATGAGAAAAATCTCTTCAGAAAAGGTATGGCTATTTTCCAGAATATTGCAAGTCTTCCTAATTACAGGGCCCTTGATTGCACAAAGCCACCTTGCTGCACCCATCACAGGAAGCCTGATCCAACAATTAGAGCAAGGGACTGCAAGTCATCATCAGAATATGAATTTCTGTACACATGGTCTTCCATTTCCCAGGAGCCACTCATCCGTCCATAAAGCAGGGGCTTTAATAAATTGTTAATAATAATCAGGCCATATAGGTTTGCAAAACACTTTTCAGTGTCAACCTAGACAACATTATGAATTGTGTTGACATTTTGCATTTGGAAGCTATGCAGCATTCTGATCCACTACTGAGCTGTAACCTGGGCAATGCTTTCAAGGCCAGGGCACTAAATTTTTTTGTGCTGCAGAAATCAGCGCTAGAGGCTGTAACATATGATACCCTGAGTCTTTGTAAACATGCAAAACTGATGACAGGCTTTCCTATGCCTTTCTGAAGCATTGCAGAGATTAGAAGAGGAGAGATTAGAATTCTATTCTGCACATTTTCCAATTATGTGCTTTCACATTTCTTTGTCCAAGACCCTCACTCACACTGGATCCATTCTGAACACAGGCAGTTTTTGGTCCTGCTCCTAGGTAATTTGTGAGATAGCCTTGCTAGTCTGAGTTCCTGTTTCAGAAGTACTTTCAATTTATTTTTTTAATATTTGTATATTTATGCATTGCTATATGATGTTTCCATTGTGAAAAAACACACTTCAGTATAAAATGACAAAATGCCATTACAAACCAAAAAAATTCTCATGCTTCCATTGGCTAACTATCAGCCTATTTTTTCCACCCTGAAGAGTACTTAATATGATTCACCCTCTGCCTTTCCTTATCAGGTTTCCCCTTTCATTTGGCTGAATACTTCTTGGTTTGCATTCTGTGTCTGTTCTTATGCCTTATCTGTTTCCAACTTAATTGACTAGAAAAGCTCTTAGAAACATCGATATCATTTAGCGCAGACTCTGTCTCCTCTTCTTCTTCTAAAATGCGAATAAGATGGTGTGGTATTTTCCTAATTTTGATATGGTTGTTGTAAAATCATGGTCTATGGATTGTGCAGGTTGCTGACAGCACTGCCCAGTGAGAAGCTGATGCTGTCCCCACCCAACTCATGATCAGGACTATCACCAGCAGTGAGAGCCTGCTTATGTGCCTGGGGTATTAAACCCCCCCATCTCATAATGGTTCATGGTAAGCACACAATGGTCCTATTCAATAAAGATGACAAGAAATGTTTGAAGACTGGAGTTCATTTGTGCCCTCTTGCCTCCAAGGAGGAGGAAATGCTTATACTGCCAGGTTTGTTTAGCACTAGGAGTAGATATGCTCTTTGTACTGAACCAGACTGGGTTGCAACCAAGCCCAAATCTTTAAGACCTGGTTCCAGCAAGCCAGGAACACCCAGAAATATATTGGCATCATCAAGCCTTTGATGAGGAAGGCTGAGGTTTCAGAGGGTGCAAGGTGAATTGTGGCACTGGCCTGTCCCCACCAGCTCCCTGCTGCATTTTGCAATTAGTCAAATCACAGCTGTGATGTTCTCCTTAAATGAACATTTCCTTTCTCAGTGCCTAGTACACTAGGTGCTACTAAAAAAAAAATGCACCTTTTAAACTATTTTTCATGCCCTCCAAAATTACCTGGTTTTCTCAAGGGAAAGCTGTTTTTTCTCTTTGTTCTTACAGATCTTCTAGTTTCAGGATCTCTGCTTGTGGCCATAAGGAGACACTTAAGTCAGTCCACATAAGCAAAATCCATGACCCACTCTCCCTCTGCTGCTGGAGAAAGCTATTTCCTCTCTGATACTTTGATGGAACCCAGGAGTCTTCCTTTGCTCATCAGCCCCTCACAAGTATTGACCAGGTGCTGAAGAGCAAACATGGCTAGGGCCAAAACCTGTTTTCCAGAAGGTCACTGATTTTCTCTAGTTCTCAATGGTTAATTATACTCACTGTTGTCACCGTCGTGACAAGAAGTAATAAAACTCACGTAAGGTGTTCCAGCATTTGAACAGGAATAAGAAAAAAGAACTTTATTTTTCAGACCTCAACATTTATAAAATTCCAAAAGTGGATTGAAGAATGGCATTACCACTTCTCCAACCACACTGGTCAAACTAACAGTCTATCAAAATTCTCCTCTTACAGAGAAGAATACAAAACAATTATTATTTACATAAAAGTATATGAAAAACTCCATTACAAGAATATAAACATCAAAAGACTTAGAAAAACTCAAAAAAACAAAACAAACAAGATACACTTTGTATTCAGTTTCCAGCCATTGGTTCATGATTTTCTGCCAAATAAATATAATTTTCATGCCTGCAAAAGAAGAAAACATTTTGTAATAAAATAGCCCTCGTAGCTAAGCCTTCAAATTGTTTCTGTGGCTTCTTCTCTCATACTCTGTGAAGTTTTAATATTAAATCTGCCAAAAAAATGTTGACACAACACCTGACAACTCTGTTAAACGACTCAGCTTCATGTAATATGTATCCATTTTCTGTTTTTTTCCCCTGCAGACTGTTTATTCCCCTTTTTGCCTCTTCCACATTATTGCTAACAATTTTATCATCCCTATCTAGCAAGTGGCCTTATTCTTGTCTACACGTGTTTGTTTCTATTATATTTCCATTTCTTCCCTTTGTCCCTTGCCCTGTGCTTTAACTAGCTACTTATTTGTACCCCTTGCTATCTAGTTTCTGTGTGTGATATATTTGTTTGTTATTTCTAATTGCATTCGCTTTGCAGAGGAGCCAAGGAGGTCTGTTAGCCAGAGCTCTCCTAACTCTGGAGTGTGAAAGTGTGGCTTTCTGGCCAGCTAATTAGTTCTCTTAAAGGATTCCCATTTCTCTCTCTACACCTTTCATCCCAATTAATTTCAGTGGTAATTTTCTTTAACTTTGGGAAATTAGCCCTTTGGAAGAACCGAACAGCAACCATCTTTTGTCTGCCCACAGTGAATGCAATCAGGTCATGATCACTGATCCCTAGGCAACCAGTGCTTCCAGACAAGTGATTAATTCACCTTCACCTATCCTAATGAGATCCAGAAGAGGGTTATCTCATGGTGACTGTAATACCTTTCCTGAGATATGTGGAAATTTTCTCCTGTAATTTTGAGAAGTCCTAATAGTGTCTTACTCCAGGCTGCATGGAAGGTGTCAGCAGCTGAAGCGTGTGCCCTTCATTAATTAATGCCTCCCTACTGGAGTGCATGGGAAAATCCTGCAGAGAGGTTGGTTTTTATCACAAGCACAATACACTGCATTTTCAGCCCAAAGCAACACCCAGCCCAACAGCTGGTGACCAAACTTGTGTTTGCAGCTGACGGGTGGGTAGGTGAGTGCAGCAGCAGGAAGCTGGTGCAGGGCATGGTTCACTGGCTGCCTAAGTCACTCTGAAGCTCGGGCACTTCTCCAGATGTCACACACTTCACTTCCAGTAATTAGATCACTGTGACAGTTTGGTACAAGAGGCTGAGCCTGTGCAGCCTGGTTCTACTCCAGGAACTCAACTTCCAGGAACTCAACTTCCAGAGTCTCCCTGTGACACCCTTCCCATCCCATGGAGCAGCCACCACTGCCCTCAGCTTGTCCCTGAGAAATCATGGTCCAAGCAGGACTCTGAAAATCAGTTTTACTGGAAGAATGGAGTCCCTGCTAAAGGGAAGGTTTTTAGCCCTTCATCAGGACAAGGCAATGCATTTTCATCCAACTATTGGTGAAACAATCTTATCATGTGAAGCTGTGAGGATTTCTACCAACACATTTTTGTATCACACTTTGCATCATCATCTGGTTGCTATTTTTCTTTAAGACGTGCACTGCTAGCAACTAACTTTTCTCCCTCCCCCCCCTTTACCACTATGCTTATAGAGCATGTCCCAGCATTGAATTACTTGTGCTCAGCAGAAAGGTGGCTCAGTCCTTCTGAAAAACAGAGTTCTTTTCAACCTGTTCAGCAGGAAGCCTATTTCCACTCCTTAGCCCATTCCAGGGGGGAGAGAGGTTGTGAATAATTTATTAAAATATTCCTTTTCCTTCCACCAACACACAGATTCACAAGAGATAAAAATCTCCTTCTACTTGACTCTGAGCTTCTCTTTGCCTCCAAGGGTTAAATCAGCACTGACCACAAAAGGTTCACATCATACCTCTTCCAGCTGCAGAGGTAACTTGGGCGTCCTGCTGACAGCAGGAAGGTGAGTTTTTAATGCCAGCAGCTGTAGGTGCTCTGGTATGGGCTTTCTGACCCACAGTGGTGAGGGTGCCCTAGGCACAGTGGCAGCAGCAGCTGCTCCTGGCTCTGGAGTGCAGGGGATGCATGGAGGGAGCATCACACAAATACCACTGGCACAGCAGCAGGGCCCCATCTGAGGCACTGACAGTCTGAACGTGTGTTCACATTTGGTAACAAAACAAATGTCTGTCTATTCTAGCCAGAGGGATGGAAGATAAGTGGATTCCATGTGGTGATGGTGAAGAGGCAGTGGCGACATTAGTAAAGACTGTTAGGATTTCTGGAGTTCCCTGTTTTGCTACAGAGCATGCATAAGCTTGGGCAGGTACTTGACTCTTCCTGTCACCCTATTTATCTACCTATCCTAAACCTCTGTCCCTCAGGGCATAGGGGGATCTGGTTTTGGTAAGCTTTTGTGGGATCATTTTTACATGTTTAATTGTTGCAATCAGGGAAGAAAGAAAATCATGTAGCATGTTTGTATGTAGAAGTGTTTTCTGAAGTATCTGCCTTAGAAAACAATGCACAAGGCCAACACATTCAAGCAAAGGTGAACATGTCTGGAGAATAACCTCTTCCTTCATCTAGGAAGAGATGCAAGCAGCTGTCTCAGCTGATATTTTTTTCCCCTTTGAAGCCTTTTCAAGAAAGGCAAAAGAGAATTGGAGACTTATTATAAATTGGGTTCAGCTCTGTGTCCATTGCTGTTAGTGTCACATCTTCTAGCAAGGAATGCTTAGAGAAAGAATGCAGGAACAGGACAGATGTGCAGAGCTAGAGCCTTGATTTTTCATTCTCATCCCCAGTGACCTGCGCCTTCAATACTTCAGGAGTGACAAATGGTATCCTTGTATTTGGTAACCTACAATAGACTCACTTTCTGTGAGTTTGTCTGATTTTTTTATTGTTGAAGACATTATGAAGTGACAGAAGTGATGAGTTCCACAAATGTCCCATTTGAGTGATCCGATGATTTTCCAGACTCCTGTAATGTTCTCCTGAGGCCACCACTTTTCTAGGCTAAGAGTCCCCTTATACTTAACGTGTCTTCACACATCCTTTTCATACACTGATTCATCTCAGCTTCTCTTACTGTAATCTTCCCTTTTCTGCCACGGCTGATGGGGCCATCAGATGTACACTCAGTTTAAAAAATGCAAGTACACACTGTATTTATTCAGGAGAATAAAAATGGATCATGATTTCTTATCTCTTTCCTTCCTTCCTAGTTCCTTATGCTCTATTTACTTTCTTGACCGCTCCAAATATTGAGCTACCGTTTCAGGAGTGCTCTCTCCCTGTCCTCGAGATCTCCTGAAAGGTAGAAATAGTCTGTAGTCAATGGAATTAAGTTTTGGAATTAGTCAGGCACATGGAATTAAGTTTGTGCACTCTCCCTTGAGCACTAATTTACATTTATCAGCACTGAATATGGTGTCTGTATATATTTTAGCACTGTAAAGTAAGAAGTGGCTGTGTAAAAAAAGCACATTTGCCAAACCAAGCAAAAGTCAGGTGAGAATCCCTAAACATCCAGCCTGTCTTAAACATCATGGCCACGTATCTGGGCTTACCCTTCTGCATGGTGACAGATTCTATAAGAACACAAACAGAGCCTGGGCTTGCCAAGCTCAGGCTCCTGCCCTGCATGAACTTCTTGGCTGACAGGAATTAGGACCACGTGCAGAGCCAGCAGTCCCTGAGGCACATCCCAGCAGCCTGCACTGTGACCATGAGGTGTCTGGGCTAGCCATTGGGAAACACTGAGGAAAAGGCTGCTTCTTAAATCATACCCCTCTTAGGAGTTCAGACATCTATTTCCAGACTGCAGGGAAGTCAATCTGTCAGACCAGGATTCACAGTCTGTAATTCTCCTTTGCGTTAGATAGCTAAGCAACCCTTCCAACAGGACATCTGGGGGAGGGATGGAGGAGGAGTGCCAGTCTTTTCTGCAAAAATATGGCTGGGGCAGAGCGCCCACACCTCACTTCAAACAGGGGAAGATCGATACACCACCCATGCAGTCAGCAGAAGCCATGGATTCCGTCCATCTCCAGCTTGGGAGGGTGAACCCAGCCCCACGGCACACTCCTCGACAGGATCATCCCTTGCTCTTCCAGGTGGGGACTGACATCACCATCTGTCTTTCACAGTGACTGGCATTTTTTCTTCCCCAGACTTCTTCTTCAGGAGTTTTATGAGTCAAATTAGACTCATAAAAGTCTTTTCTTGCCTTATAATGAGTTTGTACATTTTCAGGTCAGAAACTTTCTCTCTTGCATAATGTTCAGCACAAATGATGAGCAGTCTGTTCATAGCTACTGTTAAAATTATATCATCCGAACTTCTATTATATCTTGGCAAAGTCTTTTCCCCTCTTTGAGTACAAAGAGATGTGATTAACTGCTGCATTTCCACACTTGGATTGAAAGGCTTTGTGGGCTTTGTCAGTAGTTAACATAATTCAAGGAAAACCAGAATACAACCTTGAGGCTAAATGTGGCCCATTGAATTCCACAATAGAGCAATGGTTTGATCAGGGTACAGCAAAGCATGCCAGAAGCAGAAGCTTTTGTGGGCCGTACCTCCATTGGAAAGATTAAATCAGCCACAATCTGCTCCATTTTATGTAAAATAGGTGCAGCCCTCAAGCTCCAGGCAAGTGCCTCTGAAGCCTTTGGCTGGACAATGTTTAGGCATCTTTGTGTAAGTGCTAATTGCCAGCTGTTGGTTACTGGAAAGTTGCCAGGGACAGAGTGGCTGCAGCAGTGTTTCTGGCTAAAATACAGCTTTGACAAAATAATAATCTCAAATCTATTTAGCTCCTCACAACAGACACATCTGTACTTTTAAGTTCCTCTGTCTAGAGCATATGTACATGGAGATGACCTTAAACAGCATTATAAATACAGTATATGTGACATTCAGACTGCTTATTCCACCCTCACAGTGGGAGGCAATGGTAAATAGCTGTCTCTTCAGCAGCAATTCATGATGGCTTAACACACTCACATTCATAGCCCTTCATATATGATTTGCAACAAATCTGGATGCAGAACACCGAGGCTTATGAATAAGACTGTAGGATCACATGCAGTCCTATATGCTTTAGTGTTTAAATAATAATATAACCATCTCAGCTCTTTAATGTCTGGGGTATTTGCAATATTGTGAACTGCAGATTTTTTAATATTGAGGATGTTTGCAGATATTCAGCCCCACAAATATATGACAGATTAAATAGTATTTTACTCTTAGAGAGAACGCAAAGCCCACAGGCCAACATTTTCAACTGTGAGTTTCTACAGATAGTACAAAGTTGGTGACTGAATTCTTAAAATTGGTTGTCTTCAGAAACACTGCATGGAAAGTTAAGGAGGCACTATCAGACTGCAGGATAGTTCCACAGAAAAGTTCAGCCTGAGAAGGATATCCTGATGTCTGGAACACAAGATTGAGTGAAAGGCCCCTAACTCTCTCATATCAAGTAACTACCATTTGGCTTTGAAGATAGTGATTTATTTGTGGAACTTCCTCACCATCCTTGCAAGTGAACAAAACCCATCATCATGCCTCTAAGCTGCTGCTCATTCTGATGTTTCAACTCTCACCATACATCTTTATGTGTCATATTGTGTTTCTCTGTCATTTGGTTTCTCAATGACCTTACCCCTCTAGCTCTTACACCCAAGAGTGTGCCCACAGAACTGCCCCTGCCTGATCCTGGCTCTGGAAGGCCCACACTATTTTTGCTGCTAGTAGAGAAATGAGATCTCTCTATCAGGTGACCTGATAGATGCAATGTCTTATCTTCCACACTGTGCCGAGTCCAGGCTTGAAAGCTTGATGCCTCCTTTTCCTCTGCTGCCATGTGTGTCTGGGTCTGCTGTTATCAAATACAGTTGCACAACACCAGGTGGAATGGGAGCCCCATCATCCAGGAGGATGCCTAGGCTAAGCCCTTGCTCTCTTTTGAAAGACACATTTCTGTTCAGTTTGAATTTATATTTTTAATTTCAGGCCACCACCAGTCATTGAAGGATGAGGAGCTTCCTTCAGCCTGGGCCTCTCATAAAGGCACCAAGATGAAGTATTTCACATTCCCATAAGCAGCAAATGCACTCTAGAGACTGTAAAACTCTAATCACTTTATGGAGTGGCCACTGTATGCTCTCAGTTGCTGCAAACTGTTGTGGCCAGAGTCACGGTGACCAGCAATAGTGATAAACATTCATATTGGCACAAAAATTACAGAGGGGAGATTCACTCTGCTGGACTCTGCTTAAATAACAAGGTTCAAATTCTGTTCTGTTCTGTTCTTTTTATATCCTGAGACTCTTTTCTCACAAAATCCTGGCAGGTAATGATCATTCCCATCAGCATCCAGTGTTGCCTGTGCTGTGCAGCTCCTGCTTCTATCTGAGGAGGTGAGCCAAACTAGAGGCTTCTCTCCTCTCCTTTGTAAGGAGTTATGCACTCTGTCTCCTCTGCTGTCTGTGTATTTTAACCAGCATCATGGCAGAATGCCTGTCTGATTGTACATGTGAGCACACAGCATACAGACTGGTTGCAGCTAGGGCTTTGATGTGGAGCATGAAAATAGAATAAAAATGAAACCCTAATAAAGCATAGGTGTGGGGGCACACAGTTCTGCCACACGAGTGCTCGAGCTGTCATAGGAGCTGCATGTCAGGCTGCACAGATTTTCCATTACAAGCTGTTCTTTTGCCACTGCCTCTTGACTTGTGAAATTTCCAGTTCTATTGCATATCTTACCATGACTATTAGTTTCCAAAGTGGAATAAAAAATCCTCACCCATATGAAGAGACCCACAAAACACCAAAGAACTCCAGGAGGTTGTTTGGTTTTTTTTCCCCAGCAATATCTCTATTATGCTGATTCCTATCACTTGTCACAGAGAAGAAACTCCTTATAGCTTGCAGGTCTAGTTTAAAAACTGTGTGATGGTTATTAGGCAACAAAATAGCTGTTCTCAATTGGAGTGGTTGTTCATAAAATCCATTATCCATAGCTCCTTTTAACCAGGCATGTTTCCATGAGTGGTGTGAGGATTTTGATGCTAGTAATTTTTTCACAGTGGAGCAAACTCCTACTACTGTAAAGATTTTTAGCAACTCCCTTAGCACCTTCATTGGCTCTGCTAAGCAGTTAAATGCAATTTAATCCAAATGGCCCAGCAATTCAGATGTGAACCTTCCATAAGCAAAGACTGTTCTGAGACTTATGCTGTACCTGATGGGAACATATGATGCAATACTTCAAAATGATTCAGAAACCATTTAAAATAGAGAGAATTGTATCTTTTGCCTTTAGTCCCTGAGGATGACAGTGGTGTTACATGGCTACATGACATATTAGTCTTGAATTTAGTTTTCATTTAGAGCCACTGCAAGCTTTAAGCAGAGCAGAGATTTAAGCAAACTCTTTTCAGAAAGCTTTCCTTAGGAGCAAAGATGAATATTTAATACTTGCCAACATTGTATTGTAGGCACATGCAGAACATGTAATATAGATGAATAAAGATTGAGCATTGGCCAACAACATAGTTTTCAACAAAAGGAACCATTTCAGAAAAATTCCTTTGGAAAAATAATTTTTTTTTTTTTTGCTTTTTTTTTTTTTTTTTTTTTTTTAACCACCAGAAATCCCTTTCTAAAAATCAGTCTGTGGAGGTTTCTTGATTCAAATTGGAATGATCTGAACTTTAGAGCTAAGCTGATCAGTGAGTTCATTAGCATTAGATGTAGGCATCACTGTCCCCTGAGACCTAGCATGTACGTGCCAGATTTCTAGCCAAATAAACTCCATAATTTCAGCAGGTTTATCTCTTCAGAAAGTGGGAAACAATGGAAACAAGGCAGAGATTTTAAGGAATTTTAACCACTGTCCCAGCCCAGCAGCAGAAGGAATGCAAAAAAGGGCATTTAATAGCTGTACCTTCTCTTCTGTATTTAGAAAAAGACAGACACCACCATGATTTTTTAAGCTGCGTAGAATACCTTTTATTCCAAAAGTAACCAAGGAAAATATTAAACAGCAGTTATTCTCTCTGGGCTTCTAAAATCTAGAAAACTTCTAATCAACAGCTTCAGAAGAGCTGATGAATGGCTCTCTGCATCAGTAATGTCAATTTTCAATGCATCTTGAAATATTGGGGAAGATCTGGGGCACTGAAGGGAAGCCAAAATATGGAAATATTAAAAAAGGCAAATGAGATGATCCCATGGTACCAGTCCTGTGAATCTGATCTTTTGCAGAATAATCAAATAGGTGATAGTGAATTCATTTCCGAAAGAAAGAAAGAAAGAAAGAAAGAAAGAAAGAAAGAAAGAAAGAAAGAAAGAAAGAAAGAGAAAAAGAAAGAGAAAAAGAAAGAGAAAAAGAAAGAGAAAAAGAAAGAGAAAAAGAAAGAAAAAATGGTACAATTAGTACAAACTCACACAGGTTTAAAAAAAAAATTAAAACGTGATTTTATTCTTTAAAAATCAGTTAAATTCCAACTGATAAAGAATAAGGTTGAAATAACAGTGTTCTGAAAGATGTTTGGGTGGTACCTCTTGCCTTTTTATTTTGAGTAAGAAATTAGGAAGGCACAAAATCTCTGTGATAGATGAAAGATGTGAGAAACTAGTTAATTTGGAGAGCTGAAAATGCAGTTGTAGATGAGAAGACATTTACATAGAGGCTTGGATTTGCAGATGTTCCATGAAACGTAGTTTTTGTACATATGCTATTCAAAACAATTGTCACTGATCTGGAAGAAAATGTAGAATAATCTCCCACAATGTTAATGAAACAGTAAGAACCTCAAAATGTGCTAACTAGAGACTGATTTTTGTCACCTGTAAGCTGGATGCAAGGAAAAAGTACCTGCCAAAATATTACCAGCCATTTACTCCAACATTTACAGGAAAAGAGCACAAGTTGTATTTATACGACAACAGTGTATTTAAAAATGAACTGGGACTCAGGATGTATTGAATGAATGCAGAAAACAGCATTGAAAGCCTTTTCAGCTGTAGTTTAGGTGATAGTGTGGGAACAAGAAGCAGGATGCATCACTGATATGTATCTGAAGTCCTCAAGGTGATTTACATCTTGCAAGGGGAAAGATAAAAGGTTTTTTTTCTCTGTGGTTGCTGGATCACTCTTAAATATTGCAGCATATACTCCCTGAAGAGTGTGGGGGGGGACATCTATCCCAAACCATAGCTGACACAGAGAATAGTAAACATTGTCTTTCAATATACAGAATATCAATTAGGACTAGACACTTACATTATTGTACCCTTCCATGCTGCACTCAGTGCCAGAATTATATGAACCAAAGATACTGGAGAGAATCCAGAGGTGGGAAAATACAGCAGAAGTACAGAGGAACTCAGACAGTTAATTTTTACAACACAAAGTTTAAGAGATGAATTAATCATAGCATCTATTTGAGGAACAGAAATTGGAAAGAGGACTCTTCAGATAAAGATGTAACTGGATCTAACAGCTGGAAGTTGAAGCTGACAAATTCAGTCTAGAAATAAAGCATGTATTTTTAATAGTAAGCAGCAAGCAGAGCAACAAATAGCTAACACTTTTGGTGGCTGCTCCATCATCGGAAAGAACGAGCTAAGAGTTGGCATTTTTGAATGTCTATTTATAAAAAAGACAGCAGGAAATAATTCAGAAAAGACCTGTGCCTTAAATTATACTGGAGATCAGAGCAGATGGTCACAGCAATCACATCCAACTACATAATCTATGAGCAATCAAGAAATTTAGCTGCTGTGGTCAAAGGCTAGCGAGATGGTAATGGAGAAATGGAGAAATGGATTACCGGGGAGGCCCACATGGAGGAGGTCCTTTAGCAGAAGGCAGATATGCAGAGGAGGCAAATGGGCAGCTGTGAAAACCAGAAGGTGTTTAGGAAGGTATAGAGTGATTGCCTAAGCGAAGATCTGGGTTAGTTGTCTGTGGGGTTCAGGAGACACCAAGGTGGGGGAAACCCAGAGATGGTGCTGTGGGGTGAGGGAGCACCTTGGGCAGGGTGAGAGTCATGGTCAGGTGGGAAGAAGGAGGCATGCAGAGGATGTGGCAAGCCAAAGAGGTATCCACAGTCTGTGGGCCAGAGACCAGCTATGATGGGGTAGCTCCTTGCCTGCCCCCCAAGAGGGGAAAGCCTGCCAGAAAAGGCAAAGCTAGGAATTGGCAATGTCATGGAAGGGTTCAAGCAGCAGAGGATGAAGGCCAAGCAAAGTACCTGGGGAGAAGTCTAGGTCATGCATGGTGGATTGGACCTAACAGCTCAGAGGAAGGCCAAGGATGAGGCAAAAGACACAAATGATTGCAGTCAGCTCCCTCTGAAACAGCCTTAATGAGCTGAAATGCAACATATGAATAGTCAAATCTGAAAGGATGACAAGGTAAAATTGCTTTGGCTCTTAAAATGTTCAAGTGCTTTTATTTATTCAAAATTACCATGACATCACCTTCTCCCTCAGAGAGAGAACTCATGTAATTGCTGTTTACTGATTCAAGGCCTTTCAGGGTAATTTCTGAGGCTGTCTACATCTGGGATGAAAGGCAATTATTATTTCCTTTGTCTTATGCAGTCACAATAAAATCTGGAGAGAAGCACTTCATGAGGTTACTTCTCTACAGCAACAGTGCATAGGGCAAAGCTGGACCCTCACATGGAAGCCATCCAGCCCCAAATCTTCCCTTCCAGAGGAGAGAGGTCAGCCAGTGTTTAGGGCTAGGAAAGGGATGAGAGCAGGGAACCTGAGACAGGGTGTGAGAGGAGGAGAGTTGAGGAACAGAGGTAGAAAATGGAAAATCTTATTTTCTCCTAGAGCAAGTCTTAAATTGGTCCCTAAGCATAAAGCAATATTCAATTGTGAACTGTGTAGCATCCTCTTCCCAATATATGCAAACCTTCAACACCCAAAGGCCAGTCATTAAAATATCTCTTATTTGAGTGTGAGGTGCAGCTTTTATCTATTCTGAGATTTGATGTGGTGCTACATCTTATAATGTCTAGTTTCCTAAAGCCTGGTAATAATGTGTAATGTCTCGAAGGACCGACATATTGTGACTTACGAGGTGAGTGCCTCACTGCAATTAATTTTTATTAGGATATAAAATATATATTCTGACTAAATATTAAGATAATGATATTAAAATCCTAACTACTCCAAAAGGGAAACATAGCACACCAATATAAAATCCACATGATATTAAAAAAATGACTGATTGGTAAATCTTGGTCTTAGAAGTCAACAGTTTTATCCTAGGCTGGTTGTAACTTCAGTGTTATAAAAATTATTATTGAAATAAAAAAAGAACTTCAGAACTATTAAATTAAAAAAAAAAAAAAAAAGAAACCTTAATGTGCTGTTATTCTGTCCTACTGTTAATACAAACTGTCTGTGGCTTCTGGATGTGACCTAGCCTGTCTTGACTGCTCCATCAAATCACACAAGCAAAAAAAAAGTTAAACAGATACTTAAACAACTTCCTGGCTAATTCTTGGCCCCTTTTGCAGCAGCCATCACTGAAGCTGATGCCTTGGCAAAGGATGCTTCCCAGTTCTGGGCAACTCTGCTGGCATCACACAGGTACCAGGAAGTTCTTCCACTCTCTTTCCTTTGGTAGAGTAAGGTCCTGCTGGTCACGACTCAGAGCAGCATTTCTTTGAAGGCCTAGCTTAGTTCCCCAACTTTTTGTATTTCTCATGTTTTAAGGAGGTCAGGTAGGGACAGACAGCACAGCAGTCTTGACTTTTGTAATGTCACTGCTTATTCTGCTCACAACTTGGGCAATCGGTTGTAACGTGCTCACCGAAAGGCTCTGGCTGACGTAGAAATTTCTCCCTAATTTTAGAAACAGAATTTCACAACTCTTTTCTTACATCGAGGAAGGAATTTGCTCTGATGGCTGCAAGGCCATTACTATGCATCATTCAAGGTACTGCATGTCTCTGGCTCCAAGGAGAAAACCTCCCCCAGAATAAATCAGCACTGCCAACTGCACCTTCCCCTCTCCCTGAGTGCTCTGGGTTAGGATGCTGGCTGTGTGCATCTGGGGCTGCTGAGGTGCCTCCAGACTCTGAGGGGTGGCAATATCCCCACTCTCTGCCAGTCCTCCTTGGACTGCAGAGCATGCAGAGCTGTCATAGGAAAAAGCAAAGGAAAGGGTGGGTTGAGGGACTTGTTTATTACAGCATCAAGAGCTTCAGAGCCAACTGGGATAATGAGCATGTCCCATTCTCTCCTGGGTGAGCCAGCCAAATACCTGGTTTCAGGTTTCTGCTGAAATACTTTTTGTTCATTAGAAGACTTGCTTTTGGCACAAATCCTTGCTGTAGATCTGCTCAGATAAATGAAATACAGACTTGCTCTAGATGTAGCAGACCCAGGTCCCAGATCTGCACCCGGCAGGTGAGGGGCTGGAAGTTGCAACACTCCCACCCCAGCTGAGCACTCCCACTTGGGTGAATGCCTAGGCCAGCCACAGCATGCTCCTATGCTGCCAGCAGGGCCCTTCAAACACCACAACTCACTAAGGAGTTACTAACCTCGTGCAATGGGGGCTGGGCTGGCTCCCTCCAGGCATGGGACCCTGTTTGTCTTCTGCCAAGCTGGGCACAGAGCTGCCCCTTCCTCTGCTCCTGCAAGTATCTCCACAAAAACCTGTGTTACTTGCTAATCTCAAGACATTCACACTGAAGAGCCACGAACCTTTGTCTACATCTGAGCAATATAGCCTGGGCCCATCTTTATTCAGGCCTGCTGCAGTATGACTCAGAGTGAGGGAAAGCAGAGTACTGATGCAGACATACTCATCCACACAATCATTTCATAAAATAACAGTGCATATCTTGTCCTCTGAGGACTAAGCCTCGGAGCAAAAGTAAACATGATTTTCAGCCTCTTGCTCACTATCAGTTCTTTCCTTTCCTATGTACAGCAGCCAGGTATGAGCCCCCACAGCTGGCAGTGGTACAGTAGAGGCCCTTCCAGTCCCCTTTCTTCCAAGATGGGATGCTGCTGGGATATGAGCTTTCACCATATGAGGGATTGCCTTCATGTGCCTCCAAGCCAAATCCTCCTGGCCAGCCACTGCCTCAGCACACACTGCAGCCCAGCATGCTCTATCCTTTGCAGAACAGCAGTATTAACAATTCCAGAAATGTTATGGGGCTCTTCCTTTCATCCCTGCTGGGACAAGCAGGATGGAGGTCGTGGCAAGTCACACCATTTCCCCAAGCTGTCGGCATTTCCAAAATGTCATAGGCATTTTCGGCTTGATGCACAATACTGAATCAACTGAAGACCTTTTCTCCCCCACTTCTAAGCAATTTTTTTTGAGGGGGCATGCCTTTTCAGATGAATCTGTTATCTCTTGCCAGTATTTTTCCACTGGCTTCCTTCATTACCTTACTGGTGGTCTGTTTTGAAACTGCACATTCATTATCAGCTTCAGGGGAGCCGAGTCCTTTTGAAGGCTGTTGCAATGAGCACTGAAGGCATCTTCTCAGATGCCTGAGCACAGGGCCCAGAATGTGACTCAGCCCTTCATTTCTGCCCCAGCCAAGCTCTTAAATATTGCAACGTTCCTCTGGTTGCTGAAGGGGAAGGAAATAATTCACTACCTCATCTGAGTCTTGAGGACCCTGTCCTTGATGTTGCACCCTCCCAAGAGCTCACATTCAATGCCCACTACTGCCACTCACCAGCCCTGCCTCTCCTCTAAAGAGCACTTTGAAGATACAGCCTCTTTTCTACACCAGCAATCCCCTAACCTTAAATACCTTTTCCCCCACCAAATGTGCTGGAAAAGACATCTTTCTCCATGATAATACCACTTCTCAGAAGTAAATTGCCAGAAGAATTGACGCTCTGAGGTGCCCTTTGTAGGGGCTGAACCCTTGGTCCACGTGGGGAAGAGTCAGAGTCTTCCCAAATTTCCACTCCCAGGCTCCACTGAAGCACAGTCAAAGGGCCTCACCACTCCAGAGCCTGCAGCTCCACTTTTGTTGAGTTATGCAACAATACAAACCAAACAACATCATGAGCTGCATCAGCAGAAGTACATGGATTTGCCAAAGAGCCATGCCAGGGAGTGATGGCTGTTTCCTGGCACCATTCTGGCACTGTTTTCCATAGCATTTGCTCTGGGCTGCTGTCAGAAGCAGAGTAAGAGAGCAAACTTTTGCTCTAACCCAAATAGCCTTTTTTACTTTCTGATATTAATAGGGCATCTTTCCACAAACTGGGATGCCCAAAACCAGCAGGCATTGCCACTCTCCAGGCAGCAATTACTGTATTTTTTAATTCCCTCTATTGCACTGTTCCTCCCCAGGTAAAGGATAAATTTTTGCAACTCTTTTTTGTTGTAATTGGTGGTTATGTTTTAAACTGCGCACAAAGTGTGTTTAAAAAATAATGCAGAAAATAATACTGAACTTTTGAAGTAATGCTGCTATTTCAGGTAGCAAAAAACCTTGACTTAGAAATCAATGTCGTTTCTGCATCTTTGCCATGTAGCTGTAACCTTTGTTCAGTTACACCTAACATCAGGGACTGAGAGCTTTGTCCCTGGCACCAGCTAACCCACCTGAGAAATGATGTTTTCCTCTCTTTGGAAGAGCTCATCTTTTCATCTTCTGTTTCCTTTAGGAATTATCTTTGATTCCCTTCATCTTTCTTCTCTTGCCCTTTGCTGCAGGTTGCTTTCAATCTGCTTATACTCCAACTCTTCTTCTGCTACTTAATCTTCTGCATACTCCTCACTCCTCTCTGCAGTCAGCTCCTCTGCCTCTGACTGCCAGACTCCCACTTCTGCCCAAAAGTGTGGGCACAGGGGCAGGTCCCATATCTCCTGTGGGAAGGGACTTTGGTGGCCAGTGTACCCATGATCACAACAGAGGAGCCAGTCATGGGCACCTGCAAGGCATGGAGAATTGTAGATCATGGTGCAGGAAATCCAGGAGTGAGGTAGGGGTCAGTCTCACATGGCGTGCCTGGAGACACCTCACCAAATCTGCAGAAGGTTTTCACCAGCACTGCTGGTAACTCTATTTTTTTTTTATTTTGTTCACTTCTTCCCAGGCCCTTCATCTGTAGAATATCACAGCAGGTGGAAGAAGGTGAGTTTTGTGGAGATATTTAGTGTGACAGCTTATCCCAGAGTTACCAGTGGACTCACATGGGAAAGAGACACTAAGAGCACTCGGACCCCAGAGAACAAATAATGGGCAGCTTGTGTCTTGCTATATATCAATTAATTCAGCCACAAGACTGAAAAGAATAGGGAAGCAGGCTTTGCTTCCTTAATGCTTTTGGAACAATCTGTTCCAAATCTGTTAGAAATCTTTCTTAATTAGAGATACGTTGAAAGCAGCTGGAGAAAGGGCAGGAAGGTTTGATAACCCATCCCATTGCTAGAGCAAGACCATGACCACAACAGTGTCTGAAAGACAGAACATTACTTAGCTACTTCAGTAAATGGCCAAAACACAGCTAATTAAACCCAGAGTTGCTCTGCGGGAAGGACACGTGTCTGAGGGTACAAGCACCTCAGGCAGTGGGTTACTCCTCTCCTTGCATTAGCATCTGGGGCTGCTGCTTGAGAAGGTGACTGGAGAGCTCTGATGGGGCCTTTTCTGCTGAGTGCTTCACTCTGCCTCTTGGGTCTTCCTGTAACAGGTTTGATCAAGGGAGGCACTTGTATTTTCCATTGGAAACAGCTGTGTCACTGTGGAGAGATGGCCAGGCAAGCACATGTTGCATGCACTTAAGTTGTCACAGCTAGATGGGGCCTCATGAGCACTCAGGACATTGTCAGCTGTCACCTAGGAGCGATTAATACTCCACTCATCTGGAACCAGGAGATGCCAGCAGAAGGACACGACCATGCTGCTCAGGCATGAACGGCTCCAAGATCTGCAGCCCGCAGCCGACTGGGACAATCCACCCCTGCCTCTCCTTTTGGGGCAGAGCCCCCAGGCAGTGAGTGCTGAGTGCCCAGGTGCAGCTGGAGGCCTTGCCTGCTGCCAGGCTGCCCCGGCAGGCACCCCTGTGCCCCAGCCAGACCCGACCCGTCCAGCCTGGGCACGCAGCAGTGGGAACGTCTGGGTTATTTTAAGCAGGTTATGTCAGTCCTGCCCTCCCTCTCTCCCCCCATTCTCCCTGAAGCACTGATCACTGTGGCAGGATGGATTTGCCTGACTAAAAGGGGCAATGGTTTAATTGATATGATATGGCAGCTCATATGTAATCTCATTATTCTGTCTAGCAGGACACATTATTCTCTATTTATCGCACTTCTGTCGTCTCAGGTCTGTTGTTCTCGTGCTTTGAGGACAACAGAACACACCTCTCTGACAGAGAAATCTCAGTGGGGGCAGGACCACAGGAGAGGCTTCTGCAGAGGCAGACAAAGCTCCTGGGTGTGGGTTGTAGGCACCTCTGCCTCTAATCTTCATACAGCAGGGCTGGGAAATGCAAAATGACTGGCAGAGGAAGACCCAGGGTGTATTCTGTGAGCAGCAAATTTGCTGGAAAATGAAGCCTTAGCAACTGAGTGTGTGTGGGGGGATGTTATTTATTAGTGGGAAATCAGTTTGCATCTGACAAACATAGCTTGCCCTCCAAATCTCCCGTGAGAAGGGCAATCTCTACCAGCAAATATGTTCTTGTGTTTTCTGAGCTAAGTCGTCTTTCTTTTTTTCTTTATTTCTTTTGTTTTTTATCCTTTCAACCAACCCACAGTTGAAAGTAGAAAGAAAGGAAATAAATATTCTGAACATGGCAAAAAACCCCAAAGAGTTTCAGGTCAAAAAACACTTGGTTGATTGAAATGTTCTGACACAAACACTGAAATGTTCCTACACATCCTGTCCCCCTTGATTTTCTCACAAAGACTTAAAACAAAACAAAATTACTGGGCCAGTTCCAGGTGTGTTTGTGCCCCTGCTGCTTTAATAATGGTGCTGCTGCTGCCTGCTACTGTCTGACAGTTTAGTGTGGCAAACAAAACCACGGCTTGTTAGAGGCATGTGCCTACAAGGAGCACAGTGAGGATGTGTGTGTGGCGGTCGGGAGGCGAGGGGCTGCGGGAGGGAAGGGCCAGGCAGAGAAAAAAGTGTCACAGGCAGAGCAGCCACTGGCAAGGCATTTTCAGTCCCTTGTTCAGAAAGTGCCATGCCAGTTTGGCACGGCTCTTTCTGCGCTCGGGACTGAAAATGCCTTGCAGAGGATGGGAAGCATAGTTAGCACAGTGTGCCGTAGGATAGATGCTAAAGCAGTCTGTCTAGCAGACAGATACTACAGTACTGAATAATATAGACATTAAACCAATGACCCAGAATCTAGCCAGCTAGAATCTTAATCCCCCTTAAATAGATTCATAGACATCCTTTCATTGCAAACATTTGATCTGAGCAGACACTGGATGCTGTTGTGTTGTATTTATAGAGCACCGTGACAAAAGTTTAAGGTGTTTGTGCTTAAATAATGCTATTTTCCCATGTTAATTTGTCAGCACAGTGCTGTCTTTGCTCAACATGCTTTTGAGATGGAAAGAATAAGAACATCAGCTCTGGATCCACAGGCAGATAACAAAAAAGAAAAAAAAAAAAAGAAAAAAAAGGTTCTGTGCAAGCAAAGGCTGCCCATGTAACACAGAACAGGGGAGAAGGGGATCCAAGCTTGGAGCCAGGTCAGGCTTGACTGGGAAGAGACTTTTCATCCAAATAAGCCCCAGGGTGGAGGCTGGCAAATGTTTGTGGATAAATGCATTATTTGACCAAAACAAAATCCTTCAAACCAGCAAATGGAACAGTTATAAATGTATCTGTGAATTCGGTTTATGTTCATTAGTATGGATCAAAATAAGGAGGAGGATGACCTGCAAACTTTCATGCTTTGGCACCTTTTGAAGGAACTTCTTTGGTTTTGAAGCTAGATTCAAGGGTGGATTTGCAAAACTGACAAGGCAAGGGTGGCTGTCCTCTGGCTTCTTGGGTGTCAGCAGACCCAGGGAGGATAGAGTGGGACATGGTTCAAATGCATTTTCTGCCAGGAGGTAAACAGAGGCTGAACTTAGGCTTCCAAACCCGTATTTATCAGGAAAATGTTCTACCAACTGTGCCATAGCGAGGTCTAACAAAAAGCCCTTTTCAGCATCTCTTTGTACAAATATTTGACTTGTATATGTGGATAAGCACAAATTGGAGTGAAGGCTAGTGTCCAGCTATTCCCACTGCTTGAACCATCAGTCTACCAAATTGCTCAAGCTTTTCTTTTTTTTTTTTTAATTTGTGTTTAACAGTTTTGCAGGGAATATCTACTTCTAAATGAGGAACACTCATTTAGCACTCCCATGCCTGTGTCCACAGCTCAGAGAGCTTGGATGGGATACTGAAAGTTTGTGTCCAGGATTACAAACCAAGAATTCAGTTTGAATAATCCTTCTGCCTAATTCTACCCTGCTGCTTCACTCACTCACTCACTCACTCACTCACTCACTCACTCACTCACTCACTCACTCACTCACTCCCTCATTTACTTGTCATGTCCCCTGGAAAGGCAATGGTTTATTTTCCAGTTTCCTTCATTGTAGAAAATACTCAAGGATTTCCTAAATGAAATCTATAACTTGAACCATACAGCTTTTGTCTCTTCAATTTAGTGGCTATTAAAAAGCGGATAATTTGGTACTATTTCAGCAACCTGGTTTATACTGCCTGTCTGGCACTGAAATGCTGGTGTGATGGAGCAAGACTGTTTGCCCACTGTCCTCTTGAGCCTGTGGTCAAGATTGCTCACAGCAAATGAAATGGAACAAGAAATAAATGCATTGAAGTGAGTCAGTAATTTTCTTTGCAGGTAAGTAATGCTCAACGCAGGTAAACATACTTGACTTTAGTTTTTCTCTTAGCACTACTTCATATTTGGTTCCTTATCTATAATAATGTTTTGAAAATTTTTCAAGAACACCTCTGCTATCTTCTGTGTGAGCAGAAGTCAGAATATGGGCAATGAGCTTCATTCTGCTGATAGGATGACCAGCACTGTATTCTCATTCATGGAAGCCATTGAGATTCTTTATTCTAATTCTGCCAGAAGACAGATGCAGAACCTCACTCTTATGATGGATAGAAATCTGATTTTCCTCTTCAGTTTATTCATAGATAATTTATACACATATATTCTTGTGCCAGTATTGTTCAGCTCCTAGATCTTTTCTGTTTACTGGCTTATGGAAAGCAATCATATCACTCTCAGGCTTAATTTAGCAAAGCAAACAATCAAAGTTCTTCTCTTTCTGCAAGATGGAACTTTTATTTCTCTGTGCATCCTAGTAATCCTTTTCACCACGTGTGTCAGCTTGAATCTGTGGTCTCAAGCCTGACCTCCAGAACTATTGCAGTTATTTCAAGTAAGGTGGTATCAGCATCATCTCAGGGTCCAGGATTCAGATTTTCATAACTCTATTGGAAATATCTTACTTGGAAACACATAAAATAAAAGTCAACATTTTTACTTTTTCATTATGCAGGCTTTTCCATTTACCATTCTCAAGTGGTGAACCTTTGTGTCAGGATGAAAATTCATGTTATTAATCTACAGTACCTCGTACAAATGAAATTCAGCCCCTTTTATTATTATTATTCTGAAAGGCATCTACAACTCTCTGGGTGATATCTGGATCCTGCATTAATCTTGCAGTGCCCTTAGTGTTGGGTCACCTGAAAATTTTATCAGTACATGCTCTCTTTTGTACTAATTAATTTTGAACCAATATCATCCATAAATATATTAAATCAGACCAGTTCACTTCCATAGAATTGTAAAGTGGGAAATGAACTACTTACATCTGCTTTTCTACTCCATGCACAATCATGTCTAACACTTTCCTAACACTTTCTTTTAAGGATTTGTTAGTCCAGTTAAGTTCAGACCTTTTTCCAAGTGTTTGTTTTACTCTGCTGAGGCTGCAAATTATTAAGGGTTTTGGAGTCCTGACTTAAGGACACAACAAACTTACATTTAAACCACTGGGCTGTCCAGGCCACTTGGCTTTGTTAGCTCATTCCTACACACTTCTCGGAATTTGCACTGGGAAAAAACCACTTCAATTCTCTTTCACTTAATGAGTATCTCATGATTAGCTCACAAACTCCACAATTACTTTCTAAGAGAGGCCTGTCTGTCATATCTTCACTAGTTATCGAAACTACATATAAAATGTTATAATTTTCTCATGATTACATTTTTAGTGATGAAAGATTTTAGCTGTCATTCTAGGAATGACTGGACATAGGATGATTAGCTCTACAGTCTGTAGCTGGAAAGATAACATTTCTACAATGATGCTGTGCATGGTTAATAGCACTCACTCTAATAGTGCAGAGATGTCTATTCAGATTCCAGCCCAGAGCTTAGAGATCTGATGTGGATGTGGAAGACTAATATGCAAAGCCTCTACTGCTGTTCTTTCTCCTGATGACTTTACTAAAGCAAGTTCACTTTACCCTTTATTTCTTATGTTCCTTTGGTTTATGACACCATCAACACTCATTACTTGCTAGCTTACCATACACATTTTTACCTCTGTGTTTCCGTACAATGCAGTCATATTCAAGTCACAGTTGCTGGTTTTTGATGTTAATTTATTTCAGGAAAAATAAAGCTCTCAATGCCTGGGGGAAATATGAACAGCAATAAAACTAAAGCAACTTATATAGGAAATACTGAATTATATTCTGTTGTTTACAATCTTACAAGAAAAAATCTTCAGAAAAGGCTGTTGTGATCACAATTATATTAGTGAAAATATCAGGTCCTAAGCAAGGGAGGCTGCCTTTATTGTGTGTCTCCCTTGGCATTCCCTGCATTTGGTTCTTGGACAAAAGAAAAGCACAATGCTGAATGGAAAAAGATCTGGCAATCCCAGGACACAAAGATTTGAGACTGAAAGTGGCTATTGATGCATTGAGTAGTAGAGCACTTGAACTCAGGATTCCAATTGGTTTTGAATAAAATACTGGCCTGACCAATGTTAGGCAGGTGCTCTGCTATCTCACAAAACCAGAGTCCTCGTGGGAATAAAATAATAAGAATAAATGTGTGTGGCTCAGCTATCTGTTTCCTAAATGAAGTATAAATAGAAGAATAGGAAAAAGTACTTCTAGCTCTGCTACATGCTTCCTAAATGAAGTGTATAACATATTTATGCCTAAATATCTTTAGAGGCAATGACTCCTGATTTAGAAGTATTTGTTGTGATGCTTGAGGCCTCAATTAGGAGTACAGGAGGTAAAGGAAAAAAGGAAAATACAGGCTGAGGATCAAGAATTTGCTGATGTTCTATTTTTGTAAGCCAAGAGCAAGCGTAGGCTTTGGACTCACTCGCTGCGAGTGTGACCCAGGCAGAATACTTTCAGGAGGTCTAATCTTTCAAAGGGCATTTTGGGAGGAAATTCTGTAGGTTGAGCTTTCTTTGAAGTACTTCCAGTTAGCACTCTGGGCAGCTTAGCTGTTTTGCAAAAGTCACATTACAGCCCCATGGTCTCTTCTGCAAAGAAGACAAACTTCTGCATTTCACTTCCAGGCTCTTAGAAGTTTGTTTGTTTGTTTGTTTGGGACTTTGTTTGCTTGTTTGTTTGTTTTTAAGAAAGAAAAGAAAAATCCCAAGAGAATATACTCTTGCTTTTCTGAATGGTACTTTTTGCTCACATTGGTGAGCTGGTGAAGGTCAAATGGCATCTGTGTTTGTCATGAGTTACTAGACACTTAGAAGCTTGCCTGTAAATAATGGTTCAGCCCTGTATCTCAAATGCAGACTGAGCACTGAGTGAAATTTGCCTGCGAAAGCCCTGTGGGATTTGACCAGCAATAAGAGAATGAAGAGAGAACTTGTTAAATGTTTAACCAAATTAACCAGCTGCAAAATGTGGTGCTTTCCAGCTCCATCAGAGTGTCTCTGGGAGAAAGCAGCGGTACAGAATCTGCAGATGTTTGAGATAACCTTGCAACATCTGGAAATGAGAAAGACAGCTGACAAGGGAGTCTGATGGTGTCAGGGGTTGTCACTAGTTGAAGGGACACGTTTCTCAGTTTTTAAACACTGCAGCAAAAGAGCTCACTCTTCAAAGAGCAGCAAGCATGCGGTGTTGGGTTGCAAATCCCCTGCCACCCCTGCTCCAGCATATGTTATCTCACTGGGATTACCAAGAAACTTTAAAGATGTGCTTCTGTCATCCTAAAACTGACAAGTGGGCTGAAGGAAAACATTTGCTCAGAGTGTAGGCTTAATGAGGTCTGATGTTATCTTTGAGACCAAATGCCCAGCGAGCATTCTAATGAGCATATGGGCTGCTTTAGTGCCTGCTGCCTTTCCCTGATGGTGAGCAGGTCCAGGCAAACCAGGGAGGACACAAAGAGCAGAGCTGCAGGGCTCTGTGGGCCCCATGGGAGGGCTAGTGAGCAGAGTCCATGGGAGAAATGCAGTTTTGGTGGCTCCTTCAGGTTCAGGTGACATCAGAACAGCGCCCATGCCCTACTCTACAAAACTGCCCCTGCCCAGCTGATTGTGGACTGAGATGCCTTTTGCTCACTGAAAGCATAGCCCTTACAGTTCAACAGAAGTGAGCTCTTCATCACCTCTCTATTTCTACTCCAGTCCACGTTTCCATGGCCAACCAACCCACTGTGTTACTTGGGGGATGTGGTGACGTGCTCCTGAGCAGAGCTGAGCTGACAAGGGAAGGCATCTTCCCCTGACTTTCTTGTTCTGGGAGCAGGATAAGGAGCGAGACAAACATGCCACTGTCAATTAGCTAATATTTGTAAAAGGGATGGCTGAATACCGTGGAGTTTTGTTAACCTCCTGGCCTCTTTATAAAACCTGCCTGGGTTCATGAACCTATCCCCATTTGTAAATTAAAGCCATACATTTCCCTTTGAGGTGGGGTTAATAAAAATATGCTTTTAGCTAAGAAGAGCATAATGCTATGCATAGGGGTAGAACACTAGCTCTCAATTTAGGCAGGCAGGTGCTCTTGGCAGTACAAGGGCTGTACATACACTTCCATTTGTTTTTCCCTTCCTGCTTTGCTTCCATTTCACAGCTATTTGGAAACCATTTTCCCATGAACTTTATTTTCTCATTGGATTTCTTTGCAGTAGTTTGTTTTTCTGGCAGTCTCCTGAAGGTGACAAGGCCCTCATGACTTACCAAATCTAACCACAAGAGCATATTCAAGTAGGTGTTGAAAACATGCCAAATGGATTCCCTGCTCTTTTGAAAGTAGCTCCTATCAGCACAAAATATCAAATGCCACCAGTATCTCCTGCCTCCAGAAGGGACTGTGAGGATTCCCTTGGTCTGGACAGTCTGACCATGGGTCACTGTCTCTCTGTTACTGCTGCTGGCACCCAGGCCCACATCCTGCAAGTACTGTGGCCCTCAGCCCCCTGACCTGCTCAAGCCTTGATTCCTCTGTTGTGTTAGATGATTAAAAGTACCCAAAACCAGACTGGTATTAACTACTTTTAAAGGCAAGACTGATTTTGGTCCAAGTCCAAGTAATTTCCTTCACATTAATAACATCAAGACAGTATTTCAAAGTATAACAGTTAAAATCATGTTATCATCTAAACATCTCACTGCAAATTCAGCGCTCACAGGCAGGCTAACAGCTCTGGGATTGGCATCAATCCAGAATTAAAATTTGGTTTCCAGAATACAGTGTGGTTTTTTATGTAACACATTTGAGTGGGTTTTTTTGGGGTGGGGAGGAGGGGTTGGTATTTATGATGCCTTACAGCTTCAGGAATTCAACTTATGAGCATGTTCATGTTTTATTGGGAAGCATTCTGAAGTTTTGAATATAATTATAGGTAGTATTTGAAATTATAATGTTTAAATGTTTTAGTATAAATACATAATTTTGGATCCATGCTGTAAGTCATGTTAGAGCAATCAACAGAGCAATTCAGACTTGACCCTTCCCATTTTCTAATGCAGGAAGAGTGTAGAAGGAGTAATTTTTAAAATCAGGGTATAAAATAAGAAATTCTAAAAATAACCATTCAGCACTATGGTTTTTTAGAAGATTTACTCCTCACTCATTTAATCTTATCAGACAAGGTAAATTTATATACACAGACACAATCTGGTAAGTTTTTTTGATTTATTAATCTGCTAGCTGGTTTGTGTGCCAATGCTGATTTGCCACACACACACACACCAAAAAAAAGCATTTAATCACATGAAAAAGCACTTTGTTTTACTGGTTTGCCTCACTGGATTTGGAAGCCTGGTGACATTTTATTTAGTTCCCAGGTCACAGAGCATTTCTCTGACATCACCAGCCTGCAAAAAGAGATGTGCTTTACAACATAACTCCTTCCTCTTTTTCCATGCAGATTTCCCATTACATTCATATGGCTCCATTTTTTTTTCTACAGAAGGCTTCTTTCTATAGAAAAATGATGGCACATATTGATGTCCAAAGTAGTTTCTTCTTCCAAATCGGTTCACTGTGGCTGTGAATGTGTCATCAATGTAACCATGAGCAGGACTGGACTGTGTTTATCAGCCATTTCCACCAGGGTCAGTCTTTGGTTTTTATGGTACCCATGACATGTGACAGAGATGTCAGCAAAAAAAAGTCAGTGGGCAAGTTTCTCTTGAACAGACTATGGTTCAGAAACCTTGCCACCACCACTTGGCATTATTTTTGGCAGGGGGCAGGTATAGAGTGCTTGAAATGGGTCTCTGGCCCATTTAGAACAGCTCTGCAGAAGGAAATGATTCTTTGGAGGGTTTGAAAAATCAGGGTGAATGTTGCCTTTTTCTGCCAAACTCCAGCAGGCATTTCATGGATTTGCTGGTTGATCCATGTAGAATCTGGTCTGTCCACTCCTGCCTTCAGGTAATTGAATCACAGAGCTGCCCCTATTGTGCTTGTTCTGGGGTAAAAGAAAGATTGCACTCTCATCTTATTTCATGAGGGTTTTCTACAGATATCAACACTGAAGGTAGAGTGCTTGCCCAGCAGGGACTACCACACAGAAATAAGACCTGAGGGACCCCTTGCACCAAGGAGAGCTGCAGGTGTTGTGCAGGAGCACACCCAGGAGCACCAGAGCCTCCCAAGATGGGGGTGAGGTAAACAAAAGTGTGGCCTCCCTGGCCTGTGAATCCACCACCACCAGTCATGGTGTGTTTGCTTATGGAGCAACCCCTTTCCCTCCTCCTCCCAGTTTGTTTTCACAAATGACAGTACAGGCCTTGTATTTACTCACCCCTCACTGTGCTCTGCAGTTTGGAGATCCATGCAGGAGGTCCCATTGTTAGGTGCACACAGACTTTATGCATGGACATACGGTACACTGGGGCTTTTAGGGAGTTATCCTGCTGGAGTCAGCAAGTCAAAAAGTCCAATTACTGCTGCTTTTACCATTGTGGCACTGATACTCCCTATAAAGTTTTGAGTAGCTACTTCAAGATTTGTAAAAGCCTTTAAAAATAAAAGCTGGGGCCTAAATGTCTCAGCTATAGTGCTTTGGTTTGCAATTCTGCTTGGTGAATATATAACAGAGGAAAGATAATTTCTGGAAGTATAGTACAACTAGAGGTAATAACTAATAGAACTGTACACTGTTCTTGCTCCTGTAATTGTTCTTGCTCCTCAACTGTTGGCTTGCAATGCAGAGGGGGAGAAACAAAAGACAATCAACAAAGTACAGTGTGGAGTGGTCTAATGAGTAAGCTAGAGTCTCAGCCTAAGCTGAGTGCTAAATGGTGTCATAGTCTGTAATGCCATTGGTTTCATGACCAGCTTTTAGAGGCAAGAGCATCAACTAGATTGTAACAGGATGTAATACTTTATGGAGTGAAAAAGCTTTACAGAGTGAAAAAGCATCCTTTTACCTATCCTTGTGGCAACATATGGATAACAATTGTGTTTTTAATCTTCTCCTGTAATTCATTGGATTTAAAATCGTGTACAGGTGTCCTGATTACCAGGGACACACAAAAAGCCAGCTCCATCCTGCATAGAGCCTATTTATCCCTGAATACATATTCTTGGCCTCTGACACTGCTAACAGTACATTGAAGGAAAATTTTGCAGAGAGATAGATACCTCACCTATCTCTCTGCATAAAACTTTACCCTGAAGCCCCCTCTAATAGCTAGGTATTTTTGATAAACAAAATATAACAAAGCTATAAACTCTCCAAAAGAAGCCATTTGATGCAGTTTTATGCTCTTGAAGACTCCAACATAATGACAAAGTGCAGCAAATTACCAAATGGCACATCAACTGAGCTATGGTAATCGTAGAGAGACATTCCAGTTAAATTGCTCTGACATGCATTTGGAGTAGGCAAAGAACTTAAAGGCCAGGGTACAGAAATTTTTGGAATTACCACAACTCCATTGTGAGTCTGCGTATGAAGTGAAAACCCTTTTAAATACCAGTTCTAGGAGACACACATTGTCTCATTGTCACATTGCAGTGCATGCTGTGTAAGGCATGATATTCTCCTGGGACAGGACAAGAAAGACCTCCATGGTCTCTGACAAACACCCAGGTGCCTGGATTTTTTTCTTACACCTGACAATGACAGTTAAATCTTAATCAAAGGTAGCAGGAACAGGTTAATCTAATGGCCATGCCTGTGCAGCAGATAGGAGTGTGTCCTGCTTTTTGTCCTAGCTCATTGTCTGGTTTCTTCAGGGAGGGCCATTCTCCACAGGAGAATGCAGGTCTGCAGGTCTGACCGTGAACCACCTGTATTTTAGTCCTTCATGGAAATAATCTGAAGGAAAACTGGGCCTTCATCTCAGTAATCCACATTAAACATCTCAATGAAATTATTGACATGATTTCAAGAATCATGAAGATGAATTCAGTAGTCTTCCATTCACCAACAATACAGCTCCAACATTGAAAGTGCAGGAGAAGGACTTTGGCACTGTATCAGTATCCATCCACCAGGATCCAGTGGAGTCAGTTTGGTCTTCACATTCACCAGTGTTGAACTTTCTACTGAATTTATTGACAAAGGGTGGAAATTACAGCAGCAGTTCTTAAAAAAAAAGGTTATCTCTTTCTTGACATCAGGATGAGATCCTATGACCTCACAGATCCTTGAGAAGTCTCCAAATGTTAGTAATTTTTACTCAGGCGCTCCATGCTCTGAATTAAAGTCAACTGTCTAAAAGTATCAAAATAGAGTCCAAACTCTGACTTTGACTGAAAGTTGAAATGGGCTGCCTTTGCAGCAGTAGTGTCCCTGGAGTTTGTCTCACCAGTCAGTTTGGTTTTCTTGGTGTTAGGTGATGTAGCTAGCTCAGAAGCTGCTGGGTCAACATTAACTGTAAGTTACACAGAAACGAAGACAATTGCCAAGGTCTCAAAAACAACTTGCCACAGTCAGGAAAAAGGATTTGAGTTTTTTTTTTAACAAAGCAAACAGTCAAATGCTTGGCTGCCTCACCTCCTGCTGAGAAAGTTCTCTGACTTGAGTGAAGGGCCATTCACAGCATTTCAGTTAGACTGAAAAACAGCTGTACCTGCTGAACAAAATAGGAAAAAACTCAACAATGTGTTGCAGGATGGACTTCCTCCTCATTGGGAGCTAATTACTCCTTCAAAGGAGGAAAGGCTTAGCTCAAGGTTTTTGTAAAGAACTGGAAAAGCAGGGATGGGATCAGAAATGAACTGGCCATATACAGCGGGCAGGCTGGCTTAGAAGACTATGTGGACCCACCTTTTGCATGGAACACATTTGCCACGTGTAGAATGGGCACTATTTTAGCCTTTCAGATCTGATGAAGAAAATGGGGTTTCCTATCTCCAGAGGCTGCTGGTACAATAGAATATTTTACTTTAATTGGATCGCTGTAAGAGCAGATCGAAACTCATCTAGTCAAAATGAGTTTTTTAAAGGGATAATAAGAACTTGCAATACTGGCTTTTAGAATCTTTTAATATGCAACTACTTCAAAGAATGTGGTGCTTTTATGTTTTCAAGAAATTTTTTGTTGAAATGTTCTTATTAGTCAGTCAGCTCACTGACCCTCATGCTCATTGATGCAGAAATTCACTGATTCTAACATTTTCATCACGAAAGGAATTCAGGGCATTCTCAGACAGGGTAGTAAATAACATAGCACCTGTTTTAAGGTAGAACCAAAAGTCAGCTTTAGTTGTAACCTGCACAACCTCTATGAATACATGGGGACTTTAAACCTGGAGCTTCACCATCCGAGATGAATGCCTCAGACTTGGGAATGTCATGGAAGGAGACTGTCTCTTATCAAAGTGAAAAATTTTGATCTGACACACAGCAGGAGAAAAATGCAGACTTTTAAGATTTGTTGTATGAGAGGTAAAACATTTCTTGCCCAGGCGTGCTGAGAGCATGGTATGACCCAGTCTCTTGCCAGGAGACAGAGCTGATTCCAGCAGGGCCTCAAATGATGGGTGATCACCATCAGGGTTTGAAAATCCTGGTGTTGCAAATGGAGTCCTGGAGTTACACACCTGCATGGGCCCTGGATGTAGAGCTGATCTACATTGCAAACAAGCAAGGAGTAATGAATTGCATCTACTTGTTCTAGCAGCAAGAAGGTTCCTTCAAGAAAAGGAACATAAAGATCATTAGCAGGAACAGAGAGAAAAAGAAAGATTGGAGATTAGAAGAAATTGTGCTATTTGCCTTGCACTGTCAGCTCAAGCTGTAGCATAACCTTTTCCTCCTATTCTTCCTCTCAGCCCTAGCAATGGACCTTCTCCATGAACTTGACCCTTATGAATGAGCCTGCTGCTTTAGTATTTCTGGTAGCTCTGCACACAGAGAGCATAAGTTCCCTCCCCTCATGCTTTACTCTGTCAGAAGTCCATCACACCTATTCGTGGTCACGCAAAACCAGACTTCAGTCACAGTAATAACTGAATATTCAGTCACAGAATATGCTCAATGTATCAAAAAGAGGCATGGAAGAAAAAAACCCACCAAAATTAAACTAAGAGCAACAATCTTTCCATGTTTTTTCACCTTGTTTGTTCTACTCCCACCACTGAGTCTTTAAACTCTCTGAAAACCAGCTGTCCTTTGCCATGTGTGATAGGGCACCATGTAGTGATGATGGTTAATGAAGAAATGTAACACTTTACAGGGCAATACATTATGTTACTACATTAAAAAGCACCATGCTTTTTTTGACATGAGGTTTTTTCACAGAGGAGATAAGGCAAATGATCAGAGAGTGAGGTGATATGGTTATTTGAGTATGCACTGTTCCTCATAGGCTGTACAATTCTTGTAATTCAGACTGCTTATTCACGGTCTGTGAGTCAACCAAATGGGGAGGTTTTCTGACCATGACATGTAGGCTTCATGCTTAAGGTCAGTTGCTGGCCTAGAATGTAACACAGCATGTAAGGATATGGTTTAGTGTTGGACTTGGCAGTGCTGGGTTAATGGTTGGACTCAGTGATTTTAGAGGTTTTTCCCAACCAAAATGACTCCATGAATTTACATGCTCATACCCACAGAGCTCTTCTATTGAAATAAAATTTTCTGATTCTGTAAGGGAAGCTGAAAGGCATCTGGTGTACACATGTGTTTATGGTGTCAGGGAGAGGAGAGGGGAGGGCATTGCTTTTAAACCATCCTCACTTTCCTCTGCTGACCCCATAGAAATGAACTGACATTTAATCCACACATGGACAAGGTATAAGTCAGGTGCATGAAGGAAGGCTGCTCACAATACTTGTCCTTTGAACTTACAAATTCATGGACCTTTTGTAACCATTTTACATCTGTCTGGATGAGATTAACATTGTCAGTACTTCTAGAGAAAATGCTGAAATCAATAAACAAGGTGGGCAGGTGGCAGAAGGGAGTAGGGTTGTGGAAATCTTAATGCACATTGCCATGTATCTTCACATTTCTCATAAGCATCAGACACTTCATGTCTGAAGTAGAATGCCTCACAACAGCTCACAAGAACTCTACCTATTTGTCATCCAGAAATATTCCAAGGAAATACTGAATCCAGGTTGTTTTTTTTTTCCTGCTCCACATTGTGACAAACAGAACATGAAAACCAAACTCCATCTCCTGCTGAAGATCACAATAACCAATACTGCAGATTCCATGGGCAACACGGGACTAACAAAACAGCCTACTCAGTTCAAACACATTTCAGCTCAGCGCCCTTGCTTTCTTCTGAGCTGAGAAAATGAGGCCATTGGTGTCAGCACTGCTTTTTCATATCAATTGTGTGTGGTACCTACAATGACTGATTGGGCTTTTTCATCCCAGTTTGCAAGACACAAACTAAGAATAAGAACAACAAAGCTCTGACAGCTTATGTGGCAAGGAAAACTGTTTTGCTGTAACATGAACATTACCAGTGAGCTATGTAATAGACCTTGAAAGATACAGCTTACAAAGCATTTTAAGCCAGTTTTTGCAAACGCAGTTATGCAAACCACCGAAAAGAGATTTGAACTGGTAATGCTGAGAGTTGTTTAACTTCAGCAGTGGTAGGAGGGAAGTGATATGGTTGGACAGAGACAGGGAGAAATGGATGAATGGGATACTCCTTGGCTATGCTGGCCAAGAGGATGCATGACTGCAGCAGCTAATGTTCACATCCAAGTAGGATAATTTCCATATTTGTAGGATGAAGCCAGAAACTGTGGAGTTTATTACCCATGAATCTTTCAAGCCAGACATTAAACACTCTGCTCTTGTTTAGACTGTATGAACACTGATCCTTCCTTAGCACTTGCCCTATAAGGAAAACCTTTATTCATCTGTCTTGAGCTGAAGTCTCTTCACTGTTGGATTGTGTAGTGAATATTTAGCACTTGCACTCTACTTTGAGACTACATCATACAATGAGATGTGATTACAGAGTCTTTGAGATGAAAACTATTATATCAATACACTCTCATGAAGTATAGATTGAAAATATATTATCATTTTGGATATAAAAGTTTTGAGAGCAAGAATGGTAATTTACTACACATTTCCATATTTCCCACGACAGTGGGACCCTGATCCAACCTTTGGCTCTCTAGGAACATCATAACACAAACAATAGTAACAAATCTAAAGGAAAAGCTTTTGTGTTTTTAGCATTGCTCTCAGAGATATAGTGAGACATTATGTTATTGCACAAAACCATGGAGCTCTGGATGATTAGACTAATTTCCACAATCAGGGCACTGCTTTACAGAGAACTAAAATCCACTTTCAACTCTCTATAAAATTTCCCATAAGACCTGTCATGAAGTCTCCTATATGTCAGCTGAGGTTTCATTAGGATGCAAAAATCTGTGCTGTGCTATAAAATGATTATTGTACATTAAGCGAGTGTCATTTTCATATCTGTTGTTTCACATCCATTGCACTTTAGCAATTATATTTCTGTACTCAGACTTGCTCTGAATCTGTTTCCAGGATGATGTGACCCTCAGTGTTGAGCTACTTTAGCCTGTTTCCCTTTATTCACAGAACTCAATTACCTTCTGTGGAGTAATTTTGGATTTGCACAGCCTGAGCATGAGAGAAAAGCACTAGTCCTGCTCCTTTGTGTAAAGAGGTGATGAGGGCAATTCATTTTGGCCCAGTGAAAAGACCTCATGAAATTGATTTCTGCACAGCCACCCAATTCACTGGGTAGAGAAAGCATGAAGGAACGTGTGGGTGGATGGCTGGAGCTATTCCTCCTCTCTTCTGATAAAATATTGTCCCTGTGTAACTCATTAAACCTTTAATCTGCTCTCAACAAATTTGCTCCATGTTTTTCCAGGGACCATTTTGTATAACTCTGCTGCTAGGATTAGTCACCTGCTTTTTTCCCCAAGAAGCACCTTGCCATGGAGCAAAGGACAGAAAGCTTTGGCATGGCTCAGCTAAGCCTTGCTACCCTTCCTCTTTCAGCATTGGTTTAGAGACATGAAACAGGGGGGCAGGTGTTAAAATTAAGCTCTGTCATGGCAAATGATTATGTATAATTTTTACTGTACCTTGAAATAAGGAGAGAAAAGAGAAGGCAACAAGGGAAAGGCTGTTGTTAACAGCCAGCTTAATCAAGCAAGCTTCAGAATAAAATGAAGTGATGGCTCAAGCCAAAGAAGCCAGCACAAATGAGCCAGCCAAGGCAGAGAGGTCAGTTTTCCTGCATGTGCAAGATTTATTGGCAGCCTCTGCTTAGCTTAGGCAGGATGGCAGAACAGGAGAACAGCAGCAACAGCTGTTCCGGCTGCTGCTTCAATATTGCCTGGCTGCCATAAATATTGCCAATTTGCCATTAATTCCCTTCAGACATACTGGGCTTGCCTCACTGCTTTTCAAAAGCTGCATGCTGCATGGCACGAGCCTCTCACTCTTCCCATCAGATGTTTGGTAATTGCACTGAGCTAGAGATTGGCAGTGGCAGGCATTGATGGGGGCATTACCAGCATTATTAATGCGTGTTCGCTTCTCTGCTTCCCCCGCCTGCTCAGCTTGTGATCTGCTCAATTGCTGGCAGTGAAATGACCCCATGCAAAACGATACAAGAAAGAGAAAACACAGTTACAGCACTTCCTATGTGTAAATCATCTTGTGTGACACCAAGCTCTATTGTCACACGTTACATCCTCTGTGTGTACATCAAGGAAGGCGATATTCAGCACCTTGCAAATGGAAACAAACCTGCTTGATGTATGTCACTCTCCTCTTTCGGGTGCACTCCTTGGCAATTGCACATGGTGGTTTCCAGGATAGCAATGTGCTCAGTCTGGGGACACCTCTGCATCCATTCCTATTCTCTCCCACAGTCAGGAGTCTGTTTAAATTCACTAGGGCAAGTTCATCCCAGGAGTGTTGCCTATCAGACCACAGAGTGACACCAGGGGTGGATGTGCCATGTTTTCCTCACTGTTACACTGCAACACAGCTCAGTGTGCAGCTGGAGTTCTTCACACCTTCATGGCACTGCAGAGCTTCCCAGCTTAGAAAACTCCTCTCTGTGAGGGCACATCACACCTTTCAAGTAAAAGGATGATGTTTTGGTTTGATTTGTTTTATTAACTATGGAGCTTTACATTCACATAATGAATCAGAGCTCATCCTGAAGAAGACTACACTATGTTTAGGAATAGCCTGTGCAGGCAGTGTTGCTAATGCTGCCACAGTGAGCATCTGCTGGTTTTTTAGTTCCTGTCTGTGGTGGATGATCAGCTTTTACATTCTTATAGTAACAACAGCTACCGGGAACAGGGTTTGTTTTGCAGCTGCCATGAATGAGCATGCATGGTGCCAACAGCACTGATTCCTGGAACAAAGTCTGCCTGGCTTTGTTTCCAAATATTAACCTCCCACTTTAAGTGCCAACATATTTAACCTATTTTAACACATATGAAACCTCTGGAGAGGGACCTGGGAAAGAGGGTCTGGAGGGGAGGAGGGTTTGCCAAAGGAAGAGTAACTGTCCTCCTGGAATTTTTCTTGTCTGTGAACAAAGGGACAGAAACACTCTGAAATCTGCAAACCCTGCCTTCAATGTCTCAAGCAAATGCCTCATCTTGGCAACTTTCCCTCTCTCTCCAATATTTATTTCCTAGTCTCATCATTTACTGCGTGACATACTGGTACTGAGTCAGTCTTGCAAACAAACATGTCCTCTGCTGTAGGGAGTAACACAGCTTTGCCCAACTTCTCTGAGTGGATTTGAAAGTTTAAAAGCCCAGTTTTATGCTAGCAGAGTCTCTGCCTAGGCAAATGCCATAATCAGAAAATTGGCAGAGGAGTGGGGAACAGACAGCTCTACTCACACCTGCACTGAGCCCACACAACTTATGGCAGGGGCATAAATTAGGGGCAACAGACTCTCACCTGAATGGAGGGATATGGGTGTGCATCCAGGATATGCCTCAGCCATGACCCAGTGCAGGATCTCAGTGAGATGCTGCTCTGCACCTTTCCCTATTACCCATCTGCTTTGGCTTTCAGGGGACCAAAACTAAGTGTCAGGGCCAGCAAGGAGACTGCACTGAGTTTCAGGGGGATTCAGCCACCCTGTTCTGCATGAGAAGGATCTTGGGTGAGCCAGCAGCATGCTTGTTAACTTGGCTGGATGTCCTTGTTGTCTGGGAAAGCTGGAAAAGCTGTTACCAGTGAGGTAGGGGACTGGAAAAAAATGGTGAAATACAAGCTGAAGGCAACTGAAGACTGCTGTGGAGAAATTTCAGCTCTCCCCAAGTCTGGGACCATGGTGCAGTGCTAAGCTAGTCCCTTCAACCAGACTTCTCACACATGATTGCCAACTGGCATAGTGACTAATAATTTTTTAAAATTATTATTTAGGTTTAAAAATTGCTCAATGGTTTTACAAATAATTTTAAAGGAAGATTTCAGGTTTAAATAAAAAATTGCCTTTTAAGGCAATTTATAAAATCGCCTTTAATAAAATAACAACAAAGTGATTTTTACATCCAAAAGCAACAGCACTACAAACACAATGCGAAAAAACATTGCTGTTTCAAATCCACATTTTTCACAGAGAAAAATGGAGTAGACACCCTCCTTCATGTCCCCAGACCCCTATTCTGACAGGGTTAGGAATTGTTTGCTTTCTTATTTTCTGATTTCTGCCTAAAAAACCCTTCAGTCTGACTGGTAGAAGTGTTGAGCATTTAAAGCTGCAACTGTAGTACATGGGAAACTTGCTTTCACCTCCATCTCTTTTTCCTTGTATTCCTTACATGTAGTAAGGTGCTGAATTGCTTTTCATTTATAAGAGTTATTGAGAGAGGCTATTTCTAAGCACCTGTGAAGAAGCTCACTGCCAACTGTAAGTTTTGCAGGAAGCCTCATGAAGATATGAGTGATTCTTCCTCCAGTGGTGGGTGGTAAATAAGGTGAGAGACTGCACAGGACCAACGTGGAGGCAGGAAGGTGCTGCACAGCTTCTCCCTAAGGGAACATCATCCACTGAGTTCAGGGGCTGATGAGGCAGGGTGAGCACAACACAGATTGTGCGGCACTGGGAAGCTATGGACCACCATGGAGTCTAGACTCTGAATGGGATAAACTGAAGGTGTGTGGATGATTTTAATCAGGGCATTTCCTCATACAAGTGCACGAATGTGCAGCCTTGAAAACACATTTTAATAGAAGGGGTCTGTGTGCACTAAACACAGTGCTGAATAAGTGAAAATCCATTACTTTAACCAGCTTTGTTAGCAACTTGTCTCTTCTAAAGAACAATCTCCCTGTTGGGCCTTTTCCCAATATGCAATCCCAACATTTTTCCCTTTTTGACCAACTAAAACAAAAAGCTAGGACAAGTCAAGTTAAAAAACTCGTTCTTACCAAGCTCATGGATTTTAGGGAACAGTCATTTTGATGCATTTCACATAAGCAGCCAAACCCAAACCTCTTACAGTGTTTTCTCCCTACTATAAATCTTATATCCTATTAGTGGGATTTCTGGTGACTTTTGTGGTGGCTGGCGCTGTATTTTGGCTGGATGTGTGTGACCAGCTCTGGATGGTCATCAAAAAGTTAATGGAGAATTCCAAATATGTAAATAATATCAAACTTTATCTCCCCTAACAGGACTTTATTATATCATTGATAGTAGATGTAGATTTATATTAAATGAGTTAGATAATAAGAAAACTCCTCTCAAGATATGGGAGACCCTTTCTCCTCTGGAGCTAAGAATCTGTTTAGTGGAAAAGAGCATTTTTATAGGGCCTATTTGAACTTGAGTTATACCAAAGGTTCCAACTATTATTTAAAGGTGTGTGATTCACAGATAACTTAAATCAGGGTATTTCTGTTGACTCCAACTGTGAGGAAAAAAGAAAAGTATGAAACCACAGTCTGTCTGGATGCATAATAATGCATTTGGTTAACTGGTGCCGAGAGCAGGAGACAGGGTGGAAATGCACACATTCTTACAGCCCAGAAGGGAGATGGCACAGTACCATTCTCCCCACTTTGCAGGATGAGAAGCTGGGATGCTGGGCAAGCCCAGGAAACAGATTCTTCAGGTGGTCTATGCTTATCTGTGCTCTATTCCCCACCCTTCCTTGTTGTACCACACTGCCAAGGCAAGCAAGGGGCCCAGTGGGAGAGGCAGCTTCTCTCTGGAGCTGTTTTGCCTGTTCTTCTTGAGCAGGGTGAAGCAGTTTTTCTTTCAGTGGGGAATCATACCACGTGCTTGTGTGAGGGAACAACCTGCAGCTCATTCATTCCAGGAACAGTTCCTATTTAGAAGTACACTTGGGATGAGATGGTGAAAGACAGCCAGTAGCATTCAAAGAAACAAAAAATCCCCTTCAAAATATGCAGTGTGGGAATGCTTCCTGCTTAGTGCAATGGCACCACCATTGCCACTCTGTGAATACAACAAAGCACAAGTTACTTCAAGTGCCAGTGGAGTGAAGGAGCCCCTCTCCCTCTCCCCGTGCTCCTGCCTTCTGTCACTCCTGCTTTAGTGAGTGCAGCAGTGAGGGGCTGGTGGTAACATATCCTAGGTTTGGAATGTTCATCTCCTCCCACCTCATGCTCCCTCAGGCGACACTTGCACGCTGAGATTTGTCTAGCACCCAGTGAAGTCAGGTCAGCCTGCCACAGCAGAACTGCTGATGCTGAAGAGAGGAGTGTGGGTGGTTAGCAGTGATATGCAATCGGCCCTGTACAGAAGGTGTTTCCTTTTTTTGGTTCTTCAAACTAGAGGTAGGGGGAGAAAGAGGGACATGCTCCACGTGGTGGGTTTTTTTAAATAATTCATTCTGTAATGCTCCAAAGTGAATGACTTTAGCACGACATAGAGGGCTGAATGCTGAGCACAGTCATAAAAGCACTGAAAGGATTGGCAGCCACTCTTTGCCCCCGCTGTGGCTCCCTCCAGATAGAGTTCTGATCCACACTTACAAGGCAGGAGACAGGGAAAGTTACAAAGACTGTCATTCATATCACAACACATATTGCTTCCTTGAGGTGGTGGGTTATTTTGGGTTTTTTTAAATCAACTTTGAGACATCAAAAAAATTACCATTTCAAAAGTGTGTATTGACATGCACAGTTATGTCCATAATTCATGAGTGCTTTTAAGGCATTCAAGAGGATCTAACAGTGCTGAAGTTGTGGGACAAATCCTTAATCACTCTGAATTTATCCTCTTACACTTGGACCCAATCTGCTCAGCGTTAAAGCACCCAAGACATGGTAACAGAAGAGAGAGCCCAAGGTCACTGTGCTGTGCAGTCTGGTCTTTATCACTCTCTGACTGACTTTTGAGAGAGATTAAACCTCCAAGGGCTGCAAATCAACAAAATTTGAACAAATAATGCCAGCTCCCAGAATTTCACTAAATTTTCAGTAAGTTGGCTGCTTCCATTAACTGAGTTTTGCCCCGGTATCTGTGTGAAAGGAGCCCAGTGGATTAACCCCAGGTACAGGATTTGGGCCCTAGGTGTGCTGAAATGTCCTGAAGTGATGAGGGACTTTAGAAGTGCTGAGGGACTTTAATCTCCTTCATGTGGCACAATATGTACATCAGTTCCTCTGAGTTATTTTTGGAGGGGAAATGCCCATCTTTAAAAAACCCAAAACTGTACTAGATGAAAGCTAATTTAATCAAGTGCATTTATATAATTACTTTCATATGAACAACAATTGCTGAGATGAATTATAGAGACAGGGAGAAAATGAGTACTGTAAGATGACATAACACCAGTGCTCAGAAATTTGTAGTCAAGGGGGAAATATGCCAGATGTTCTGTAGTACTTAAAGCTAATGGGATGCCACATTAATCACTCTTTAAGGCATCCTTCCATGCTTACGTAGTGGAAATTGATATCTTCCTTTTAAATTTCACATTTTTGATTTCATCACACTGAGTCTCAACTCAAGGTCATCACATCAGTTATCATAGCTTTGAGTGTGTCAATAGCCCTTGACCAGACTGAGATTGTTATGCTCGATGTGTCCAAGGGGTTTCCTTGGACATTTATTGCTAAGTCCTGCCTGAGGTACAGTATATATTATAGCTATTAAATTGGTGCAGTTCAAAGTCCAGCTATAGGAATTAGCTGCTAAGAGTTTTGTGTTTAATTACACCCATTACACACTCCAATTACCTGAAACAGCTATAGCTGTTCCCAGGGAATCACTTAAGTGGTCCAACTAGGAGTTCACAATATCTCCATTAATTACTCTTTGTACCAAAATAAATTATCAACTTGCCACACCCACCCAGAAAAGAGAAACTGGGAACAACAATACACAATAATCTAAGTCCTACCCAGCCTGGAGTTTGTCCTGTAATATAATGCAAAACAAGGAACAGAAACTGAACCAGAGCCAGAGACAAGGTGTTTGGCTGAACAATTTGGAAACACTGAGAAATCAAACATCCCAAGTAACAGCCAGTCCTGTTATCCCAAGTTGTTAATCGGGAGTTGTCCGTTCTCAAAGAAACACTCCCACATGTGCAACACTTGATCTTGAATTAACTACTTTGCCACCTATTAATTTTCAGGACAATTCCCTGAAAATTGCCAAAATTTTTAGGGAAAATGAAGGCTAAGATCCAAACGCCAAAGGAGGCAAGTACATCCAGAGGATGGAACTGTATGTGAAAAGCTATTAGGATTGGAAAGGGAGACATATGAGATCTGTCTGGCTGAGAATAATCCAGGAAAGTCCTGAGAACTGCTGAAGAATTTATCTCTGCAGACCAAGCTGGGAAAAAAGGCTGTAAATCTAATGCTTGCTAAGCTGTATCTGTTGAAGTGATGCCATGGTGTGTGCAGTGATTGAATTTTAGCACATTAGTATTACAGTCTAAGTTCTCTTCCACATTGACCAATTATTTTTACAAGTTTTAGAAGCTTAGCAAATTTCCTGAAAGGGGAAGAAGCTGCCCTAAGAAGATTTTAAAGCTCAAAAGCATTTCCTAGGTCTTCCCATTACCACTTGAAGTGCCAGCTATGCATCCTGACAGCAATTAGATCAGACCTGGCAGAAAAAGCAATTGAAGAACTAAATTGAAATCTTCACATAGCTGTATCCAGTGAACAGCACGCACGAGGCGGAGTAGCCTGTACCAGCTACACACAGTCAAAAAAGAGAGATAACAGGATGCTCTTGCCAGCTATTTTATGTGAGGGGTTTTGAGAGGCCGATTGTTGTCATGAATGAGGGCACAGTATCCCCCAGAATGATTGCACTAGTCACAACACTGACCCACTTGTATGGAAACATCATCTGGCAGGGATACCAGCAAGCATCCTCTGCCGCTTCCGCTGCTTGCCAGAAATAGTTGTTTGTCAGTCGGGGAGAAGAAAAGGAATGAAGTGTGTGAAGGGAAGCACAACAAAGTGGCAATAGGAGCCCAGGAGTGCAGGGAGATGTTAGAGCAAAGGAGGAACATCTGGGCAGAGATCTGGCTCCTGCTGAATTCAGCAACAAAGTGCTTAACTGGCTCCTACAGGGCCAGAATTTAAGCCCTGATGAAGGAGAGTTTTCGTGAGTGGGATGAAAAGCACATCTGTGTGGAAGAAGTGTCTGGACTGTTTAAAGCTCTTGGATAGTCTCAGCTGAGGATCTTTTATCCTGCATATGTTTGTAGAAATAGACTGGACATGACCAAAGACATTTGCATTGTTTGAAGTGCTCTGTCTTGGTATGGGGGTCTACAGAAAGAATAGCTAGTGCCATTAAAACTCAACAGGGTGGACACATCTCTTAATGGCACATAAATGAAAACTGTGGGTTACTCCTGCAAGGGGTCTCCTATTTCTTTCCCCAGAGTCAGCTACATGGGGAGATCCAAGAGCAATAATTAATGAAGGGAAAGCCTCTTCACAAAGGGTGGTGACACAGACAAGAGGATGCCTCAGAGGCTCTTAAGTCAAAGAGCAAGTGAGGGTTTGCCTGTAGGATAGCAATAAGCAGATGAAAGGCAGATTTTTAAAGCTGCTGTATAAGACATGTTTGACTTGAAGCATATATTAAATCCAACCTTCTGGCAAAACATTAGTAGAACTACTGATGCTGTCAGACCACCACATGTGCTGGAGGCAGGAAACTTTCATGGGTGTGCATCCAACAGTTACACTTCTTTTCCAATGTAAAGGCTAAGTGGGATGTAGAAACCCAGTGGGAGATGCTGCCTTGTCAGGTACCAAAGGAGCTAGCAGAGGACAGGGGACACCTTGTTTCTGGGCAGCACAGTTCACCATCCTGCTCCTCTGTCCTGGGGTACTTGGTTCTGCCTCATCCCAGGCAAAAGCCTGCTGCATGTGTTCCCTGGGTGTGACCAGCCCATGCCCTACTGTTTTCTACCTGGAGTTTTAGCAGCGGATTCTTTCTCCTCCTGACCTTCAATGGGTCCCACTTGCTTTCCAAGTCACTTCTGTCTTCTGGTTAGGGCTTCCAAAATTTGTTTTCCCACCCAGGAGCAGCAGGGTCATCTAGAGAACCTTCTGTGTGGCAGGGTGACACACTGCTGCAGACAGGTAGCCTGGGGCTGTGACACTCAGGACAGTCCTCCCCCACCACTTCCCTCCTTGGGGCTGAGCAGAACAGCCGGGGTATCTTGTAGATGATTCCATCTTTAAGATGGCATGAGAGTTACTCACAGGAACAGGGAAAGGCTGCCTGTTGGAGACTTTTAAAACAATATTGGAGTAAGTCCTAGAAAACAGTGTGGGAAACATCTATGTTTTGAAGTGGTGGATTTATTAATTGCTTAGAGAGCTTTGAAAACCTCCCTCACTATTTGTCATAATAAACTCCCTTTCCGCCTTGAAAAGAGACTTTCTTCTTAGTTACATCAGTATGAATCAGAAATCAATCTATTAAAGGCAAAACATTACACCAGCACAAAAGGTAAATCAGGGATTCACCTGCTGTTTCTTCTGGATAAGTCAATGATTGCCCAGGTCTTGGACTAAATTTTGCTATCAGTTTCAGAAATTTACCTCCCATGTACTTCAGCTCCTGTGTACAAAAAACTAGAGCAGAATTTGGCTGGTTTGACTCCATAAAAGCTAAGTTTTCACTTCCCAGTTCAAAGTTCATTAAAGCTGGTCATTAATTATACTTCCATGTAATTTAGATGGCAATAGCTTAAGTGGCAACCCATCTCAAAGTCTGTCCTTTCTAGATGGCAAATAAGTCAGGCTCAAGAAGTTTTCATTACTTATAGACTGACAAAAGGAAGCTAGGAATAACTTCAAAAGATGAACTTCCACTAGTAATTTAAGCTAATAGCCAACTATCTGTGATCACTATAAAAATAACAAAGCATAAAACAATGAATATGATATGAATTAAAACAACAAACTTTGATTGTATCTACAGACCTCTTTTGAATGAAGAGCTGAATTAAGTTTATAGGAATGACTATGAAATACCTAAACGCTCCCCTTTTAAAATTCTTATAATATTATGTATTTTGTTTCTGCTCTCTTCAGGGCTTATATTTCTTCAGTTAAAAGGGCAAAAACCTTAGGGAGGTCATTTAGAACTCCAATGACCACTGATTGTACACTATATTTGTAAAACTAGAGGGTGTATAAATCTACCTTTCAGTACTTGAGTCTTCTCAGATGCTGTAAAAACCTTACTGTGTCTATAAAATTCATCCCAGAGGAAATGGTGTAAAGCCTGATGTAATGAAATGCATCCATCTCAATATATGCATTCATTAGTGTGTGCAGAAACGCCCCTCATCAGTCTCTGGTGGGGACATGGCTCTCTTTAGTGTCAGGTTTACTGGCTGTCTTAAGTATCAGCTTGGGAGGGTTAGCAATTTTTACAAGCAAGAGAGCTGTGTGTAAGAGCGTGAAGTGAAATGAGTGGTGGCTATCTTTGCTGAACAGCTAATTGACTGATCAACACAGATGAATGAAGAGCTGGGAAGAAACAGCAAGACACTGAATTCAGGACAAGAAAAATGGTGGGATGACTTAAGGTAGGCTGACTGTCTGAAAGAGCTCTGCAGCTAGAGAGGTGGAGGGAACAGGAAAGTGCCTGGCCAGGTTATTACTTTGCTGTAGGCTGACTCATGTTTGCTAATGAGAGCTTTGACTTCTTTTCCAGCTTTAGTCCTTCTTTGAGCTTTAGCAGTTTGACTCTGTATTTCAAAGTAAAGCTTGGTTAGTAAAAGCAGGTTGCAGAGTAATACACAGAAGTAAATATTTGAAAATCCCAGATGTATTCTACATGCTTGTGGACTCCAGCTTCACACAGCAGCAGAAACACTGCTGAAATGGGTAGAGAGGTTGTGTCTGAAGTATTTCACCTGTGCCTACAATGCTGATGTGTTGTGTTTCTGTTATTCAAAATTCCCCTGGAAGGACTTCCCTCTCACCACCATGACCTCAGGAGAAACCTGTGCACTGAATGCCAGGAGCCAAGCACTTTGCACTCACCCTGCTGCCCTTCATGTTCTGCAGCATTGGATGCTTCAGCTACTTTGCTGCTACTGTTGGGCTGTTACAAGCCAGGGTCATGTCCATGGGGCCTTAAACATACAGGGCAGTTTATCCTACCTGGGAGTCAAAGATTATTACAGCCATTTCAGGGGTGGATGGCAGACACAGATTACATGAACAGTAAGGACACACCAGAAAAAGTTGTGGCACTACAGGAGGAGGAGCAGCCTGCTCCAGCATCTCAATCTCCATGCAAATGCTGGAGTTAAAAGCAGCTCTGGATCAAGAATAAAAGAGTTGAGCAGGGTGGATATATCATCAGGCTTGGATTAAGCCACTTCATAAATATGTTTTTAAGGAATTGAAAGGAAACAAGGACGATGATATGAATTAATCTGCTGAAGACTGAAGAGGAGGGAGTATTTAGCTCACTTGCCCCTGGACAAGCCTGTTTTGCACACATAACAAAGGCAAGGAAAGACTCTCATGCTGCACCATTCCACACCTTCTCATGGTGATAACAGGTCCACAGAAAAATGAGGCAGCCTTGCAAAGATATTCTTGGCATGACACTCCCAGGGAAAGAACACAGCTCAAGAGGAAAGATGGAAGTTGCTTCTTCACTCTGGGAGTAACAGATAATTTTCTCCTAGGTGATGAGGGTCATCTATGGATGGGCAATGGAGTGTATTTCTATACAGTTGTTTTTCAATTCCATCATAACAACAGGGTGCTCTACCTTAAGAATATATGGGGATAATAGCCTGGGGTTGGATGACCTTAGGTGTTTTTTGCCTGAAAACATTTGGATTTTTTGCTGAACAGAAACAAGGACCACACATGGAGTTTTCTGGGGAATGGCAACCTTCTAAGTACTGGCTGTGCTAGCCTAATTTGATGAGAGACAAGAGAAATCAGGTATTTCTTATCCCAAACACAGTCTGGGCTGTGCTTAGGGCCTAAGGGACCAGCAATAAAAACCTTTGTAAATGAGATGAATTATGCATTCTGTGGGTTAATTTCTGCTCTGTTGCATCACAGTCCTTTCCAATTAAAATCTCAGTGAAATTGGCCCCTTTTAAAGAAAAATTAGGATTCCATGACATTTGAGCCATAGGCAAGGTCACAGTAATAGTTACTCCTTTCTCAGATTCTCTTCATCTACAGAGAAATGTTGAGGTGGCAGAAATCCACTGCAGCTGCTCGTGGCCATTGTTCCAAGGTTTTTGGCACTTTCCTGGATGCAGAGTTGGCCCTTGGAGGCCCTTTGGGATGGTTTTCATGCTGTGCTCTGCTAGCTGATTGCTGTCTTGAGCCAACTTTGTGAACCTTATTCTAAAATAAAACAGGAATAGGCAAATTTTGAGAGAAGGAAAGAAAAGGGGCTGGACTGTGAAATCCCTGATAGCCTTCTTGTGATCTCTAACTTTCAGCCACTCCCTGGTAAGTCTCAAAATAAAATATTTGGAGGTGGAGTAGAACAGTAGAGCTAGTTTGCCTGGTAAAAAAGGTGTGGAGGACAGTCTCACTCCTGACTTCATGGAAGAGGATTAGCCACAACATCCCATTCTAGCTTTCTTCCAAGCAAGGGGAGCAAGACACAGTCCTTTCCTTTCCTTTCCTTTCTTTTCCTTTCCTTTCCTTTCCTTTCCTTTCCTTTCCTTTCCTTTCCTTTCCTTTCCTTTCCTTTCCTTTCCTTTCCTTNCCCCTTCCCCTTCCCCTTCCCCTTCCTCATTCCACATCCCCCCACTACCATCACCTCTCAGGTGATCACTCAACATGATATTGCATGAAATAGGTCTTCCTAAATATGATCTCTCTTCTGGAAATTATCTGTAGCCAAGGCATATCTCCACAAAACCCCACATTCATGCATGAAAACTACTAGTGTCTTTCTGGCCTTGGAAACCCCATGCTGTTCCAAAAGGCTGCTCTGCAGGGAGCAGTAATCAGGCTTTTGCCCCAGGTGTGGATGTTGGGCTAACACATCTTCCTCGGTGCTTCTCCACTTCTTTGAAAGTCCTAACTCCATGGGGGACCTCTAGGACAACTTGCCAATGGAAGCAGGTGGTCCTAAACACCATTCCCTATTTATCTTGCAAGAGCCTGCAGTGCAGTGTCTGCATCTCTTGTTTTTAGTTCTTCCTATCTAAGGCAACTTTTTCTTTTATAGCTACCCTCCAAGCATTTGTCAAGGACACATTTGTTTTGAAACTTTAAAAGGTAAGGGGCTTTTTTTCTTCAATGCTTTGTTTTTTAAATTTTTTTTTTAATGTAGTAACCTCTAATAAAGTCATATTTTTAAATTCTCTGAATGTCCCAGTGACATTGCAAATTTTTGCTTTTCAGGCTGCAGTTGCTTTCCAAATTGGCCAGAGCAAGACTCTGACAAAAAAAACCAAACAAACCTGCAAATAGCTTTCTCAAAGCAGCTATTATTAGGAAAAAGAAAAACAAAAAACTTAAAAAGAAACCAGTAGTTGAGAGATACAGTTGAGTAATATTTGAATCACTTGTACAGCTAGTAAAACAGAAAATGACCAGTGCTTTAGAATATCTTTCCACTTACTTGCACAGTAATCCATTAGATGAGCAATGCAGTATAGAGGTAAATGTCATCTGTGCTTTTAGAGCTACCTCTAAGACTTCATTCTGATAAAGGTTCCAGATGAAAAAATAACTTTTCAGAAATTACTCTTCGGAATCTTCGCAGGTAGGAGCAAATTGAAGCAAAGGAAATTGCCAAAAGTTTGGAGTTCTAACTCTTGCTACAAGAAACTTGTCAGGTGAAATGTTGCTGTTTCTGCCTGCAGTTGGTGCAAACCACATGCAAGGTACATTTCAAATGCCAAATACCAGTCTTCATAAACATGAGACAAACCTTTTTTCTTCTCTACAATCTGCAAAGTCTGTTTTTCCCTGCCAGCCAGACATACCCAAATACTCTTAGCTATTGTAATAATTGCCTGGAGGATACACCAATCCCAATATGGAGAAAAAAAAAGGGCATGTTTTTCTCTCATTCTCTCCCTCTTTTTCCTTGTCTCAGATAATCTTTCCTATTCCCCAATGAAAGCAATAGAAAATTGGTTTTTTGTACTTCCCCTGTGGTCACTTGTGGGTGGGCATAAATTAAGTTATTACTGCTGCTATGCTGCTCCCTTGAGGGAGGGATTAAATCAGATTTGAAACCCAGGAAAGGTCAAGCAAAGGAAAATGTGGCACCTGTACATTAGATGAAAGTGCATGCTGACCTTCCACATGACATGTCAAACACCAGCTGTGCTGTACAGAAACAAACTCTAGTTCCTAAGCACCATTCAGCAAAGTCTCAGGGTGGATTTTTTTATGCCAGTTACTTTTCACTTCATTGTGCAATGCAGTATTTACTTCCATAGCCTCACAGTCAGCTGTTTTCTAATTCTGTAATTCAAGGTAAGTCAATAAATGGTTGTTGGAGAGGAAAATCATTACAATCAAACAAATGCTCTCTTTCAACATGTATAGATGGGCAATGGTTTTCAAGAGGAAGAATGTGAACAATACACATAAATGTAACCATGAAATTAATCAGAAAATTTAGGCAATAGGTTTCTGCTTTCTGAGTTAAAGTGCTCCTTTACATGGGGATTTAGCAAGGTCCCTGCATCTGAAGCATCTCAAATTCCTGTAGAGACCTAGTGAGCACTGGAGCCTGTCATGACCTTTCTGGCCCCTGCCAAATCTGTAAACCTAGTTTTACTGCCTCTGCATCTTGGTGTAGCTAGAAAGCCAGATGCCCTGCAGCCTCACCAGACTCCACAGGCAGTCATGCTCTAATCTCCCCATCTTCCTCCACATGGGAAGATGTTAATAAAATTTTAAGTAGTAAACCATGGTGTCTCATCATTGCCAATTCTGTCCCCAGGGTAGTGACTGCTGTGTGACAAGCTACATAATATGCCCAGACCTTATTCCATACTGCTTGGCATTTTCTACAGAGACTCCTTTTGAGGTGGTGAAAAACACCCAGATTGCTGCCTCTGCAGGGCTTTAGATTCGTTTTGTCCCATTATAAATGGCACTTAGAGGTGCTGAATAAAGGACATTTGTCACCTTCTGTACGGACACAATGATGCTTTGGTCTCATTCTGGTTCAATTGCTTACATGCCAGATGCCATGGTATCTAGAGCTTTTCAACAACTCAACTTCCTCACATGTTAAAAAAAAAAAAAAAAAAAGAAGAAAAATGTTATTCAAGGCCTTGCCTGTATACTTCAGCAAGGCATTCTTTAGGGTGGATCTCAACCCTTTTCTAGACTTCCTCTTTACCTTCCAAAACTGTAAATCTGTTATACTCTTCTAAATTAGTACACAATTAGCTGGATAAATAGCACCAGCCTTCTTAATTCCTACCTTTCAGATAGTGGAGAACATGTGAATTTGCTTGAAACATGAATCTATGATTTCAAACTGAATAGGAATGCAAAACAATCACCTTGTCATCTGACTGATCAAATGGATTCCCTTCTCATGTGTGTATAAGTGTGTTTTAAAGCAGGCAATTCTGGGTTTTGAGGAGAGAGGAAGGATAAACTATGTTCACCAATGGGGGCTATCACCTGCCACTTTATAGCTGGTCTCAGGTGACCTCTGTAAGACCCTTCTGCCAAAACACTTTCCTCTTGACAGTGAACAGGCTTCACTTCTGTATTGAGCAGAGCTGGACTTAGATCTGATCCTTCTCATCATTAAAATATCTCTAGAACAAAACTGTAATATCCTTTGGGGCATTTCTATACCTGCATTTTCTAACGTGATTTCCATATACATCAGCCCATAAAGCTAACTCCACAAAAAACATGCTTTTGAGAAGATTTGTATTCTTAGGCAAGAATACAAACTGGGGAAACACAATTTTATGAGGGATACAATATAAATCTCTTTGTCAGAAAAGGGCTTGAGCTGATTAGTTTAGGTCCAGGTTGGAACTTCCACAGTCCAAAGTTCAGCTTGGCACTTGGTTTTGGTCCAAACCCAAATCCCTCCAAATTTCCCCATCATTCACTTCTCCCTTTGCTTTGGTGTGGCTGGTTCAGACCCCTGTGGACTGGCTCCTCCCCTGAGTATTTAGCACATCTTCACAAAAACTAAGTGGTACTTCTTCCTCCATCTGAAAATTGCTAGTAATGCATGCCTTTTTCACTGTGGTCTTCACAGATGTTCTTTATCTCTCGCAGACACACTGTTCACAATATTTTTACCCACCATAGCTTGTTGCAGTGATGTTTCATTACCATCTGCAAACTGGCTGCAGAGGGGTCTGTGTCAGGCTATGATTGAAAACAGTGGTAGAGTTCAAATCCCAAATTCTATTACTGTATAATTCAAATTATTATCGTGCTTTCTATACTAAGAACTTTTGTTATCCTTTTCACTGCCCAGAGGGGTTCATATTTCATTTACTTGGCGTGATAACAAAGTCAGGCTGTGTTATCTGAAATAAAATGATGCCAATCCATGGCTGAGCAACAGGGAAAGCAAAGCTGCCTTCTGATTTATTCTGTGGATGAGTGACAAGTTAGGGTAAAGAAACTCTCTTTAGCTCATGAGTTTCTCTGTATAGGCCTGACTACCCTGAAAATCCCTGACAGCTGATTTGAGAGAGCAGACTGAGTTGTCACAATGAAGGAATAAGGTACCACATTCTCCTGAGCAGCTTTAGAAACTCCCCACCCATGGATTCATAGCTTTGGCACTTTGGCTTATGGCCAGCAGCTGTTCTAGGTAGACATCCCCCACTGCACACAGGGGTAAACACGGCAAGATAGGAATCACCATAATTGCAGTACAGCATGGTGCTACAGCTGGGCCCAGTTCAGTGGAGTGTGTGCATCTAGAGGACACCTCCCTGCACAGCACTGATTTTCTTCCTTCTCTTTCACACACGCTCTTAAATATTCCCCTTAACTCCTGACACGTCTCCACCATTCCTTTGCTTAATGATCTCCCCTCATAAATACTTGCAAGTCTTGTCTGCATATACCCCCCCAATCGTTTGCTAGTGATTTCCTACTCTCAGCAAGGCTTTTGGAGTTGGGAGTCAGACTTTCCCCTCTGGCATCAACAAGGGCAGAGTCCAGCAGAAAGCCACTCAGTCAGCAGTTTGCAGAGTATCAGCAAGGCAATTAACCTAATGCCAGAAACGATAACATGCCCAGCCCTTGCCTGTTCCACCCATATTTTCCTCCCGAAGAAGTGCCATAGCATTCATTGCTAAGTAGTTTACTGAACCTTCACTTAATCCTTATCCCTGGCTGAGGCTTCACAATAAGCAATTTCTTTCTATCATCTTCTTGGATCTGCAGAAGTTAATTAAATGAACAAGCACCAGTGACTGGGATAAGCAGCATGACACAGCTGACACGTAGGCCTTCCTGATATGAAGCCTGTATTGCCATCTCATGTCATGGCTGGGGCTTCCTTTTTAGTGGTCCACCAGCTAGCTCTCCTTTCCCAGGGCCCTTCAGACAGCTTTTCTTAAGGGAGGCTTTTTTCCTGAGCAAGTCCTCCAAAGAGGAAAACCGAGAAGAGCCACAGTCCTGGTCTGGGTGTTGCATGCTGAGGGAAACGCAATCCGTGGCAGTGGTAAGGACTATTTGTCAGAAGAGTGTCTTTGACCCTAGAGTCTTCCTCCTGTTCCCTCCCTGCCATCTCTCTCCCCTGAGGAGTCATTTCCAACTGTTCTTAGCACTTAGCAGGGACAATACAAGGTGATGAGCACACACTGACTGATTGCAACTTCTTCTCCAGTCCCAAAAGCTGTAAAAGAGGCATGGCATTAGCATTTTTTTTTTTTTTTGGAAGGGGGGCAAAAAAAAGAAAAAAAATCATATTCTGGATGACTGTAACCCCTGAAAAACTCAGAAGGACCTATGTCAGAGTCCACCCAAATGCATAGGGATATTTCAGTTTCAAGTGCCTCACACAGGTCTGGGCCTAGCTAAGAGAGATATGTGGAGATACCATGTGAAGGAAAAGTATTGTATAACTGACAAGAATATTTAAAAAGTGCTTCACAAATTTCCTTTTCAGCAATAGCTATGAACTTTTAAAGTGACAATTCCTGAGGGAATGAGCATCTACAGAGTCTGGATGTAAAACTCATTATCCCTGTTCTTTACAAACAGAAGTTCACACACTTCTTGGTTTTTATTTGGCAGCAATGAAGAGATGAAGTCACTGAGTAGACAAAAATAACTATCAAACCACTAGAGAAGCTGTAGGTTGGATTGTGATTCCCACTGATGTGAGAAATCCATACTTAATTTCTGCAAACAGTCCCCTTGTACCACATGCAACCAGGAAATCCTAGTGCTCCCCCTGTGCTCATGACCACAGAGTTGTAGAATCACAGAATTAGAGAATCACAGAATGTCAGGTTGGAAGGGACTTCAAGGATCCTCTGGTCCAACCTTTGTAGGCAAAAGCACGGTCTAGACAAGATAGCTCAGCACTTTGTCCAGCTGAATCTTAGAGTTTTCCAATGTTGGGGAAACCACCACTTCCCCAAAGAGCTTTTTCCAATGCCTGATTTTTCTCTCTGTGAAAATTTTTCCTCTTGTATCCAATCCGAGTATTTCCAGGAGGAACTTTTACCTATTACCCCTTGTCTTTTCCATGGGATTCCTTCTAAAAACAGAATCTCTGTCCTCCTTGTAGCCACCCTTTAAACAGTGGAACATGGTGATTAGGACCCCTCTAAGCCTTCTTTTCTCCAGGCTGAACAACCCTAGTTCTCTCAGCTTTTGCTCACATGGCAAGCTCCCCAGTCCTTTGGTCATCTTCATGGTACTTCTCTGGACCCTCTCTCATCTGTCCACATCTTTAGTGTTAATTCTCAGGTCTGGAAGGGTTTTTCCTCTTCCTAACCTGGCCATTTTTCTACTGATGTAGGAAGAGCTCTGTAGAAGAGTGTAAGGATCCTGAGCACAAAAGTCCCTACAGGGAAGACAGCATTTACATCTCATAATTTCACACAGAGATGTGAATATAACATTTTTTTTTTCTCAGATGTCTGGTTAGGACAGCCAAAAAAAAAAAATTTAGACTCCATTTGAAAAATATCTCTCCTCCCCTCATGTCCCTAAAATGGCCATCATCATTTAACATGTTTTAGTATCTAGTTTTAGTCACACTGAATCTATCTGGTTTTCTGTCCAAGAAGTTAAAATTCTTTTTCTGGTTCTTGGATTGCATTTGTAGGGTTTTATTTCCTTTTGCCTAGACTAATTTTAAATATGCTTTATAAAATATTCGGTGCTTCCAGTCCCTCCTGAGAATACAGATACTTTTATCCTTGATTTTGGATAGAAAAAGAAAGGAGACCACTAGGGTTTAAAAACAGCATCCCCTCCCTTTGTTCATTCCTTTAATATTTTCCTATTTCTAGCACATGGCTTTCCCCTCTAACAAGGTATTATTCTTAATATATTCAGCAGGAAGAAAAGAGACTCTGAAAATGACCAGAGCAGCTGCCTGAACCTTCTTACATGCTAAAACTCCTTAATGGCTCAGGTTTGCTGTGGATTGAACAAAGACAGCCATGCTTGCAAACAGACATACTTTCCACTGCTTCTGTTTGCCTAGAAGAAAAAAATTATGAATTATTCTCTGTAATCATACTCCTGTATTATGGCTCCTGTCAGTTTATATTATATGTGAGTAACAAACCAATCTCAGTCCCACAAATTTTAAAGGAAAGCAAAACCCAGTGAAGTATATATGTGTGTGTGTGTATATATATACATATATATAACACTAGCTGAATAGAACAAAAAAACCCATCCATCTAGCAAGGAGAAAACCACATGTGATCCAGGGCAAAGGACTGCATTCTATTAGAACTGGAGATTAAAAATATATCATATCTAATATGAAACCAAAGCAACACCATCCCCAGTACAGAGAGGGAAACTACAGCTTTTAGAGTAAATCTGACAGAACAAAGGAGTTATTAAAAAATCATGTGAATATGAGTATTGCTAGTATCCTTGGTAGTATTTCTACACTTGTCAGTCTACTATTTTTCACAATTTTTAATGTTTCTTTGTTTGCATCTTACTCTGTACCCTATATAGCAGGGCTCTTTAAAATAACCTGTGGAAAATCTTGGCACAAAAGACAATCTCGAGACAATGCCACCTTCAGCTCTCTGCCCACCACTTGTGCTGCATGTACCACCCCAGCAACAGATGCTTCCTCACCACCAGGGCTCCCTCCCTTGCTGGGGGTGTGGTGTATAATCATGGTGTATAATCTTGATATTACGTGCACAGTGATGGGTGCACGGGACAGGCACAACCCAGCTCAGCCACTGGGAGCTGAGAAATGGATCTGGCTGAAAGATTTTTTGCCAAGGTCAATCTTTAGGTGGATTTGCTCTGCAGGTGCTCATGCAAACAGTTGTGCTGCAAGTCGGCAGGGAATGGATGTATAGCTGAGCTCTGTGAGACAGGGAAACTGTTTTCAATTATCTTGTCAAACCTCACACATTAGGTGGAAGTACATAACACACAGTTTTTGCAAAGGTCTCTAACACAAATTCGCAGAATTTTAGGTGATATAGTCATAAACAAGTTTCAGACCTAAAAAAATAATGCAACCTCATGCTGTCTCCTGCTCTAGTTTCCTCATGACTCTGAGCTAGTGCTTAGGCCTAGGTCAGATTTTTCTGAGAGTCCATTCTGTTCCCTTCCCTGCTGCATGTGGTTTCTTTTATTCTTTTATATTTACACTTAGTCATCTGTAGTTTTTCTTTTTTTCTATCAAAAATGGCTAGAGATAAGTGTTTTCTATTATTGTCTCACTTTGATGCCTCCACAAGACTCACCAGGCATCTCTGGTGATGCTGATGTGAATTTAGAAATAAAAATACTGTGAACTACACTGTGAAAATACTCCAAAATAGCCCCCAAATGGCAACCAACATTTTATTCCAGTCAAAATTATTTTCCATTCTATTTTTCTGTGCAACCACTGAACCAATCCCTTCTTTAGCTTTGGCCATTTCCTCCCACCAACTGCTTACCCTCTCCATGTCTTGATATTAGACCAAATTTCCCTGTTTCCTACCACTCTCATTTCAAGACTTTATTATTAAAAAAACTCTTTAAAGATAGCCAAAAGCCAAGATCATTGTTGGTCTTTTGGAATAGCTGCTGTGGAGACAGAGAAAATGACACAGCTGAAAACCTTGCCTGCTCCCTCACAGGACCCTTCTGCAGTGGGGCTGCTGAGGGTGGAAGAACAGCAGGTACCAAGTGCTACCACAACTGTGCACTATTGACAGTACTGCACCAACCAGGACTCTGGGACCCCCATCCATGAGGTGATCCATGAACTGGAGGGACAGGAGTGGTCAGCAAGGTTTGCTCACCCTTCTACAGTCCCCGTGGGGCCTGTGCATAAGTCTGTTGGAGAGTGGGCACTGACAGTGGACTGTTGTGGCCAGAACAAAGTCACACCATCCCTGAGTGCTGCCATTCTGGACATGCTGGAACTTCAGGATGAGCTGGAGCCCAAGGCAGCCGAGGGGTGCCACCATTGACATGGCTAATGCATTTTTCCCCATTCCTCTGACAGCAGAGTGCAGGCCTCAGTTCACCTTCACCTGGAGGGGCGTGCAGTACACCTGGAACTGACTGCCCCAGGGGTGGGAGCACAGCCCCACCATCTGCCATGGACTGATCCCAGCTGCACTGGAAAAGGGTGAGGCTCCAGAGCACTTGCAGTACACTCATGACATCATTGTGTGGGCAGCAGAGCTGAGGAAGATTTTGAGAAAGGGAAGAAGATAATCCAAATCCTTCTGAAGACTGGTTTTGACATAAAGCAAATTAAGGTCAAGGGACCTGCCCAGAAAATTCAGTTTTTAGGACTAAATGGCAAGATGGATGTCATCAGATTCCAAAGGATGTAGTTAACTAAAGAGCAGCTATGTCCCCACCAACCAGTAAAAGGGAAACACAATGTTTCATTGGTGCTGTGGGTTTTTGGAGGCAGTGTATTCCAGATTACAGTCAAATTGTAAGCCCTCTCTATCAAGTGACCCAGAAGAAGAACAATTTTAAGTAGGGTCCTAAACAACAAGAAGCTTTTGAACAAATCAAACAGGAGACTGTTCATGCAGTAGCTCTTGGGCCAGAAAGGACAGGAAAAGTTGTGGAAAATGTGCTCTACTCTGTGGCCAGGGAGGATGGTTCTTCATGGTGTATCTGGCAAAATGTACCTGGAGAAATGAGTATGACCTCTGGGGTTCTGGATTCAGGGATACAGAGGATCTGTGGCCAGCTACACCCCAAGTGAGAAAGAGACTCTGGCAGCTTATGAAGGGGTTTGGGCTGCTAGGTTATTGGCACTGAAGTGCAGCTGCTTCTGGCACCCTGACTATCAGCACTGGGCTGGATGTTCAAAGGGAAAGTCCCTTCCATACATCATGCCACTGAGGCCATGTGGAGTAACTGGGTCATGGCTGACCACACAGCAGGCTCAGAAAGGAAAACCCAGTTGCCCAGAGATCTTGGAATTCATCATGAAGGCAAAAATTTTGAAGTCTCATCATCGTCAGAGGAGGGAAAGGTGACACATACTGAGGAGGCTCCACCATATAATCAGCTACCAGAAAATGAAAAGCAATATGCTCTCTTTACTGGTGGTTCCAGTCAAAATAGCATGATATGGTCAAGTGTTGTTGGGGCTTTCTGTGTGGTAGGTACTCATGTGGGAATTGTTTGCCTTTCTTGTGCACCCTTTCATTAGTATCATTGCTGTTACTGTTCATTTCTTATTTCATTGCTGTTTCCAGTACATTGTTCTCTTCTCAGCCCATGATCTTTACATTTGTGCCTCCAATTGTCCTCTCCAACCTGCTGCAGGGGAAGGAGAGAGTGAGCGATTGGCACATCCTTTGGGGTGTTTTGGTGGGAACACTAAATTGGGGAATACCATTCCTAAACCATGACAGCAAGTTAGGGGAAGTCTAGCAGGAGCACATGCAAAACTTTCTAATCAGCCCCAAGAGGCATTGATGTTGTCTGACAAGAACATTGTCTTTTGTTTCTTGAAAAAGGGCATGAAAAGGCACAAACAGACCCAAGCTCTTTAGCTGGTATTTCCCACTTCCATGGTTCTTTGCCAGGTTTTCTTTTACCATCAAACAATCAAGTGTCAGTGGACAACAAAAAGTTTTTTGGTTTTCTATGGAATTTAAGTCTTTTGTGAACTCCAAATAGCTCAGCAAAAAGTAAGTTTTTATAGGATCATCCACCTTCATGATGCTGGTGGAAGCTTTCTTTCAACCTTCAATACTACCCTTGCAATAAATAAGCTGACTGAAGATGTGCATATGCTGTGCTATAAAGGGAGAGCTGGCACCCACGCTCTGGTTATGTTAAATTGATGTTTGATTTACTATTAATAGGCCTTTGAAAAGAAATTAAATTATGAATCCCACATATTGGTCTCAGAGTTGCACATTTCTCATACAACATGCTGCAACATTTGTAGAGTGCTCAGAAAAGGCAGACACAGGACTATATTTGTATCCCCTTGTCTGCTCCAGCCAGCGCAGTATGATAGTTCATTAGCTAGATCAAAATGAGAAGTGCCTTCCCTCCCCAGCCCATTAAAGAGATACAGATTTGAGCTGGCAGAGAACCTACTCTGTACCTGCTCAAACAGCCCTCTAAATCACATCCTCATCAGTGGCTCAAAGCAGTGGAGATAGACTGCAGCTTCTGTGAAAGCAGCTTGCTTTTCAGAAGTTGCAAAACTCATCCTTCAGCCTCTTGAATTCCTTTGCAACCAGAGGTGCTTGGACAGCTTGTGCTGCAATGTTATCCTGAAGCACCTGCCAAGGGGTCTCACCCCCTGCAATGGGCATGACTGGAGCCAACAGCTAAGTCTGCTGAAGCCTGACACGAGTTGTGCTTAATCAACCCCCCAGAAAATCCCTGAGCTGCTCCTTAGACCTTACTAGGCCAATTCTATAAAACATGCAAAAAGTAATTTGAATGGAAGCAATGGTCAGGTTAGATAAGCACAGCAAGATCTTGCTGCTTTGTGGCTTCCTATGCCCCACTTCACATGATATGGCAGGTAGTATGGAGTAGATGGGAATCAGCAGGGCTTGAAATGTATTTCCCAAGCTTGCTGCAGTTCTTTGGCATATCAGGCATCCTTTTCTGTGTCTGCCTGTCCAGCCCACCCAGAGGTGACTGGGCTTTGCAGGGCAGCAGTTCCCCATCCCTCTGTGTGCTGCAGTGGAAACAGCACCCGCTGCCTGGCAGCTGGGGAAGCCTGGCCAGGGGGAAGAGCAACCGAATCACCACGGAGCTGCTGTGTCTCTCCAAAGGTGCAAATGGCCCCCATGAGACAGAGAAGGGAAGGCAGGAACTTCCAGTTACCATGCTGCCCAGGGACTTGCCAACTAAATGAGCAGGGAATGGGTGGTGCCTGGCTCTCCACAGGAACGGGGACCAGTTGGCAAAGGCAAGAGGAGAGACAGCTCTGTTTTTCCATGGCTAGCTAAGGGAGTACAACTTTACTGTGACTCTTTTACTTTATCATAGGCCCCCTACAAAAAGGTGCTGCATTTTGCATACCTTTATGTGTGCACAGCAGAGCACGAGCCACCTCTTGGGAAAATCACCACAAGACATAAACAACCCTCTATGGCACAGTGGCTACAACTGCAATAGCAAACTGAAATGGTCCAGGGCATGGATCCTGTCACTGGCACCAAAGCATCTGCACTGTTTAACTGCTGATGTGTTTATTGGCACAGGTTTGATCTGTGCCAACAGTTCCAGGCAATGCCAAGGCATGCTTTGATGCTGAGGAATTTTCCCCATTGATGAGGTCCCTTCCATTTTGGGGGAAGACAGCTTCCTTATACCACTGTAAACTGTGCCACTTACTGTAAGGACTGCAGAAGGAGCCCTGGCCTGCTTTATTTGCTGGTAGAGATACAACCATTGAGGCCAGAACTGGTCTATGTATGAGTAAAATTTAAGAATTATTACTGTAACTATTTTTTATAATAAGCCATAGCCATGCTACTAAGATTAGCAAGTAGAATATACTAAAATGCATGTTTGGACACTTATTAAAATTGTGAAAGAGCAAGTCAGATATACTGGGTGCTACATAGTGGGTCTGTATTAGTTTTTATGTAAAAATACCTGCCAAATGCTAAATTGAGTAGCATATAAAATCAATGATTCTCTGCCTTTACACATTTTATTTTCTTGCCTGTCAGGCTCTGGAAGGCTGGCTGCTTCTGATCTGGAGCAAGCAACATTTAACAGCTCAGCAATCAGCAGTGATCAAAGCTACTTCAGCTGAAAGTTCATTTTTGCCCATGATACCGAATGTTATTTGCTGTGGTGTACACTGGCTGTGTTGGATCTTTTGCTCCAAAGGGATAAGTTCTCAGTGAGACACATGGCACTGAACAAGCTAACTGTGCTTGCTGTTTACAATATCTGCACTAGAAGGGGTTCTATCATCAGTGGAAATGCTGCCAGGGGCAGGCAGGTTTCCTTAAAATGTCAAAGTTATCATCACTCTCACTTCATCAAAGATCTCATAGAGACAAACTGTGGTGACATTCACCCCTTCCTGGTCATTCTGGTTGTCATGAGGTCTAATTCCTCTGTCTCCCAAACCACACACCCCTTTTGCATGGCAGGACATGAGTCTGCCTCAGTTTCACATGACACATGTGACGTGCCTCTGTTCTGAAAGCCGCAGGGACACGATGAGAGGAAGGCAGTATCCTGAGAAACATTTCTCTTTCCACTTCAGATTGCTACCTGTGAGGAGTTGGAGTTGCCTGTGAACATCTACAGAGTTTTAATCCCTCTTAAAAACCCTGTCTTGTGGTGACTCTTACGAAGCCCTACTCACAACACAGTCAAGGAGAAGGTTCAGCAAGTTAAGTGCTCATCAGGTCACTGTGACTCCATCAGGCACCCTGCCCTCCCACCAGTCTCCCTCAGTGCATGCTCCCCAGTGCCTGAAGCTTTCAGAAGAGTTTTCAAGAAAGAAAAAACCCCCTTCTCTTCATCAGTGAAGAGAATCTAGTGAGACAGATCTCCCTGGATTAGATTCACTCTTAGGGAATTTTTCCTTCTTTCCCTTCCCTCCACCCCATTTCCACAGTAAGTGTCTGAGTTCCTCAGCAGGCTTTAAATAGAAATCAGCAGGAAGGGCAGGCAAGGTTGATCAGCTTTGCACACAGCAGGAGGTGCTAGTGCAGTCATCAAGAATTAACACATCAGTTTCAAAACAGGGACAGAGAGAAAGCAAAGATGATATACCACACACACAAATTGCAATTCAGCATTGCTGAAAAGACTCCAAGAAGCAGGGCTCCGTTGCAGGTGGCACAATGATGCTGCCTTCAAATCAACCACTTCAGAATTATACCCATGCTGCTCTTTGCATCCCTTCTTCCAAAGGAAGAATTGCAGCCTGGGATTAGCAATTCCCATTTAATATGCAGGGAAAAAAAAAAAAAAAAGTTATAAAAACAGATCACAATCACCTGCAAATCATTAGGAAAAGAAGAGCTCCTATCAACTTGAATAAAATAATGAAATAAATTCAATATATTATTTATTATCTATGAATAAGCAACTAGGGTACTGGCTGGGGATATTCTATGGTAAGAGAAGATAATTATCTCATTTTACTGACACCATTAAAACCCAGGGAGCCTTTTCATTGACTAGCTCATTTTCATTTGTTCCAAACAGCCAAATGGCAACAAAAAACCATGTAGCACAGCAGTGACACAATAGAGTAATTCTGAAGGAATATTTTACAGATGTAAAAGCCAATAAAGGTTCTTGGGTCTTATTTTCCTCCAACCAGTGTACAAACTTGCCTCTATCAGCCATCTCCAAAGCAAAGGCAAGCTCTTGGGGCTGGTGGTGGAAGACATAATTGTTAGTTTAACAAAGCTCTGTGTGTAAATCTGATGTGTTATTTATAAAGGTCTCCCATGTAAATATTGATGAGCCAACTGTTCAGCTAGGTTATTCAGCATACATGTAGAGTATTTCTGAACCAGAAACCTGAAAAGCCTAGCCAACAATGGAACTAGCTGGATAAGAAAAGACACCCTTTGTGCCCTGGAGGACTGTAGTTGCAATTCCCCAACAGAAGCAGTATTAGGATCAAGACAGATCTCAACAATCAACTCTTTGTTTCCTACGACTCTATGTCACACCTTTACCAAGATCATTTGCATTTTAAAAATATAAACACATATGAGTGCTCAAATTGGTTACTTTCCCCTAGAAATCTTGATGTCTCCTTACTGTCATTTAGTTTTTGAGTCTGGAAGCCATTGGTCCTTATGTTCTTCTCCCAGGTCCAACTGCAAGTGGACTATAGTCCACAAGTTTGTACCTTTGTGTGCCACCTGCAAAAATCATATAGAAGTCAAAGCTGAATGAATGAAATAATGGAGAAAGAAAAAAAAGGGTAGTTTGTGGCCAAAGGAAGAGCTAAAATTTTATTCCCATTCTGTAAAACTGCAACATAACATTAGGAACACTAATTCACAACCTGCAAGTGTTAAAAATCCTCCACATGAGTCTGAGAGACCATTACAATTTGTATTTATGTCTCCACAACAGAGAAATTAAAAACAGTAACAAGCTGAAATTTTGCATCAGGTCATTGGTAATTTTTTTTGACCATAGGTATGTGAACATGTTTATGTTCCAAAAGGAACAGAAAGTCTTAACTTAAAGGCAGACCATATCTGGAGCTCCAATTTTGTGGCTTTTGAAAAGGAAGATCCTTCAAGCTGGGCTTCTCCATGTCTGGTGGCATGATACTATTTGCAATCCTATCAGTTTAAAAGTGAAGGTGATGGAGTTGTATTATCAGCTCCAGATGAGTAGAGGAAAAGTTGAGATGTAGTATCAGATAATTCAGGAAGTGTTTTTTGTTTGAAACCTAACTACAGTCATGGGAGCGTGGAGATGGAGAAAACAGAGCTGTTAAAATTTGCCAATTCTCCAAAACCATTACATTCTGCAGAAATAGCTTCCTTTTTCATGAAGTTTTGGCAAAATTCAACCTCAAGTTCTATTGAAATGTGCCTTTTGTTCCAAGTGTCTTACCTGGCTCCTAGCCAGACCATCTCTTCTATTGTATGGAAGACAGAGAGCCCAACACCTGGTGAAACCTTCAACCGACACTTCTTTCCTTTCTGAAGCAGAATCATTTTCCTTTCCTTCCTTTGCCCTTTTTTCTTAATTTGTTCCTGCCCCCAACACAACTCCCAGCAGAAATGCTACACTAGAACTAATACCAAATAAATTGTTAATGTGTCTCCTGCCTTCTTGTTTGTGGAAATGCAGAAACAAGACAATTCCTCATCTCTCTGACAGTGCCACTAACTTTGCATAGTTTTCTCACCAGTGTGTGGCAGCAAGGGGAAGTGCTTTGATGAATAAATGGGCATTTCACCCTAGTTTTATAGAGGTTTGATGTTAGGACCTAACAAGAACTACTTGAACACTTCAGATACTTTTCCTTTCTCTATTTTTTCCCTCAGCATCTAGCCTGTGCCTTGTGATCATAGTTATAACCTGTCTTGCACTCCTTCTGCTACCCTATTTCTTCCACTCTAGAGGGCTTTTCTACAAATTATAATGTCTTGTGATAGTTATTTTGTTAATATATCATATATATTTTGTTAATATACCATATATCAGAGTTAATATTAACTGTATATACACTGTATTTTACTACTATCTGGTGCATCATTGTTTAGTATTCAGGCTGTTAAATGCAGATCTGACATCAACCTTGCCTTTTTCTAAACAATCTTTGTCCTTCCACTGAACAGTTTTGAGGATTTTGGTTGTCACACACCAGCTTGTTGTCTTTACTCCTTTCATAGGCCCATAAGAGAACACTTCTTTCCTTCTCCATAGCCCTAGTGCTCAGGCCCCTGGTCTCCCTTCACACCTGCAGTGCTATTGCAATCTCCCTATGAGGCAGCTGCTTCCCACTACCTTCACCTGGGATACTGAAGACCTGCTCCACAAGACTGGATATTTAATAGCATACAGAGAACTTTTATCTTCTAGTGCTGCAGTAGTACACTGGACAATTCTCCATTGCCTTTTTTCAATAAGCCTCTTTAACAAAACTGTACTACACTTTTGTGGTAACTTTTGTCTAGAGATTCAGGAAATTCATTTCATTTCCTTCAGTGGAGATTTTGGCTTATCAAAACAAAGTCAAATCCTTTGGGTTTTCAGTGCATTAGTCCTGCTAGGGAAAGCTGAGCATTAAACCCCCAAACAAATAACAGTTTAGTACATTACAGAACAGGCAAGCAGACATTGCCAAGGTCTAAAATGAAGAATGTTTGCAACTTTATTATTGGGACTTTCTTTCTTTTATTTATCACTGAATTCTGAAGACTTCCCTATAAACAAAGGGACCCAGCCAGACCAAAGGGTACCTTTCCTCTGAAACAGAAGATTAAATGTAAATCCTGAATGGCAGATCCTTAAAACATGGAGAGGAGATTGTCAAAAGACTTAGTAGCTATTGTATTTTTATTTGTTCTAGGCTTAAGAGGAAGAAGGTCACTTGTCGGGTAAATTAATACAAAATTTCCACTCATGTTATGTTTAAAATCATCTTAGTCTCCCTAATTTTAAGGATTCAATTCACTTCTGATTGAAAATTCATTTCTTTGCTTGTTCTCATTTGCCAGTATTTTCTGCTGAGGAATGTAATACACCTTGGTATATTATGGCAAAGGAAGGGCAATTGTATCCTACTAAACACAGATTTTATGGGCTCAGAAAGCTGGGACTTAAGGTGCAACTAAAAGAATAAATCCATTGGCTGTCAGTAATTAGTATATTCATAGTATATTGTTGCATGGTTGAGGCAGCAAAAACCCAAAGATTGTGCCTTAACTAGAAAAAAACCAGAAGTGTTAGAAGGAAATAATTAGTAAGCCACATCTACATTACTTAAAATCTGCATAGGGCCTAGGCATCTTTAGATTTTGTTGTTAGGTGGGTAAATAAAGTAAGTATTGAGTCCTAAACTAGTGGAACACACCTGACACCTAAATGACCTTGGGAAACTGATGTGAGCAAATCTACACTAAAATTAACACCGTGCTGGCAGTGAAAACAAAACTCTGACTAGTACACAATGAAAATAAGATATCAAATTATCAGATTTGTATGGGGAGTCCTTCTGAATTGCACCTTGGTGGACACAAGCTGATTTGCCTGGGTAGTAAACAAAGATTTTTTTCCTTTCTCCCTTGGGCTGCTCCAGAGCTGTATGTGATGTCTTGAAATGGTCCAGCTCTTGGATGGTTCCCCGCACTCAGAGGAGGGGCATTCCATCATCCATGGGCAGAGGGCTGTACTGGAGGAACAGCTTCCTCACAGAATCACACAAAGGTCAAAACAAAGCCAATCTATTTATTTTCTAAAAAAAATGGTGGATAATGTCTTAGATAGAGTGTTAAGTGGTATAGATTTAATTCTTATCTTTGCAAACAGCTTCAATTTAGATATGTAAATATCTATCTTTGATCTGGAGAAAAAAAGCAGGGGTGCTGGTTCTCTTGATGGGGTGATGTCATGCTTCAGATTACGTCCTCATTTCCTGTTGGTGCTTTCCCAGGCTGGGCACACACTGAGCCTGACTATTGTTAAGCTCCGTGTGACTGGTGAGCAAGCCAGCCAGAGACCAGGCAAAATTTCTATTTTTGTTTTGCCTTCTTAAATCGAGTCTGACACACTAACATAAATAAGCACAAATATTTCCAGAAAGCTGCATTTTCAGGGCTTTTTCCCCTAATACAAAGAGCAGCAAGTTATTATCCTGTCAATGAGCAAACAAGAACACCCACAGCCATTTGTTCAGAGCAGCTTCCTGCCACAACCATGCAGCACATGCTCAAAACGACAGCAGGAGCTTGAGGATGCACACACAGAGCCCAGAGCACCAGCTCCTGCTTCCAGGTGGCTTTGGCAGCCCAGCAGGACACCATGGCCACACTCCCCAGCTGCCCCCTCTCCTCGACCCCTCTTTATCCCTCCTCTCCCTGCAGGTAGGCACAGCAGGCATGCAGCCAGTTCTGAACCTGATGCCAGGAAACAATTCCTTTGTTTACACAAGCAGAACCAGGCTAATGTGAAGCGTGCTCACCTTTGAAACTATCAGGGAGCACAAAGTGGAGCCGTACAAGTCATAGAAAAAAGACCCCCAAACCCAGGGATGAAAATAATTTTGACTTCAAATCCACAGCATAGAGATGGAAAAAAAATAAACAAAACACAAAAAAAACTAGAAAAAACCCCTGTTTTAGTGTTCAGCCTCCCCTCCTAAAGATAAGTCAGGACAGTGTGCATCTCCCTCCTGAAGCTTTGCTAAGTTGAGCAGTTTTGCTAGCTGGAAGATTTGGAGGTAGGGAGAGTTAGCAAATTCTGTATCTCCCCTGTGCCAGAAATTTTCCTAGAAGCAGAAGACTTTGTACCATATTCTCAGCTTGATAACATATTTTAAAAAATATTATGTGGCAAACACAATCAAATCCATGCGCAGTGCCAGTAGATGCAGAGAAACGTGTTCATCAGTGTGCTGCAGTGCCAAAAAGCTTCAAGTTGTGTGAGAAGAGAGGAAAATCAAGTCCAGAAAAACAAAACAGTTACATATTGTCAGCAGTCAGTGCTAGTCCAGTCTGTCTTGATGCAACTTTTCTTCTTCATGAGAGGGCAGGGTAACAGAAATTTGTATCTGGAAAATAAAGAGTAGAAAGAGAGCAACTGGCTTGTGCCTGACAGGAATTTCTCCAGCAGCACGGAGAGACTCATTAGAATTTTTCCCATGACACACCACAAAAGATGGCTGGAGAAAACAAAGTGAGGTGCTGGAGCTCAGTATATTTCTTTGTCCTTGAGAAGCCTGGCCCTGCTGAATCTCACGGGCTAATGCATGCATAATTTGAGGCAGCTGATTAAGTTTATTGTGTTCCTGACTAAGTCGAGAGGAGTGAGGAAAGGAGGGGGGAAAAGAAACAGAGTTGGCTTTAATTAAAGCTCTGCAATTGTCTTTAATATTTACATAGTGTGCTATCATAATTGATCCTGATTGGAGGCTTAAGATGCACAGAGGAAAATGACACACTGGAAGTCCCCAGCTGAGGAAACAAAAAAAGGGGCAATCCCTTCCCCTTCCCCCATCACTCCTGGCCGAATCAAAAGCCACGGAAGAGGAATTGCGCCGAGGCTCTTTATAAAGCTCAGAGCTCTGCATGGGCTCAGAGCAGCACAGCTCCTTCCATGCACCACTGATCTGCGAGAGGATGGCTGCACTGGCAGGGACTGGAGCATCCTCTGGCTTCACATGCCTGGCCAGATGTGAGCTGTTCCTCTTGTGTGGGGATGGACACACAGAAGAGGCTGGGAGAGCTGCTGCACCTGCTGAGGGTGTCTGGTGCTGTTTCCTAGGTTTAACTGAGAAGTTCCCCATGAGGAGGAGCCCACAAATTCCACAGGAGGAGGAAGCAATGGCACTGCAGAGGAGAGTAATGGTTCCTTAATATCCATTCCACCAGTATCAGTTGTAAGGAGTTCTTCACATAGGAAGGCCACATGTAGTTCTGTTGGAAATGATAGAACTGCCAGTTTCTTCAATTTAAAAGAAGAGTGAGAAGTCTAGATTTGAATCAAAGATGGGAACCTCCTACAGCCTGGGTTGTTCTGCAGTCTGGGTCCAAGTGCTGTATTTCAGAGCCCCCTCCACAGTGCCCTGGGATGCGGGCACAGATCTCCTGATGGTTATGTGCAGATGCTCGTAACCACTTGCCCGTGCAGCACAGGTAGCTCTCAAAGAGATGTTTAAAGTGTCTGTGTGGGGTCCCTTCTGATTTGGGATTGCAGATATTTTGTTTGCAATTACATGCAAAGGCAGGCACCGTTCTGCTCTCGCTGATGCTGCAACCACTTGGAATGGAAAATATTCATTTCAGTATCCCCTGTGCAAAACTTCCTTCAGGTTTCTCATAACTTCCCTTCACAGAAAATAATAAATAAGAAGAGTTTATGATTTACCAGATATATTGATTTACCAGACCGTAACTTTATATTTTTACTGTTTTGCTTTAACTTTCTAGTCACAGCAGAACAGATAAACAAAAGAGAAGTTTCTGTCCCTCTCTTCAGAGCACAGCTATGACTCACAAAGTTCGTGCATTCACTTGGAAATACGGTGCTGCATCACTCTCACTCTACAACAGCAATAACGCACAGAAACTGCACTGATGCTTCAGGCATCAGATAACCTATTTACTGGCAGGGAGGGCCTCAACTTGCACAGCTGCTTCACTAGCTCCTGACTCAGAATACAGCAGGGACCTCTGGCAGACTCAGGAACTACTTAAAGGTTTAGTACTCTGGTTCAATCCATTATTTATATCCTTTTTTCTTCAATGTAAAAACTACAATGCTAAAAGAGCATAAGCATAATTAGATATGCAAGACACTACAAAATGCCTAGGAAATGATTTACAACACCTCTCTAGATGCTGTACAATATCCATGACAGTATCCAAAACAATGCATTTGTTGATACCAGCAAGAACTTTCTGCCAGTAATCACAGACCGTGTAGAAATCAATGGTGATATAAAAAAAAGACATTTTCCTAGCAGTTAATACCAGTGACATTCAAGAATAAAATATTGCTTTTCTACTTCAGATATTTCAGTTCAAACAGTCAAGCTTAGGCTTCTCTGTGTGAGGTCACCCTTTCACCTATGGTGTAATCAGAGCATAAAGATAACTCACCAGGAACATGAGCAAATGTTCAGAAGAATTGCCAAAGAGGGACATGAAGAACATTGTGGAAAGAGCATTTTTATCCTAACCTACACTGCTGATTCTGGAATAGAAAGCTGTAAAAGTTTGAGGTTCAGCATGGACTGATGCTTTATTGCAGACATAGGCACCCACTCAATTCTGCAAAAGAAAAGAGCATAAAATAGTTTGGAAATGGCACTGTAGGTAGGAGTCAAATTGTAAATGGAAAGGGATATTTCCCTCCTTTTTTATTGCAAGCAGCCTGTTTTATCCAAGCAGTTTGTATTTGGACTACATTTCCAGACACATAAAATGTATGTGGGAATAAGGCAGCTGAAGAGGTGGTCCTTTTTAAAACTCTTTTCTTTTTAAATGGTATTTCAAAGTGAAGACGAATACTGGTTGAGGTAGAAAGTCTTCCTGCAGCTCACCATCTGCCGTTGCACGGGGTATTACAACACTTATTGGCTTTACTTAACTGTTAATGAAAAACTACCATCAACAGCTGCCATCACTGCCAATACAGATTGTAATGAACAATAGCCCATTTGGCTAATAGCCCTCATTCTCCTGCTCTAGAGCTAGGGATATAGCTAGGGAGTCTGCAAAGAATCAGTAAAATTGAGAGACAAGAAAAGATGGCTAGAACTCTGTGATTGATTTTACTTTGTTGGAACTCTGTTTTGCCCAGCCTTGAAAACCATAAAAAAAAA
>VZRH01007163.1:141339-163155 GCA_013397555.1 Urocynchramus pylzowi
AAAAAAAAAAAAGTGGGTATGTATAGATACATATATGTATATATGTATGTATGTGTGTGTGTATGTGTGTGTATATACATATATATATATATATATATATATGTAAACTGTGGGGACATTAAAATGACTCCAGATCTAATTTTCCCTGAAGTCTTTTCTACTGACCACAGTGGGAGGAGGGATAGTCCACCAGCCGATTATAAAAAACCCACTCTACTTTTATAAAACTAAGGATTTATAATTGGGTATGTATTCAATTTCAGACTCTAGATTTTTGCCTTTTTCAGACTTTAGAATTTTTTTGCCTTCTGATATATTTTCATAATTCAGCTTTGTTTTAACCCACTTTTAATTAAATAATGAAATATTCTCTTCAGTGTCTCTCAGGTTTTTTGACTCAGAAGATCTCTGCTTCTCTTTGAGCATGTCAGTGAAGATACCAGAGTCTCAGGGGTTCGCCAAAATTTCTGCTGGAAATTTGGCTGATTAATATCAGTTTGGCCAGTCTTATTTTCAGACAGAAGAAATCCAACTTTTAAAAATGTCTTTAAACATCTGCTTGTAATCCTGAGGTTGAGTTCGTTGTTATTCACACTTAAAAGAGTAACATAGGTGGATCACTGTAAGTGTGATGAAATAATAGTACTTAGTTTTATGCGATGCTGTTGTAAAATTAGTAAGACACATTCATGGCTCAACATCTCCTCCTCCACCCATGTACTTCACAGATCAGTGGGAAGATGAAAGATTGAATAAGTGGAACAGCCAGCAGCTCTGCTGTGACATGCACATGAGCATAAATCCCAATGGAGATGCAGATACAGAAAGCACGGAGCTACAACAGGGACAGACTCTGTTTTAGCCAAACTTCACTGAGACCTCCTAAACTGAGACATTGTCAAGAGGAGTACACTGAGAGTTCATGCAGTAAATGACCAGCCTAAGAATAGCTTTAGAGATATGGGAAACAAGCTATTCTCAGAGCTATACTAGAACAGTTGGCTATTTTCAGGCTCTTGTCTTGTTTCCTTTACTTATCTCCTATATTTTCATTTTCTACTTTGAGAAATCCACACCACATAATTCCAAACAGTCAGCTATATTTGGAATTAAAAATTTTCTCTTTCATTTCCATTGTACTTCACCCTGTACAAGAATAGTGGAGTGAGCAGATGAACAATTTTTTTGAGCATATGAGACTGGCAAGACCAATACTAGAATGCCATAGTCAAATCTGTTTTCTAAGTCTTTTTTTTAAAAAAAGATACTTTAAATTTAAAAAAGTGGTATGAAGGAGACAGAAAAGTTTTCAGTTGGCCAGGGAAAATTTGTTACACTGGGAAAATGAAGATCAGCTTTCTTAGAACAAGGAAGTCCAGAAAAAGGGTAAACATCAAGAACTTATTTGAAAAAATATACAGAAATTATTTTCCTGGGATAAATGAGATGCTAGAAAACTCTAGAGTAAATGGACAAACACTAAAATTTTATGTAGTTAGGTATAAATAAACCTTATTTTCAGTCTTTCCTCCTACCAGCCTCATCCCTAGTCTCTCCAGTAGGGGACACAAATGCATGAAATGAAATGAAATGAACTACCAAAGGAAATAGCAACTCCTGCATATTTGACATCCTCAGATGAGGATCAAATTTGCATTAAACAAACAGAAGTCGCTGAAATCAGTGTGCAAGTAACTGGATGGAGTTTAGGGGCCGTTTATTGGGAAGAAGTCCAACCCAGAATATTTCATGGTCCTTTTTGGTTTAACAACTGTAGTTCCCACAGCCAGCATATTTTATATGTGTATTTAAGTGTTTTATTGACAACTTGAAATGTTAAAAAGAAGTAAACATTCAATGTAGTGATCACTAACTCCTGATAATTCAGATGTCTCCAAACAAGAGCTATGTCTAACACTATAAAGATACTTATGATCACTTCTCATAATGTACTTTGGTGTCTTTTCCAAATTTCCCTCCTTTTGCACAGTACAAAGCAGGAAAGTAAGCTGAGACACAGAGAACATAAGACCTAAACAGGAACACCTCTTCCATCACTCTCTTCAGCCACATGCAGGACTTTTGCCTTTATACCTTTTACGTTTTTGACAATAGGGGAAATGAGCATTTTGTCACCTTTGCTATACGTTTGGCATAATTTAAGTGGAGAATTATATCCAGTTGCCACACACTTTTGTTTGTTTGGGTTTTTTGTTTTTGTTTTTGTTTTGTTTGTTTGTTTGGGGTGTTGTTGTTGTTGTTGTTGTTGTATTCTAGCTGTCCATACCACAGGAAAAGAAGAAATCTGAGTGCTAAATATTTGAAATACACTAGGCAGGAACAGATTAAATGGGAAGATAATTCCTTCTTTTTCTCAGATCATTTCATTTGTTTGAAAGCGTGAATTACTTCATGTAACCCAGTCCCAGCTTCACAGCTGGATCAGACCTGCACACAGCACTAAGAAAACCTCTTATTTTGTGGAGTTGCTCTGAGTGAAGGCACCCACACATTTACTCTCACAGCACTGAGGCTGAGGCTTTCTGTGCCACTCCAGAAATGCAGGCACTGTTAAGACCCACAAATGCTGCCCAGAGTGCAGATAAAGTCAGAGTTTGGGTTTGTAAACACTTGAACCCCAAACTATCTAAAACAAAATAGGCTTTTTCAAAGAATATATCTGAGGTGTTACTCATTGCTAAAAAGACTATGGACACCTGGTTTTCCTTGGTATTTCAGTCACATATTTGGCATTAGAACTGTCAGAACATGTTGCAGTCACCCAGATGACTAATACATTGAAGTATTTCTGTGGCTGAGGGCTGGAATACTTCCCACATTTCCCCTTTTGTCTTTTCAATAGAGATGGATTATCCCTTTCTTTCTCATTCCCTGTTAAGTCCCTAAAATGTGTACTTCATCAAAACACAATGTCCAAGGATGTTAAGAGCTATAGAGCATCTACAGTCCTCCCTAAATTGAACACTCTGTGTAATCTGCTTTTCTGGAGCTCATCCTCGTGCGAGGATGAACCAGGAATCGGCTTACAGAGAGTATGTTTGTTGTCCCAAGACCAGCACTGCTTGAGTTCCCGTGCTGCAGAACAAGATGCTGAGGCCAGAGTGCTTTCAAAACTCAGAGTCTGGTGTCAAACAGAATCCTACTGGTTACCCAGAGGCCCTTCAGGCTTGCCATGCTCAGGACAGGCAGCTTCTGAGATTCATCTCAGCAGAGATCAAGTACAGCTTCGTGAAAATGAACTCAGTTTCTAAAGTACAGTAAAAATGGTTCTTCATTTTTTTCTCCCACATGAGAGCCATCACAGATATGTCTAGGAAACTGAAATTCAAAATCCAACTTTTGGCCTTCCATTTCCAAATAGTCAAAATACTCTCTTGTCTCTTCTCCCCCGGTTCAGCATTGACTTCTGGAGGCAAATCATTCATAATTTGTCCCGTAACAGGAAACCACCTTTATTTAAAAGATTGCACAGCCCTTCATTTGATATTAGCTGTACATGAAACACAGAAACCAATGACCAGCTCAATTGTCTGAGGATTTGTCCCCACCTGTAAGGTAGGTGAGTTTACACCTCCTACCCAGCTTGCACTGACCTACCCTGGCACCCTCCCTGCCAAGGGACCAGCTGCCTGAAGGGGCACTCAGGCTGCACAGCTAAGGTTAGGTTTTATAGGGTTTACAGTTGAACAAATTAAGGCTCAAACCTTAAATAGTCTTGGCCTTGCTTTTGGGATCCAAAACTTTTGGGATTTTGGCTCAAGACAAAAAAAGGATTGTGTCTTGACCAAACCTCAAATGTTAACAAACACAAAAGGATTACATCCTGACAGACAAAATTCAAATTCTATTCTTTCTTGGTCTTTTGTGGTTTTGCTCTGCCTTTTCTCCAACAGCTTTCTCTGAAACACCTCACAAGAGTTATTGCCTTCCTCTCCTCAGCTCTTGCCAGGACATGTGCAGAGGCAACCTCTGTTTTACGAAGGTGTGGAAGGTCACACTAATCCCTGTTTTCTGTGTTACAGAATGAAATCTTTGTAGCTGAAAAGGCTTTGGCACATGCCACACAATTTCTTTCCAAGGGTTTGGTACTCTGTGTGAAATTTATTCTTTGTGGACTTTACTGTTGGTGGCAAGATGACAATTTTTCAAGCCCTTGCTCCTTCACACCAAAGCCCTGATTCCATGAAAGCTTCTGGACTCACTCAGGTAAGTCATCCTATGGACTTCTGCTGTGAGTAAAGCCATACAAACAAACATGCCATGGCTTTGCACTCTTCTGACGTATTTTGGGCAAACACTGATGTCCTTTTGATATAAATCCAGGATAGACCAGTTTAATAGATTTTCTTTCCATGCAATGAGAATGGAAATAGTAAGCTGAATAACAAATAGCATAATATTAACTAATATTATATAGCTGAAAAATCTTACTTTGTAACACAGTGGTTGATGTTTTTATTAGTAACTTCAATCATAAATACTCCCCCTTTAGAGTGATCAGCATCTTCAGGGCCTTTTGATTATTATTATTTTGTATCCTCTCAATTTTAACTATAAGGCTCTTTGCTCATCTCTAACAATTTTTATCTGAAATCATAAATTACTTTGCAAGCATTAATTCATTAAACTTCACAATGTCCCTTTGAGAAAGCTGTTTAACAATACACCTGTTTTATGGATACATAAATTCTGGCACAGATAGTAAGTAATTTTCCCAAACTCACAGAGTAAATCGACAAAAAAGAACAAAAAGAGAATTTAAGGGACACATGTTTCCAGGTCACACAAATATAAAGAAAGATCAAATATGGAGAAATATCTTCATAGTTAACACCAACCAAGGTTACAGGTTGCCACTGATCTGAACCTAGCTTGTGGTACCCCATCCTATACTGCCTGACAGACCATGGCCTCCTCCTCCTGATCTGAGTGTTTCAACTCAGATATGGAGAAATATCTTCATAGTTAACACCAACCAAGGTTACAGGTTGCCACTGATCTGAACCTAGCTTGTGGTACCCCATCCTATACTGCCTGACAGACCATGGCCTCCTCCTCCTGATCTGAGTGTTTCAACTCAGATATGGAGAAATATCTTCATAGTTAACACCAACCAAGGTTACAGGTTGCCACTGATCTGAACCTAGCTTGTGGTACCCCATCCTATACTGCCTGACAGACCATGGCCTCCTCCTCCTGATCTGAGTGTTTCAACCAAACTGCTGTGACAACCATAGGGTAGCATCACTGCCACCACACAGAAGTTGAGATGAAAAGAAAATAAAGCTTTTGGGTTTGCCTATGTAGGACCCTTACTTTTTTTTTTCTCTGGCGAGGCTCATCCCCATGATGAGCTGGAGCACAGGAGCAGGAGAGACTCAGTGGCTGCAGCAGCACACCAGCTGCAGCTAGAGCCTCTCTCCCCACCTACAACCAGCCCTGGCAATGGATTATTTCACTGTACCCCAGATCCAAGAGTGCCCAGAAGATTTGTGGATGCCCCATTCCTGGAAGTGCTCAAGAACAGGCCGGATGGGGCTTTAAACAACCTGGTGCAGTGGGTGGCATCCCTGCCCATGGAGGGGTTGAAATAGATGGTCTTTATTGCCCCCTGCACTCTAAACCAGTCTATGATTCTGTGATTTTATCTCTTAATGTCCAGGAGTCTATTGATGCCTCTTCTAACAGCCCTGAAGTGTAAAGGACCCCAGGATGCAAAGGAGCTTGGCAGAGACAGATAAATTTTCACTGCCAAAGCTTTTGTTTCTCCAGTGAAAATACTAGTACATGATCACCTGACATGGTGACAGGTTTTGGGGGTCTTCTCTTCTGCTCAGGAATAGAACTCACAAGCCAGGCATCAATCAGTGCAGGGAGGGTGTAGTGCCTGTGCAGCATCACAAGTTCTGCAAATGCAGGCCCACGACTTTGGGTACAGCTGAGACAGTCTGAACCTACAGCACTGGTTGAAATCAGTGGGTCCTAGAGGTGCTGAAATATCTCTCCAAACTGGATCAGCTTTGTCAGCTTGCTGCTTCAGGTAGAATTACACCTATTTACAGGTAGAATTACACCTAGTTAACAAGGGTCCAAGCACTTTCAGAGTCTCACTCATTTTCTCTCAGAATGCAATCTCAATTACAGTCCTCTATTGACCCCAGCTTAACCTTTCCTCTCTCTCTTATTTCCTCCTCATTTTTTCTCTCAAATGCTACAGAAATTGCTTTCCTAGAACATGAAAACTAATGTATGCAAATTTTTACACAGCATTACCACTGCTGTGATGCCACTATTTTGCTGAGGTAGTTAATTACCAGGATATTGCAGTTTGTCTGCTCTCTATCCTCTTGTGCTGCTCCTAAAAGGAAACAAAGGAAACAACATCAGAGAGACAAAGGCAGAACTCAGTCCCCTATTAATAACCACCATAAAGGAAATAAAGGATTAAAGGCCATTTGCAGCACACATGGCATACAGCTTTGTATGGCACAGATGTTGAAGAGGTTCTTGGAACTGTGTCTGCACCTGGCCATGTTATTCATCAAAAGATAAACCTTGAGATCCTTGCTTAATTTACACTGAATTGCTGTAATGCCAAAAGGAATTTCACAGCAGTGAGATCTAAGTGAAAACCAAGGCCAGTGGCAAGAACATTGCTTGGAATCACACAATGCCTCTAGTCCTGATTCTGCCACTTTCATGCAGCTATCACCTTTGCAGGTGACTTTAACTGCTCTCACTCTCCTTGTTTGTAAAAGGAATGGTAACTTTGTCCCTCAAAACATATTTTGGGATTTACCTTAGCACTGAAATTCTAATTTCCTGGTGTGTCTCAACAGGGCAATTGTGTCTCTCAGTGACTGAAAGGGAGGTCCTCACAAGAGATAAGTAATATCATCACCAGACTTTTCACGCTCTCTGCAATCAATGATGACTTCTCTGAAAACCAATGACAGAGTGTGGTCCTGAATAAAAATGACATAATTTAGCCTTAGGAAGCATACAGAGACTTGATAAAAAAATTAAAATCAAGAGGCCCTATGGATTCTAATGGCTGCATAATTTTTAGAGCTGTTCTGTGGGATTTAATAGTAATTTTAAAAGGATGGTTAAAACTGCCATATTGAATACACAATTGCTTATTGCATTTAAAGAGAGTTTATTTAAAAATTGTTTCTATTGATCTCATTCAATCTCATTATGATCACACTTGGGCTGGTCCTTCCTTCTTTTATAAGATGCTTCCACAAAGACCAGGCTGCCCCTGTAGGTGACATCCATTAAAAAGGGTCAGTTGTTTTGAAATAAAGAGAGAGAGATAATGAGAAAGCCCAGCTCTCACCGAGGGGGTAGCACCAGCACCCCACCTCCCGTTATCTCCAGCCAATAGCGCCGTGTGGTGATGAGGTAGTGCTTGCATTCAATGCTCCAGGCAGCGCTTCGGTGGTTTGTAATTCTCCTTAAAGGAGACAAAACTGGGAGGCTTCCCTGTCTGTTCTGCTTGTGGAAATGAGCATTTGAATTCAGGCTTTACAGTTGCAGGGAAAGGGGGGCAGTGGAGAAGTGTGCCAGTGCTCAAGCTTTTCTTTCCTTCTGTCTTTTGTAACACATAAGCGAGTTTGAAGTGTTTTACTCGTGCAAGTTAAACAAAATCTAAGCAGGTGTTTTGATTCCTGCTGTAGACAAATCCCAGGATGGACTAGTTCCGAAGGCTTCTGAGTAAATTTAGGAAACTGCAATTTTGATATCACTCACAAACCAGTTAACTCTCCTTTCATCATCCCAATGGAACCAAGTAAAAAAAAAAATAAAAAAAAAAATGTGACTCAATGTTGAAAACATATCAGAGGGGGAAAGACCACAGAAACAGCTTTGTTTTCCTCAGCCGGTGCATTCTGCCTGCATTTCAGTCCCGCCTGAATTTCCTTTGACAGGAGGAACAGCTCCTCCTGTTGAGGCCAGTGCTGCCACATATGCAGTTGGTGCATGGGGTGGGCTCTGCTCCTGAAACAACAGAGCACTGCCAGCTAAACCTTGGAAGCAGACTGCGTATTACAGACAACATTTTGAGAGAAAGGCAGTCATTCCCCTCTTCACACTTAGGCCCCAGGCTGCCTCTGCAGGCTTGTAGGAGTGGAAGACAGCACCTTGTTACCAGCTGAAGATTCTTGGTGAGAAATCAGGACAAGGAAAGGAGGGGTTGTGCCCAACAAGCCTGATCCCAACCATCACCAAAATCCCCCTGACTGTACCCAGAGCAAGAGCCATCCTGGTGGCATTTCCCCGTCACTCTCGTGACTGAGTGATGTAAAAGAATGATTTAAAATGGATTAACTGCTCTCTGTACTTGCACATCACCAACTGGATAATTGTTCTTGGCTGGCCAAACATTTTTAAGTGCTCATTTTTCTGCTACAAAAACTATTTCTCCCTTCAATTGAGTGCAATTACCCCGACCATCTCTTTTAATTGTTGTATCTCCAGAAGATATATTCCCTAGGGGCTTTCTTGCCAATATCACTGGATTTTTTTAGGCGATTATATTGACCTGCTGGAACTGACATCCATCTTTCATCTGCAGCAAGCCTGTGTTAAAACTTCATGGACATGGATGTTGGGATGGCTCATGGGCATGGGGGAAAGGGGGGGGAATGGAGATCCAGAAACACACTTCTGAGTATCAGTTCTGCCTCTTGAACTAGAGCCAAAACTCCACAGATGCTCAGCTGGATGAGTCCATATGGAGCCTCGGGGGCTGGGAGCCATGGAGATGTTACTCATTTTTGAGATGACTTCCAGTGTTATTGCTGAAGTAGCCCCTTTTCTTTATCTCAGCGGGAGTTACAGTGGGAGACCAGAGATACACAGCTTGGCTGTTATTTTACTGTACTGGCAAGGGCAGTGGGAAATCAAAATCTGCTGGCATTTTACATAGCTCTCAGCTCCAGTGTGATCAGGAGGAATCAAAGAAGTGGGAGTGTGTTCCCTCTTCACAGCACATGTGCTTCAGTGCACCCACATACACAGATAAAAGTCCAGTGGAAAGATTGGAATGAACATGAACTTAAGGAAAACCCACCACCAGCTTGGAGTCCAATAGCCCTTCTTCTTGAAGGCAGGAAATGCACTGGCTTTGCACAGCACATTTTGAGAAGATTCAAACATAAGAGATAAAACAGCTTTTGTAAAAGAAAAAAAAAAAAGAAAAAAAGAAGAAGAAAAAGGACTCACTGTGTTCAATTAACCTTGAAAAATGAATTTGAACTGTTCTTCGATTTATCTCAAATGCACATTACAGTAGGCTTTTAAATGTCTATCTTCTTTCTATCTGTAGTCATCTTGGTAAAATGTATTTTCATTGCACAGGGTTCCTCCCTTGCCTCTTCCCTTTCTTCTCACACGATAGAAAAGGCATTTTGGACAGATTTCCTCACTTATCTCCACTACATTACTGTAATGTTTACCTCCTCTGCACTAGGCAGCACCGCATGAGTGTGCAGAGCCATGACAAAGATGCTCTTCGAAGTGTTCACTGATATCTAAGTTGCAACATTGGTTGAAAATACTTGAATACTGAACATTGGTGAAAATACTTGTCCATTCACTCCTGGGGGTCCTGTTCTATAAAAGAACTCTGCTTTCACATTTTTGTTGCCCCTGCAGGAACAGCCATGTGCTAATTCAAGGATGGTTTGTCTGAGTTAGAGGGGGTTATAAAAAGCCACCTGAAAGATGACAGCTGGAGAATAGTCAACTCTCTCTTCCTGCCTGTTAGGTTACTACTTAACTTGATCCTTATTCCTGAAGAATAGTCCAGAAGGGAAACTGTTTTCTCCATGCTGCGGAAAGAATGGCGAAGAATGAAAGTACATTGCAAAGTGGGAACATCTGAAGTTTTCCTTGCTTCCAGCAGCCTGGAAAGGAACACACCTAGCCTCTAAAATGCAGAATCAGATCCTGATTTGATGCTTCGCAATTGTTGTAGGTTTTTAAACCAGCAGATCTGGACCAGCTCACGGCAGGGATGAACCCATGGACAATACCCTGATCAGCTCAGAAACTGACTGTCACTTGACCAATATAGATGTGCCAGTATGACATTTGGTTTAGGCCAGTGTTTGAGTTAAACTTTTTCTGTTCAAGAGTGAGTCCTCCTACAGGGGAATACTGTGAATAAGACCTGATCTTAACAGAGTCTGATGTCTGGATCATCTACAGGTATTTAAAACTTTAATTTTGAGGAACTGCAAAAACTGTCACTTCTGTGGGAGGAGGAGAGGAAACAAAGTCAATCACGACCAAGAGGGGAACATCTAGAAGAAAAAGAGAAATATTTTTTGACAAAGTGGTGAGACACTAAGTCACCAAGTCACCCAGGCCAAGAGAGTCAAAATATATACAAGCTGTCATGAGAAAATAGTGCTCAGAGGAAGGAGGATGATATGCAGACATCTAGTTTGCATGAGGTAAGATAGACTTATGAAAAGGAGAAAAAGACTCTGCAAAAGGAGGTGAGGGAGCAAATAAAGAGTGAAGGGAAGCAGTGAAGTCTGTTTGTTTATTGAGGGGCAAAGCATGCACCTGACAATTTGGAGTACATCACTTTGAGGATGACCTGCTGTATCTTAGTGGAACCTGCTTTTCTGAAATGCATGAGCTCGCAGCTCCTGATGGTAAGAGGTGCTTTAGAAAGGCAAGCAACATCATTAGTGGTTTTGACCTTCTCACATAAAAGAAGATAAATTGCATCACTACCACCACAACTGCCTCCTTGAAGCAGAGTTGGCTATGACTTCCTCAATTCAGAAGGAAAATGAGAAATTTTGATATATCAAAAGAGGCTCCTCGTGCCTGAAAGAACATGCAACTTCAGGATAGGCAGTGCAGCTTCTATAAATGGGATTTTCAAGGGGTTAAAGAGCAGGGTGCAGGTAGGATATGGCACAGAAAGGAACCATGGACATTTGTTAGCAAGGAAATGGCCATTGTCAGAGAGACTAAGATATGACAGTGAGAAGGAGGAGTAACAAATTGTAGTCATCAGCTGTTCTCTGTGTGACTATAAGCAGGCTGTAGCTGCAGTGCCTTTCTCATCCCATTATCCTGTGGAAAATACTTCCCCCACTCAACACAGCTCTAAGTGTCCATTACATAAAGAGGGAACAGCCATACCCTGTCACAACTCTCTACCACACCTGCATCCAACATTAGGGCTACAAAGTCTCATCTTGTATTTCATCAATCTGACCTACAAAAAACCCTAAGCATTTTAGCTCTATGATTACAAGTGTATCTTTCTGTCCTTATTTCATATAAGTTCTTTTGTCACTAGTGACACCATTTTACTTTCTTTCTCCACATACCTTCAGCACTAAGTGCTGATGTAAAAGCACCTCTTCAGAGTCTGTTCACTATGTGCTACACTATGTCTGTGCTTTCCATCAGCAAAACAATCTACCTACTGAGATCCTTTGCCCTGCAGAGGTGACTATCATGCCCTTGAAAGAAGACAAGATAACTCTAAAAGGAAAGGTAACGAAGAACGAGGGGAATCTTAGTGACCACAGAAACTGGGTGTCTGAAAATGGACAGCACTGACCTGGTCTTCCAAACAGAGACATCATCATTCATCTTGACTAATGAGCTGTGTGCCACAAAATGAGCAGACCCTGGGATTCAGCTGCACTGAATAACCTCTAGTACGAGCTGCACTAATAAGTAGACATCACCTGGTGATGAGTAAACAGGCTTAGCAAGCACAGCAGAAGTTGCCTATGATTATTACATGAGACATGGAAACAAACAGCATTTATTGAAAAGGATGCAGACAAAAGGTCTTTCAAAATTCTTAAAATAACCATCTCTGTTTACTGTTTTTACAAGTCAACTCATGGAAGACTGAAATGGAAACATGGTTCCCTGAAAACCTCTCTGGTCATCATTTAATATCCCTCACTTTGTCTGTCAGGCAGTGACGTGGGGATCACTTTGAGATCAGAGAAGGACATTTGTGCTTTGTGCCAGCAGCGAGTGTACTTTTACTGGGACACATTTGAGTGGCACAACTTAATGGCCCTGCAAACATTGCCAAGGCAAAAGAATCGGCCACTGACACAAAAACCAAGAACAACTGGCACCAGAATTTTTGTTTCTCAAAAGCGATGCGAGACTATTAAAAAATTTGTACATCTGTAAGCTTCACTGCAGTGGTGAGCTATTACTAGCTACTACAACCCGGGTGGCTGGAAGATGGACTAGCTTCTAGGATTTCAGGATATGCAGCAGCATGTTAAAGGAAGACTGAACTTCCATTAATGTTAATGGAAAAGCTTTTATTATCTTCAGTAGTATGGACACAATCCTAGCTAAGCCAGCTTTGCTAGGCACTCTGAGACAGGAAAACCCAAAAGGTGATGCCTTAAAGCACTGCCTGTGTGCAGCATGTAAGACAAGGCATTGTGCTGGGGGTGGAGAGGCAAGCAAAGGACAACAGCAGATCAGTTTGCATCCACGGGGAGAAGCAACAAACAGAATGTGATACTCAAGCTGCAGACTGGCCAGACAGAGAGCAATATCTGTCCTGCAGGGGAAAAACATTCATCTGAGATTCAGATTGGTTAAGAACACAAGGCATGAGTAATATAGTCTTATTTATCCCAACTGTTTCATTCATTCTTGTTCCAAAGGAAGGAAGTAAAAACAGCAACTGATAATGTTTAGAGTTTTTGTGGCACTGCTCATTTCAAATTGAAAACAGCCATTTAAACATTTTGGTACAAAGGATAATTTATACAGTGGTCAGCGAACCACTGAAGTGCAGCCTCCACAAGAATAATGTTGTTTGAAGTGGCAGAGGGAAAAAGTGAGCTTGGTGAAAAGATGATGAAATATATAGCTGTTCCAGTGAGCAGTGTCAGGAAGTGCCCTGTGACTGCACAGGAGTGGGAGGCCCCCTTCACCTGAGCCAGCATCCAAAAGACATCTGCACAATACATCACTGGCCTCAGCTTCCCTGTGGAGGAGGGGGGTTGAGTCACAAAAAAATGAAAGGTATTTTCTTCTGAAAATAGCTCCTTCCTGCTGGTATAGCTCCTAAGCACTAGGAGGACAAGAAGGAGGGACAGGCTGCTTAAGTAGCATCCATGTACAGAATCTGGGATTGCCAAACCAGAATAGGTGCTTCTCAAGGGACCCCAATGTGTGGTCAAGGTCTGCTGTAATGTTCATGTGCACAATACTAAGGCAGTGATTGTCTCCTTCTTAATAATTAGCCCATTACACTTATCAGAAATTATTTTTATATTCAGCAAAAGAGCCATTAGCTCCCCACACCTCAGCATTTATGTTGTCAGCAAACCACTTGCTTCCAACAATAAAATTACTGAGTGGCCCCTGGATGAATGGAGAATGGCACTTGGCTGAGAAGGGCACCTGTTTTCTGTCTTGTCTCAGGGCTAGGTAGCATTTTTATAGCCTTACTGCTCCCTTGGGGTGTAGTTTAGGACAAAAGATGAAGCAGGACAACATGGAGACTGTGCAACAGAATGAAGAGGTTTGGCTTTTCTAGGATGTCTTTGAAGGACAAAGCAGAGAGCAGGAAAAGTGGCTTTGAAGTAGAGGAAGAATTCCTAACATCATCTAAATGAAACAAGCTTCTCATTTATGCTGTCAGGATATTAATGACTTTTTAAACAGGTTAATCAGAGAAATAACCAAGTAAAAAGGGAGGACTGTCATTGCTGAGTACTCCTTGTATTCTCCTATTTCTGCTTCTGTGACTACAAGGTATTTCCTGATAGCTGAAGATGTGTCAGCTGGAGCTGGCCTATGACTCATGGGGACTGCAATGGGTTGGGCAAGACCTCAGTGGCTTCACTAAGTTAAAATTCTTCCATTACAGGAGAAGAAAAGGGCTGGAAGACATTCCTGATCAAAGCACCACTCCACCCTTCCCCTGCCTGAAATACCACAGGAGACAAACCCAGGAGAAAGAGAAACCCTGAACATCCCTGGGTAGAAGACCCTCCTTGGGACTGTTCATTGTAGGGGATGGGGTTTTCTTGTGTTTAACGTGGATAGCAAGCTCTGGAAAAGGACTGGCATGAGTATGGGGCAGACAGTGACTTTCAAGGGTCACACAAAGCCTTCAAAATCTCTGAGGAGCTATTCCCATGTCCATTTACTTGTAGTATTGTCATACCCCACCAAAACAGCAGAGGGGTAGCTGATCATCAGCATGAGATCAGAGGCAGCCACCACAGGCCAGTCACTTGGATTTTGTCATAATCAGTGCTGGTTGTACCAGGCACTATCCTAGAAGGTCTCTCAGAAAAGGCTCTCTACTTTAAAAACTTGATTTAGGCATAATAAAACCTCAACAATTTCTATCTTACACCAGACTGGATTAATCCTTGGAGGAAAAATACTTTGTATATACACGATATATAGAGATTTTATTTGTGTCTCCTGTGAGTGTCTGCCTACTTACCCAGTGGGTGGTGCTTGCCAGTTATGAGCATATTATGCATGCTTCTCCAGCACTGAAGGCCTGCTTACTACTGGAGATCTCTGACTGGCATCAGGCAAGAGAAATGTCTAAGCTCCTTTTTTTTTCTGCCAGAGTCCCTCAGCCTCAGACAACAAAATAATATTTTATTTCTGGCACATAAAAAAAAAAAAACAACCCAAGCAGTGCACAGCTAAGGTAGCATTTGCACACATGTAGATGTGTCAGCTAGCTAGCTTTGCTTCATTTTCTTCCACTTTCAGAAATTAAACTTCTGGGAGGCATTGGCAACTGTTATATGACATTTGACTTAAAAGGAAAAAAACAACACACTCAACAGTGAATTTGATTGCAGAATGATTATTGTGTGACTCACCCCTTTAAGTATAATAATGGAGAGTTTATTAAGTATGCACTTGGGCTCTGGTCTGCCCACCTACACTCAATTTCCTCTGACTGTGGAATGTCCTTTGGCAGCTTTGCAGCTAACCAATACCCCAGAGTCTGAGGAAAACATTACCACTTGTATGGTATTATTGGTCTAAAGGCTGTGGGTTCATATTTCAGCCAGCCAGCACAAGGTTACTTGTAAAACACAACCACACCTTGTGAGAGAAAATAATTCACAGGGCCATGATTGGAAAATGTGTGCTCAGATAATAGAGAGATGAATACATTAAAACTCCTAGATAGGTATCACATCAAAAGGCAATTTTTCTCTTTCTGCACCACAACATTTTGGCTCACAAGCCAAGCAGCACAGTAGCTAAAAGAGGAGCCTGTCTGGCTACAAACCTGTACTAGATGACACACAAGTGTTGAGTGAAACACTGCTCCTTAATTCAGCTACCAGGGGGCTGGGCCCTAGGGCACATCCACCACCCTACATCATGCTGCCAGTGGAGCTGGCACCACGCCTCTAGAAACCCCTTGCTGGACATTCAGCACATTTCTTGTCAGACCAAGTGGAGGCTGCTGTAACAGTTTTGTCCTTCACTTCTGGCATCCTTCTTTAGCTGGATATGTATAAGCCATTCTGGAGAGCAGTCCTGTGCTTAGCCTGCTCATGGCCCTCACAGTCATTCAGAGTAAGCATGACTGGATGCAATTCTCAATCACCTTTGGTTCATTGAGGTTCATCTCACACCCTTTGAGCAATTCAGTCCTCCTACAGACAGCTTTTCCTGGAGTCTCTTGGAAGGGAACCGAGCCACTCCCCTCTGAAGACAAGGGCTTCTCTTCTTGTCCTGCCAGTCTGCTGTTCTTCTTAGCCTGTCCCAGTCACAGCACAGGCATTAGTGCTAAAACCTTCTGTTTGTTTTTTTCATTGCTTATGTAGTGAGAGGAAGTTCTGCTTGACCCTCTGCACAGCTAAGCACTTTATCAAAAACAGTTCCATACTTACTACCCGTAAGCCCTAAGAAGTTATAACAGTTTTCTTCAGCCATGACACCAGTCCCCTGTGTTTTGTCAGAACAGTGGACCCAAAAGAGAGGTGGTCTTTATTTCAGTGGCAGCTGGACTGGCCTGAACTGAGTAGCATCTAGTAAAATCCCAAGAAACAGCATTTCAGAAAGGACACATGAAAATGTCAGCATGAAGAATCCCAAACTAGGGACAAAGACAGAACAATCAGTGTGCAGCAGAGCACTACAGCAGAGTACTTTAGCACTGGATAGTCTGAAGCAGCAGGCCTGTAACACCCAACAACCAACAACATATTCTGTGGCTTACTGTATCTTAAGGAAAAACAAATTCTCACTTCTAACTTTGGGCACACTGAATGATTCTACATTTAGATACACATTGGGCCTCTCACTTTTCACTCATACATTCAAAATAAAAGCTCAGTTATTTGTTTTATTTTTAAAATAATTAATAGAATTCCAACACAGAGTTGTTTTGGTTTTTTCCCCCTCAGGATACTCAGACTCATAAAAGTCTATCTGGAAAACTGTGAACAGGCTTGACCTCGCTGCTAACCTGATCTGCAAGCATCTCCTTTCTTCTTCTCCCCATCATCTCTATAGATGGACAGAGAAAAAAATGGCATTTCCCTGATTTTGTAGCTGAGCAACTTTTTTTTTTTTTTCTGAAGAGTTGTGACCTCTAAGCTAAAAATTAGCACAACTTCAACCCCACCCCAAACCATGCAAATACCTCTAATCCCCTCTAATCCTCTGCTGGTCACAGATCAGAACCTTTTGCCAAAGCTGCAGGTGTTGAGAAGGAACCTGTATTGGAAGGGGTAGGGTTAAGGAATGCCTCTGCTCCCAGTGCAATGGGTTGCTCCAAAGCAGCCCTTGCACAGCAGGGTAGGTCATTCCTTCCTGCTGTCCAGTTTCCATAGCCACATCCTCTGCACAATCTCCTGTGCTGATGGTAACTCAGCACCAGTATAGGTGAATAAACACTGAGCTGCTGGGCCCACCTGTTTGCTCTAACACATTTGGGTGCAGCTACAACACCTTAGGTGCTTTCTGAGCAGAGAAGAATCTGATACTTTTCCCTTGCAGTATTCATTTAAAGCAACAGGGAAAGGGCCAGTTGTGTGTCAGCAACCCAAACAATTGAATGGTCCTGTTCCAAAAACTCCTGAAAGCAGTGGAAGGACTCCTACTGACTTCAAAAAGGTCCTGCCTGAATGGCAAAGTGAAATGTTACAGAGAATGCTGTACATCTTAGTTTATTTCCTTTGTGGAACTGAGTTCCGCCTTTTCTACACATGCTGGTAAACTTTCCCATGCAGCCAACTTTTGGGGTTTTTTTTCCTCCTTATCTTTTGTTTCCCTGCTTTGAAAAAAGGCTGATATCACCTGGTTATTTTTCAGTGCTGCAGCTTAGTTGTGATTGCCACTTGCTGTCACTAAGCAAAGCAGAGAGCACTCCCCTCCTCTGGGAACTTCCAGGTCTGCCATGGAGTGGGAAGGAGCAGGCCACCAAGCTGCACAGTGAGGAAGGTGTGCTCCTGGCACTCCACACTAACCACTCCACCTGCTTCACCTGCATTGAAATTCTTTGTCTCTTGTGAAGCTGGAGGGCAGCCTTGCTCCTGGGAAGGCAGCTGATTTGCTCCTAATCTCTGCACAGACTTCGTGTTTCTTAGGTTTTGTATGAAAATCAGGATTTCTGTTTAGGTTTTTTAACAATGTTTTGTACATTGGGACTACAAAGCCATATCAAGGCACTTCACAGGATGTTACTTGCTTTATTAAAGGAAAAATCCCAGAGCTCTCACATTTCAGGTCAATTTTTTTCCTTCCCCAGAACCCAAATGACTAAGAACTTGACAAATGCAGGGATGGTCCTGACAGCTGCACCTATGACACAGGAAAGGTGCTACAGTGCTCAGCAGCAAAGCTGCTGCAGTGTTATGTGAGGAGCTGAACAGATTGCCTTCTCCACCCCAAGCTCAGAGACAGCCAATGGGCTGCCCATTATCTCCTGTGTTTCAGTCAATGCTGAACACAATGCTAGTGCTTTAAAACACAGCAAGTAGATGTAATAGCCTATCATATCAATGTTCTGCTTCACTGGAGCTAATCAGACCTCTTTCAGAACAAGCAATATAATTTTGCATGGGGATTATATTACCCGAGGACGTTAAATGCTGGGAGAAAAAAAACCCCACAAACTAACCAATTCCCAAACCACCAAACCACAAACCAATCTTTGAGTCATTTACAAAAAAACCCCAGCTCTTATTGCATAGGAGTTGCTTTCTCAATTCAGATTAAAGAAACCTCACGAAATCAAACAAAGAAAACATAATCTCTTTCAAACAGAGAACACCATCAAATTATTGTCTTATATGTGTGGGCACATACTTATGTACATATACCTGCAAAAATCACATGTATCCCTGCATCACAGGACAGCTGATTTAGCCACAGGATGTATGGTGCTGCAAATGCTGCAGCATGAAGGGCAGCCCATCTGACTGGCAGTGATGTAAGAAGCCAAGCAATTCCAGTTCTTGGAAACCTTTTGCCTCCTGGAGGGCTGTAAATAAAAGGGGAAATATCATCTTTGGTCAGAAGATTGTGGTGTTGTGATAAACAGATAATCTAAGTAATCAGGAGCATTTTGTCTGATTTGAGAGAAGTTGTGGCTGTGCAGTTATAAATTAGATCACATAAATTATTATGTCGTGGTATTCAATTACTGGAAGCAACACTTCCTGAAACCTTTGCAGTCTGTAGGAAGATATCCCTGTTTCAGACGTACCTTTGTTAATCACTGCATTAATTTTTGCACTTGAAGGGGAAGAACAGGGTTTGTGCAGAGCAGGAAGTTCAAAAAGTCTCTCAATCTGAAGTGTTAAAACATTTGCCCGTCCTTGTGATCTTTAAACTCATAACAAACACAGAGTGTAAACAGATATCCTAAACATACTTTGATTGATGTGCACCACGAATAAAAATATTTTCAGTTTTCATCCATTTTATTAAAATGCTGATTAAGTTAAAGCAAGAATATTTCATCAAATGTACAGATTTTGATAAAGATTGTAACAGAAGGTCTTGAAGCTTTAAGGTGGAGTCTAGCCATTTCTTCAGAGACAGCATGAACTGAAAACCTCATCTTTTCCTTTGAAAAGCCTTGAATTTATTCCAAAGCAGAATTGGAGACAGAATTTAACACTTCAAAAATTGTTCCAAAGAATTGAGGTCTTGATTGGAGGTGTCCCCTAGTGAAAAAGGACACCTTTGGTGCACATTATAACCAGGAATTCATTCAGGATTGTATATACATGCAGACACACTTGTACATGTGTGTCAGAAGTGGTAGGCCTAATTAAAGGAGCCCAAAGGAGCCAAATCCTTCATTCTACTTTGTAAAGAATCCTATTATGCATCTGGCCAGCAATTGCAGAACATCAGTGCACCACAGGTAGGCACTTCTGTAAAAGTAAGAAGTGACGAGATTGTGAGCTGACACTTCAGGGCTGTCGGTGCTCCAAAAGGTACTGCAGGCTCAGGAAAACCACCTGTCAGGGTGACACTTCTTACAAAGGGATACAGTGGTAAATACCACCCCTTGACAGGGTATCATCCAAAGCAACCTCAGGCACAAAAGCTTATCCCAGCTGCTACCTGGTGTGCCTTCTGGGAGCAGGCATGGTGTTCTCCAAGGAACCAAAGCAGGAGAAACTAGAGGTACAGGACACAGAAATATCAGCATCAAGGAGGTTGAGAGTAGCAATGAAGCAGGATATGTTGAAACCCACTTTTATCTTGACCTCCTCAACACCTGGAACTGAACCCTGTCAGGCAGCTCGGCTGTCACTCCAGAGAGTTTGGCATTCCTCTGTGCTGATGTGACCACCTCTACCTCGAGCCTTGCTGTGCTGCATTGCATGAGCCTTTGCTCCAACTCCACCTCTCTCATGTCAGACTACCAGGGTCCTATCCTTCCTGTCCCAGCACCTTACTAGCTTTCACAGCACTAATGCAAGTGAGATGATAGACAATGGACAAGTGGTTGTGAAAAAGGCTTTGCGAACAGGAGAGTCCTAGGCCTCTCTCCTCTCTCCTCTCTCCTCTCTCCTCTCTCCTCTCTCTCCTCTCTCCTCTCTCCTCTCTCTCTCCTTTCCTCTGTAACTATCTGTTTGCACTGTCTGTTACCCCACTGGTTTACATAAAGTTACTCTAGCATGACAGCCATAATTGGCAGTAGTAGATCCTCTTGGTTTAAATCCCAGGAGAAAAACTGATTTCCCTTGTCTATTTTGGTTTTATCTTCTTCAAACTTCCCACATTGTAACTCCAGCATTGTCAAGAAGAAAATGTAGCGTAGGTAAGACACTGCCTGCTGCTTTTCAACCATGTGCCACATTGAGCATGCTTATGGTCAGAGGTGGTTGGACAGCTGATTGCTGGTACTCACTTGCACTTCCACTATTCCTGGCTCCTGAACAGAGGCTAGGGATTGTGCTTTAGGTTGCTAAACCCTAGGGAAAAAAAACTATCACTGACACCAGGACCCATGAATGGTCACTGATAATTCCTGAAAAAAAGAAAATTAATTAGTCAGTGTTTACCATTCCATCACTGTTTTTCTCAGTATTCAGAAATTTATCAGAATTTATCAGATCTTCAGCCAAGTAAGCAAGTACACAGAGATTTTTTTTTTTTTTTAATGGATAGTGATAATCTGTTCTGCTGTCCTGTCCTTTCCATCCCAGATTGTGTCCCACCAAGCAAACCTCCAGGGAACCAGCCTGCCACAATGCAGCACCTGAGTGCTCACACTTTCCTGTCCTATCAATCTTGTATGCTGCCTATAGATAATAAGAACAATTAATAATGTTTTGATTACTTCAGGTGAGGCAAGGAAGAACATGGAATGAGGAGATAACCAGGAAGCAGGATGGTTATGTGCACCTTTCAGCTGTGCAGTGAAGTCTCACAGAAGCAGAAGCAAAGAGCAGACCCCTCCCAACCTATGATTCTTCACAAGAGCACCTACAGAGCCTGCCTTGTCCTGAAGAACAATACAAAAGATTTGCTGGAATAACTAGTTTAGTGCCATGAGATTGTAACATGATCCTCCAGTCTGAGTGAAGGTCAGGGGGACCCTTTGTGGGGCTCCAGCTAACTGCAGTGTTCCATCACCAACCACTACACAAGGACTCTCTAATAGGGGTGAGAGCTTGATGGGCTTTTATGTAAGGCACTCTGATGCACAGAAAGAGACAGCTGGAATTAGCCTGTCTTGTCAATGACTGCGTATGAGAAGCTTGATTTTCACGCTGATACTCATGGAAAGGACTTCCATTACTGAACTCCTTACAGCCTTACAATTTGGGAATGAAAAGACAGAGACAATAGCAGCCCTTTAAACTTTAGCCCTTCATGACCTCAGTAGCAGATTTCTTTATGGGGCATGTACTTGTTACAGCTTTATGCAAAAAACCCAAAGCAAACCAAACAAACTTCAGCAAAAAAAATCCCATAGAATGTCAGGAATAAACCCACAAGACCTGATTCAGGAAAAAGCTTAAGACACAAGACAAGCTGGGAACCTCCATTTTTTTGTTGGTTATTGAGACAAAAATAAAAGGCTTTAAAAATAAATTACTGCAATACTTCAGATGAGAGCCACAACATGGAGCAGCTCTGGACCTATAAGGCTGATGTGAGTTAGACTTGTCAGGCAGTTAAGTGTGACCCAGCTACTCATTCACATCCTTCTCATAGAGGGAATGGGAAGAGAATGGGATGGGCAAAACCCAGAAAACTCAAGGGCTGAGATAACAACACTTAAAAAAAAAAAAAAAAAGAAAA
>VZRH01007163.1:163235-307953 GCA_013397555.1 Urocynchramus pylzowi
TTAAAAAAAAAAAAAAAGGAAACCAGGGAAAAAATAAGTGAAGTGAAAAAGTCCTCCATAACTGCTTGCCACCAGCCGACTGATGCCCAGCCAGCCTGAGTGACAGCAACTCTGGCAAGCTTTCCCCCTAACTTTGATTGCTGGGCATTGCACTGTATGGTACTGAACATCCTTTTGGTCAGCTGGGGTCAGCTCCTTCCAGCTTCCTGGGTACCCTCAGTCCACTCGCTGGGGGAACAGGTGAGAAGCAGCAAAGACCTTGATGTTGAGCAGTGCTTAGCAATAACTAAAACATTCCTGTGCTATCAACATTGTCTTCATGACAAATCCAAAGCAGCAGCTGTGATGAGGAGAATTAGAACTCTCTTCCAGCTAAAACCAGTACAATGGCTTTGATGGGGTAATGCAGGGTTGGCAGCTCCTTTTACGCCCAATTATAAACTAACCTTCCCTCACTTCAGAAAATGCTGGGCCTGGAGCCAAGGAAATGAATTTACTTTCTGAATATGTATTCCTTTTGCTTCTGATATTTGTAATCAGAGCTGCTGGTGATATGCTTGAATGGCTGCTGACAGGAATGACAGAGTGTCTCTGATTGCAGGAACGTTATCAGTGGAGGCACCACCATCAAAGGCTGCGCAGTGAGTGCCTGCATCCAGCTGCCCTTCTAAGACTCTGTGTTTTCTCTCTCTCCCTCCCTTTGCAGTCATTTACCTTTTGGGCTGATTTCAGCATCACTGTTCCTCCTTTCTCCTCCCTGAAAGGATATTTTGGAAGTATGGCTGATTGTTGTCAGTTGTAATTCTTCAAAAATGTAAATGTGCTTCAGTGAAGAGGAAATATGGTATCTGTGACTCATCCATACTTCAGGCAAATTCTCTAGTTCAAGGGAAAATAAAAAGACATGCCCTAAAAAAAAAAAAAAAAAAAAAAAAAAATTTTAAAAACGGAAAAAAAAAGTTAAAAAAGAANNNTTAAAGGAAAAAAAAAAAAAAAAACCAAAAAAAAAAAAAAAAAAAAAAAAAAAAAAAAAAGTTTTAAGACCGGAATAACGAAGTTAAACAGGAAGAGATATTGAATACAGTCAACAGGCTTCAGAAGCAGCAAACATCTGATACACAAGAAAGTAACAATAGGCTGAGAAATTAATTATTCCAGATGTATTGCGTATCCTGCACGCAAGTGGAATAGCAGACCTCCACTTAGAGATAAGTACAGCCTATTTGGGTTTGCCTGAGGACAGACATCCTTCTTGTACCCACACAGTGAGAAGCACTTGGCCCCACACAGCTCCATCGACTGCCACGCAGCAGGGCACCAGCACCTGGCTCTCTACCAGGAGCCCTCTCGCTTGGAAACATTTGTGTGCTGCTGTGCTATTTCCTTTCTGCCTCTCCAGTGTCCTCTGGACGGGTCACTGAGCTCAGACAGGATGACTTTAAAGGGCCACAAGTTGTGTGTGTGCAGAACAAGTGGGACAAATCCTTGTCATCCTTCCGCTGCTGCTCATGAGCAAGGCTTGCAGGCCTGTGGAACAATGCCACTGTGTCAGTGCCCACCCTGCAATGTCAGCTCACACACTCACTCCCCACTCCTGGCCATCCTGAGGACAGCAGCTGATGCAGCTCACTCATCCTGAGGACTCCTGGGCAGCTGCTGCTGGCAAGGGGGTGATCAGTCTGCTGGCTTGCACAGTATTTAATACTGTGTTACATGAAAGACAACAAGAGTTATTAAAGTCAGGGTTTGGGTGCATGATTCTACCTGCCATAGCATAAACAGAAGCTCAGCTGATGTAGAGGAACTCTCACCAGGCTCTGTTGTCATGAGCAAGAGTGAAGGCAGTCTAATCCCAAAGCAATACTGTACTTCATGTTTTGGATCCCAACATGGACATCTACAAGCCATGATTTAACATCTCTGCAATGACCTAATGCATAGCAATTGCTGGTGGACTGGAAGTGTTTCCATGGTAGACTGGCTTTGCAACAAAAAAGCATTCACCTAGAGCAGCAAAATATTAGGAACTGCACAACATCAGTGCAGTGTGTGAACAGTGGCAGGTTTGGAAAAGCTAGATGCTCCCCAGTCATGCTGTTGATCCCAGTGTTGGATGCTCCACTTGCACACACCTCTCCACAGCCCAAAAGCTGCAGTGCCCATGATGAGCTTTCACGATGAGCAAGGATGTAGTAAACAATTACACAGAAGGGCCCATATATCACTGAGCATTAACAGACAAATTTTGGCTGGGTTTTGAACTAATGTTCATTGTTATCATTTAAGGTAAAGGACAGTCTGAGCATCCAGTTCAAATCTTCTGAAATTAGTGCCCAGGCCTGGGGTTTTTTTTTTTTTTCCAATATAAATCAATCTCCAGCTTTTGCTCTATTTTAAAAGTTTATTTTCTAATTTATTTTTCCCTGGGAGAAGCACAAATGTAATCCCTCATTATCACACGTTAGATATACAAGCTTCTGAAGTTTGGGGCATTCAAAGAAGGTCTGACACAATGACAGTGTCAGGGAGAAATCTTCCCTAGGAAACCCCCTGCCTGATCATGGTGTCATTCACAGCACTGCTGCTAACCCACCAGGAAAAGCTCTTCCTACTGAGTCACTGATCTCATCTGGCATGGGGAGTTAGTTTCAGTGCTCAGGGTGCCCTCACTGACTCCTTGTGCATCCTTGCCCCAGGGATGGACAGGCAAAAATAATTTGGAGCTTGGTCAGAAACCAGGGAAAGCAGTGGTGTGGCTGTCAGATTAAAGTGGATGGAGCTCTCTTTATTCATGAGCAACTTCTGGTTTTTTCCTTATTGTAAATCTTTTCTCTGTACCTGGGGATGCCTGCAGGTCCCAGCAGCAGGGCTGCCAAGGGGGTGTGGCTGGGACCTAGGGGTACAAAGGAGGGATGGGGTGCTGGTGCCAGGGTGGGCAGCTCTGAAGACATCCCTGAAAATGCTCCCAAATTATAACACACAGGGAAATATACTGCAACACAATTTTGAGAGCAGAAGGTAACAACTATCCAGGAAGAACATGCAAAACACTGTGAGAAAAAAAAAAAAAGTGAACAGATCCAGACAGCTGCTGTCTCACTGGCACAGGCTTCACTGACTGTGTCTGTTCCCCAGGGACAGATCTGGCAGCTTTGTGCAGGCACTGTGCAGGGTGCTGTGCCTGGGCCAGGGGTAAGCTGCCATGGCAGCAGCTTTCAGCAGGTGCTGGGAAATGTCATCCTGCCCTCAGCAACCACCAGATTACCTCATGTACCATTCATGTACCTCACTCTACGTTTTGCTGCTGGTGTTTCCTCAAGAGCCTTCTGAGAGGAAAGTGAAGGCAGTGTCATGGTTTAACCCCTGCTGGCAATGAAGTACCATGCAGTCACAGGACAGGCAGCTGGAAGGAAAACTGGATGCTGCCCTCCAGCTTGCACAGCAATAGCTGCCTTCCCACCTCCAGGCACAGCTGCTTCTCCCTTTTTTCCTATGGCTTCCCCAGGCCTTGCATCTCTCCCTTAATTCAGGCAAGTATTCCTTGCTAGGGGGAAGTTTGAAGGGGGACCACGTGAATTCAAAGAACATGAAGATAAAATCTTTGCTGCCCAGCCATGAGTTTTCATCCTGTCCTAGCTTCATCTGGGACAGTGTCAATTTTATTCCTAGTAGCTGATACAGTGCTGTGAGTTTGGTTCAGAATGAGAAAAATGTTAGTAACACACTGATGTTTTAGTTGTTGAGTACTTCTTCCTCTAAGTCAGAGACTTTTCAGTTTTCCATGCTCTGCCAGTCAACAGGTCCACAAGAAGAGGGAGGGAGCATGGCTGGGACAGGTGACCCAGGCATATTTTATAAACTCAGTGCTGGGTTAGCAGCAACACAAGTAAATTATATTGATGCAGTTTTGGGCACTTTTTTTTTTTTTCCTTTTGGGGGACTAAAAGAGATCAGTGAGATCAAAATTACAAAAAGGGGGGAGGGATTACAAAAAAGTGGTGTGTCAGACTTAAAAATAATCTGAAAACCACTCAATACTGGAAGAGAGTAGCATTGAATGCTCTTGCTCCAACCTTATTCCTCTACCTGTGCCTATGTGCCTATGGCACAGTCAGAAAACAAATCATGGGGCAGAGGGACCCAAGGCCTGAACCTGTGTTGCTGTTCTGATTTTCTTACTTCAGTGCATCACTCACAAGCAATGGCTTTTGGTTACTAAGCCAGCCAGGACAGGCAAGTGTCAGAGGTACATAGGGATACACATTTCTGTCAGTGCAGATTCACATAGGCAGAAGTGGTAGAGCAGGTTATGCAGGATTCTGCTCTCACCCCTGGAAATGTGCTGACACTCATGAATTCCTCTGCCAAGAGACCTGAAATGAGTCTGGAGGTGCAAGGCATGAGCAGATTATACCCAGAGGGTTTCTGAATTACTTGTTCTTTTTCATTCCTACTCTTTCCTGTTTGGCAAATTCATTCCAGCTCTGAAAGGTCAAGAAGCCATGCAATGTTATGTTTCACTAATTGACCCCTTAACTTTGTGTTCAGGCCCCCCAATTCTTTGGACATGGCCAGCAGTGTCAGGCTGTTTTTTGTTAACTGGAACATGATGTCCAGAACTGGGGAGCTTCCAGCATTGCTACTTTTGGTTCTCGAAGTAGCTGAGGAGTGTCAGCCTGGTCAGGCTACTTGGAAATAGGAATGCCTTTGTTTTCAGACTGTACTGGTGGCAGTTAGATCTTGTTTACTAAAAACAAATATTTAAAGTCATAGGTGGCTGCAAAAAACTTGCCTTCTTCATTATACTTCCTCCAGACCCAAGTTTTCTTGATTTCTTAAAGTATAGTCCCCTCTCTTCTTTGGGCAAAATCAGACCTGGGTGCCCCCAGGAATGGAGATTGCATGTGGAAACCTCTCACCCTCTGTGCCCCTCCTGATCCCTGGTCCCACAAGAAACCTTTGTCTTTTCATCTCCACATTCCTGCTTTTTCCTCCATATCCACTGCTAGCAAGGGTGGGTTGTAAAAACACACATGACACCAGAATACTTCCTGGAGAGATTGGTTTGGTTTATGAATTTGTCTGGAAAAAGAAGTGGCATGCTGATAGAGGCTTTTTTTACTCTCTCTCTCTTTTTCTGTCATGCTGTTTGATATTTTTGTGAAGTCCCAGTTTCCAGAATTATGTACAAGGATCTCAGCTCTCATTTTGAAAAACACAGTGAGCTGTTACCCTCATAACTATAAAAAGGGAAGCTTGTATCTCCAAAACTAGGTGTCAAATGACATCTTGGACTTCTGATTCTTGAAGTCTTACTGCCTTGAAGACAAAATGATGATATTAGCAGTTAAAGCAAGGATTCTGGTTATAATCTTGAATATACAGAATCAGTAGTGCTGTCTTTGGGTTTTCATGAGCACTGAGAATGGAGGGCACTGAAAAATCATTTCAGACATCTAGGGGCTCAAAGCAGAACAGACTCCCCTCCAACTTACCAGCTGCTAGGACACTATCTTCCTGCATGAATGTGCATTCCTGAATGAATAACATACATTGAACCTGAATGTTTTAGTTTGCATCTTGAACAACAATCAGAATGCAAATTTTGTCCCTAGGAGAAAATAAACTTCACAACACTTTTACTGAAAAGCTGATACAGGACTAAGTAGGACATCTTGGGTTACTGAATTCAGTCTGACAGGTGCCATTTGTCACTTTGGTAAATTGACACCATTATTTTTTAAATTATCTGGGCTTCTCCCTCGTCACTTGCTCTGAAAAATACCCCAGAAAGGTTTTTTTCCCCAGATGATTTGACAGCTTGCTTATATGCAGCCTCTTTTTAACTGTGGCATAGTTATTTGATCTTGCACCATCTTTGTCCTTTAACCTTTATAAAACTTTCTCTGCAGTGTGATTGTTTGTAGATAGCAAGCACATGTCTTCTCAGCCTTTTTTTAAAAAAAATTACATATTTTGCTGTCTCTGTGCATCTTCCCTCCCCACCTCATCATCTTGCCTTTTTCTTCAGCATGGTTGGCTGGGATTGAATGTGATGTCTCCAAAAGAGGGGTTTGTTTTTTTTCCTGTGTTGACAATCAACATTCTTCAAATTCAGCACATTGGTGTTCTGGGGGTTTTAGGATGGGGGAAAAAAGTAATCCCAGTTGACAACACTCCGATATTTGATAGTTCAGCTGTGTAGTGAAGCAAAGTAGAAGAGAAGAAGCAATAATTTCAGATTCCAAATCATCCATCTGTAAAGGGACTCCAGGAATTTTTAAAACCGAAGTCCCACCCAACAGTCAATGAAATGTATGGATAACATAGCACAGTCCCTGTCAATCAGGATAGCACCTGATTTTACACAGTACCTTACAGAGCTAGAGAGTCTTAAAGTACTTTAAATAGCCTCACTTCCCAGATGGCTGCATTTAGTAGATTACACCTATAATTAGCAGTAAGAGGCTAGGAAATGCTTCCCATAGGGCCTGTCTCCTCAGAGGGACTTTTCCCAGGTATGCTGAGATGTGCCTAATACACCTCTGTAGGACTGTGAGAAACAATTGCATTTGCTCTTCTTTCTGCAGACTCAAGCCCCTGCCACTCACCTCCTGCTAGGAGGGTGCCCAGCCTGCCAGGTCGTGGGCCCTGGGATCCACCCCTGCCACTCATTACATGGGGGAAAAGCAGTAAGCATGTGGATGGTTTTGTTACCCTGTCATGCAGATATTCACTCCTTGGGGAAGGAGGAAAGAGGCAGACTGGATACTGGATCCTGTGTTTTATGATGTGTGGTGGTTAGTATGAAAAAGCAAAACACCGAACAGGGAACACCTCTGTGTTTTCTCTGCCAAGCACTGTAAGAGTGTTTCCAGAGACTTGCAAAGCCTTTTGATGTTCTGTGGATCTGCTTCTAAGTCACCAGAAATTTAAAAAAAAAAAGGGTTTGTAATATGCTGTTTCACCTGTCCCATGTTTTCCTGTCAAATATAAAAAAGAGAGAACTGTTTACCCTTTGAAACATTTTGGCTAGACTAAGAATACAGGACTCCAATGCACTCATCAGCAAGGCAAAAAGATATGCCTGCTTTTACAGGCAATTCATACAGTCTCATTAATGTGCTTTGGCTTGCAATGGATTCTAGATTAGGCAGAAAAAACCCCAAACCCCACAGATTAATTACATCCAGACATTGCTCAGCTATGGTAAATCAGCCTAAACTCATTGACTTCAGTGAAAGTGCAAGAGTTCACATGAGTACAGATGTGAACTTAGAGACTGAAACAATCCTAGGTTACTTTCCTCTTATTACAAACTTACTGGAATCACCTAGATTTTCCTCTGAAAGCAGTGCCTCTCCACGGACAGTAACAGCTCATCTGTCAGCAATACAGCTTCTGTTGACTTTCAAGAGGAAAAGAGAGGAAGCACCACGTATGACTTTGTGCACTTGGTGGTGTACAACTCACTTAATTTAAACTCACTGGATCTACTGGGTTGCACAGCACAAACACCCACAATGTGTGTGCAAAGGGGTGTTCTGGGCAATCAGTAAAAATTTACATTGGGGAGCATCTGAGTAAGCATATGAGAAAGATTGCAGTGTGCAATTCCCAGAAGGATTTAATATATGTGGGATGAAGAAACTATTTGTATTTTATTTGCTTATAAAGCAACCTTGGATGTCTGAGAGCAGGAAATTTGGGTAAAGTAGACCTTGAGTATTGATGAACACAATTACTTGTAGAGCTTTCCCCTCTATTTTGTCAGAAGCCAAGGATAAAAGGAGGTCATACAACAATTTCTACTCTTACCACTGGGTTTTAAACACTCCTTTGATAGTTGAATTTCTCCATTTGGAGAAAACAAACAAATTTACTGACTTTGTTGAGCAGTGACTTTCTTGTGAGCCACTAAATGCCCAAGGCTCATTTAGGGGTGCCCAATGCAACAGAAACTTGGATAAGTGCCTGTTCCTAAAGAGGAGAAGTCAGTGTGAGGATGTATTTGAGACAGTACTGACTGTGCTGTGCCAAGCCATTGCTTCCCAGCTTCAAGGTTCAGACCCCATCAGATTCCCTCTGTCCCAAAGTGCCCTTCTCTGTGGAGGGAAGTTCAGGGCTTGGAAATGGTCAGTACTGCAAAGCAGGGCAGCATTGTAGCTCCTTTCTCCCCAGCTCTGAGTCTTGGGAGTTCCTCTGCACCTACTGCCTGCAGCTCTCCTGGAGAGTGGCCATGTGGTGCAAATCCATGATAACACATGAGACACTACATGGTGCAGAAAACTACAAAACAAATGGAAAGCTTCAACCTGCCACGGAGGAAAAGAGGATTTGCTTATAGAGCAAACACATGGATCTTGTTGAAGGTTGGATTGTGGGGATCCTGTGTATCTTTTCAATGCAGACTAAACGGCTTTTCAAAGGTTCATCTGAAAACTGACAGACTAAACTGCATTTTCTGCATATTTTTATTCTGAAGTTTGGCTGTCCTGATAAGAAGAGAGAAATTATGTTTAAACAAGCAAAGATAAAACTTGTTTTTCTAGATGAAATTGTGTTTGCCAACATCAATAGCAGTAACTTCTATACAACATCAAGAACAGTAACTTCTATATTTATATTTAGCACTGACATTTCATGACAAGAAATGCTTTTAGTACTTCTTTTCATGCTTCAATATGCAGATCTGTTAAGTGATTTTCCAATAACCCTTACTTCACATGGTTTGTTCCAATAAGACAGTTCTTTCCACTTGTGCACTTAGTTATCTGTCCTTAAATTTTGCGTATTACCATCTCTTTTTCCGTTTTTTTCCTGGAGACAAGGTAAGAGTAAAGATCACATTTGACTTCAGAAACTGATGGGGAAGAAATAAGGAAAATGTGTACAATTGTTTCTCACCAAAACTTCAATTTTCACGGGGGGGGGAGCGGGGAGGAGAAAGAAAAAGTAGATCTATTTGTTACCAAATATTTGTTCAAGGGAAAATGGAAATGAGTAACAGCCAGAATGGATTTGTTAAGAGCACAACATTATGTCCCACTGGTAGAATTTCCTTCCTATGACAGCTAGCAGGCTTAGTGGCTCGAGGAGTCACTAATCTTCATTTTGTTATGTTCTGTCCCTGGTTCACATGACACTTTCATAATCCAGGTAGAGTGTTGGTGAAGCAAGTGCAGGTTGTGTGCAGGCTCACAGCTACACTCAGTGACCACATATCCTGGTTCACAACTGGAGTGGAAAGACAAACTGAGTGAGGTTTTGTTGGCATCTATCCTGGATCTCCTCCTCCTGTGTGCTGGTTTCACATAACATCTAGAGGCCTGAGCACAGAAGGAGCTGACTACACCTTCAGAATACACTGGAAGAGACCACAAGTAAGACAGGATTAGAATTTGAGATGATTTTGCAAATGTTATTCAAGACTTTATAGACAGGAGTATCATCTGCAGGTCATACAAATTACCTCTCAGTTCTGCCTGGCATTTGTGAGGCTCAAGTATTTGATTCCTACAGAAGGAAGAATGATGGAAATTATCTATTAAAAGAAGGTTGTAAGAGTAAAAGATCTGAAATATTTTGCCAAGGGAGGTCCATCTCAGCTTTCTACTTGGTCATCTTTAGGGAGAGATTAGACAAATGTTTGAAAAATGACTTTGATAAAAATGTTACTGCCATGGGTTAGACAGATGAACTAGAGGAGCTCTTTAAGTCACAGGCCACATTTTTTTTTCTCTTTCCACTTTTCTCCTTGGTACCCACATTCTCTCTCCTGGGGAAATACAGACTCAAAAAATGCTGTTTGATCATGTGTATTCTAAATACAGTGCAATTTTAGCAGTCATACACAAATAAAGTAGTATTTCACATTACCAAATTGCCAAATATCTGTCTGGGTTTTTAAACTCAATGGCTAACCCACATTAGATAAAATTAGGTCACTTGATTGCTCTGGCCCCAGTTTATAAAGGGTTTTCTATATTAGGGACCAAAGAAGTAGTAAATGCATACAAACAGAATGTTGTGACACAGTACCTGCATATTTAGCCACACACAAGCCCTCATCCTTTAAAAGCTGTATTGACCCTTGTGGATACTCATGCTGACTTTGCAGTTTTTAACATGATGTCTCACTTCCTTTTTCATAAAGTATCTGCCAATGAACTTCTAAGGGAGCCTTTGAGCCTTTAGAAGGCAGCCTTTTTTTTTTTTTTTTTTTTTTTTTTCCCTTTTTTTTTACCTTTTTTTTTTTTCCCTCTCATTTTATACACTTTGTGATACTAAATAAATCTTCAGAGAAAGTTCTTAGTGAAAGCAGAAAGTCAGAGCTCCCTTTGGTAATTTGTAATGCCTGATTTTTGTTAAAAAGAGTCAGATGCTGAAGAAGCAGGTTTCCAGGTTCAGGTTGACAGGTCAACTGCATTGCTGTGTTCAGCTTTTCTCTTTATCAGCCTATGCTCAGAGACTGGAGGGGCAAAGATGATAAAATAAGCAGAGTTAAAGAGAGATCAGCCATGACAAAGGTGAGACTGGCAACCTCTGAATAAATATGGAAACAATCACTGAGGAAAATTAGTACACTGAGCAAGTCCAGGGAAGTTACTGAGACAAGGTGTCAAATAAGTTTGATGCCTGAGATTTGACCTGGTGGAAGGAGTTCAACCAGACAGAAGGAGCACACCTGAGCAGCAAGTCAAACAAAGCCTCTGAATTCTTAAAGGAGTCATAAAATCCTGTAGTGTTTGGAACATCAGACTGCTCCACTCAAGAGAAAAGGGTCTGTTGTCAGCTGTATTAAAAAAGTATGTAAACCCCACAAAAACTAACAATAGGTTTTCTAAATCTCAATCTAGATCAGAATTCTCAATTCTCCAAAGAACAAGTTATTTTAACATAGTAATTTGCACTAGCCCATTACTTGCAAGCTGATTGAAAGTATGAACTCAAAATGAAGACTAAGGCACAATTTGTGGCTATAAGACTAATTTTGCACTACAGTCAGTTCTAACAAGTAGAGGCCACTCTGCACTACCTACTGTGTAAGGCTGCAAAGGGTACCCATGCAGTCTGTGAAACAGCAGGATCTCTCTGTAAGCATCTAGTGTCCGAGCAAGATGGTCACTTGTGTCTCTAGGAAATGTCCCAGCAGCAGGGCTTCCTGCCTTAGGAATAAGTTTCAGCAGCAGAACTGTCCATGGAAACTCCCACTGTCTTGTGTCATGCCATTGGAGAGCAGTGTTGTGGTAGTCCTTGGAACAGGAACTGTTCAGTCCAGGCTGTGTTACACCAGGCCACATGGCTGATCTGACTTAGTGTTGGTGGCAGCACAGCTTGGAGCAGGAGGCAGGACTAGCTGATGTCTAGTGGCACATTCCTCCAAGATTCATGTGATTCTATAACTTTTATCCAAAAGAACTGCTTTTGGATCCGCTGTGAACAAACGATAACAATGCAGTTTGATTTTTGCTTCCCTCAGATATACATATATTTCCAGCAGTCTCTCAATTATAAAAGTCAATTTCACAGTCAGTAAATGGTTCATTTATTGATTCTCATCTACTAAATTCAAGCAGCTCCACAAACAACAATATACTGGAGATGTATTGAGGGATAAAAGAAATAACTCACATTTGAGGGATAAAAGAAATAACTCACTTTTTTTTTTCTCTGTACAAAGCTACAAACTGACAGCCTCTTTTGGGTACTGGAGCTATAATTTCAAATGTCAAAAACCTTTGACATGCCTCATAGATTACATCTTTGGAGAGCCCTACTTCTGTTTAAAAGCTGAAATTAAAGGACTTTTACTTATTTTGAATTGTAATTTCAGCAAACTCTTTAGGCTGCAGTATTTAATCTATTTCTCTGAGGTTTACATTACTTATGCTGCCAAAGAGCTCTTAGCAGAAGCCAATCTCCATTGAAATTCTGCACCTACACTCAAAACATAAATAGAAAGGAGAAAGATTTAAAAGTATAATTAGTCAGAAGCCCATATCAGGACCTTGACTTCTAAAGGGTAAAAGAATGCTTGCAACCAAAAGACAGGTTTGAGCTCTTCTTGTTGCAAAACCAAGCCCCTGGGATTAAGGTCCTGGTGATTCTCCAATAGCAATGCCAGGGACAAGAAACAGATGACTTCACCTGGCTGGGTTTTCCTCTCTGCAGAGGGATTCTGCACAATCTGTGTTATGTTATAGTCTGCACCATTGTTATAGTCTGCAGCTATGTTACAGTCTGCACCATCACCTACCAAACCGTGTCTCATGACAGCTCCGGTTCCTGCAAAAGCCACCATGAACAGCTGGATTCTAGTAAAGTCCCACTGGATTTTATCATTTCTCTCCACTATAGGAATGCCTTCTGGAGAAATGGCCCATATAACCTGCACTGCCTAAATTGCTGCTGATCAAAGGCACCACAGCTGTCCCAGGGGCAATAGCTTAAAATAGCCTCAAGGCTCAACAAAGGTTCAGCTTCAAGAAAGTGACAGTAGCAGGGGGAATTGGGCATATTTACCAACAAAGCAAAAGTAACTTTCATTATGAAAGTCAAAATTAATTGCCATTCATTACACATTTTTTGTAGCATGGATTTTGTACATTTACTGAAAGCCTCTTCATGTGCATTCTGCTCTTTTAATAGAGAGGTGTGAAAGTGTATCTTCCTTGGAAGATTTAAAGAGGACATGAAGATTTTGATAGTTTAAGTATTTGGTAATCAAAAGAGCAGGCCACTAGTTTATTTGCTTTTCTCTAACTGCTCCAGTAAACTCCCTGGTGCTTCTTCTCCATATGTTATGTTTTTACTCCCTAATGTCCTCCTTCCTTGCAGAGAAGAGATCTCACAATAAAAAGACACTGGAATTTTCTGTAGTATACTCCGGATGTCTTTATATTTGTCTGTTTAAGAAAAACACTTATAGTCACTTAAAAAGCTGTCTCTGGAAGAGAATGTTTCAGATAAAACTTAATTAAACCCAGCTTTAATGCTGAATAATTAAAACTACTGTACCTCCAGAGGTCTGGCATGGAGGAATCTATGTTTAGCATAATTTTTGTAATTTCTGAAAGTTAATCATACTGATTTTTTTAAAAAGTAGCTACAGACTTATTCAGTCCACTCTGATCTGTCTGTTGGCCTTAGGGAATCCAGCAAACAGAATAGAAATGTCTTTACTCACAAATAGCCTGTTGAAGTCAGCAGTCTGTTAGATTTCCTGCACACTGCTCTGAAAGTTTTTCCTCCACATTTCTTCAGAGCTGTCCTACGATGCTCAGAACTCTTTAGCCTCCTGCTTGAGCTGAATTCATCAAAGTATAACTCTCTCATGTGGGAAAGCTAAGGGCATCCATCCATGGGAGTATGAAGAGATGGAACAACTGTTGCCAATGTAGGAAGTCTTCCAGTGATTGCAGTGGATACTGGAACATGCTCCATGAATGACTTTTAATAGAAAAAAATCCCAAGAAGAATGACTTTCTGAATACAATGGAGGCTGAAACTCTCTGTATGCAGTGACTGTTCCTGTGGTACTGCTAAATGACAAAGGAACTGGTGGTAATTGGCTGTCACTTTTCACCTTCCAGCCCCCACAGTGTGCCCATCATACAGTGGTGTGGGTGACTGATAGTCCCCACCATCCTGAAGTTTTGGAACTTAGCTTCTGTGAAATGGATGGAGTGACTGATTAGGAATCTTAGTACTTCTCTGGAAGTGGGAGCAGTTTGGTGGAAAAAAAAAAACATTTTGCAGTGAGTGATTATGCAAGTAAGAGTGCAAACAAAATAGCAATTACTCTTTTTTCAGATGATAAGCCAGAGGTGGAGTTCTATATGGCCTGTCTTCCTACATACTGTTTGCTTCCTGGTTCAAGTTTCACATAAGGACTGACAAAACTGATGAAGAATTTCAAAACAAGGATGGGATAGGAATTTTGCAACTCTCTTGAGCATATTGGGGCAGTTTCTGTAAAGATCAGTGCAAGTTTAGAAGCACACAGCTTGTTCAGAGCAGCAACCATCAAGACGTTTCCAGCTGGACCCTGGCACCTGTTTCCAGGGAGGTCTGTCAAAACTTCAAAATTTCAAAGCACAGGAAGCCACTGGAAAAGGTAATTTGATTTGTTTGAATGCAGGGATATGCAGACTAATGGGCCAGTGATTGGAGGGAGAAAGCAGGGCCACAGATAGGGGGGAAGGGGTCAGGTACAGCAGGTAGAGAAACAATGTCCTGGATGGCTGCATGGTTTATTGATACTGGCAAGGGAAAGTGTCTGCTGTTCAGACCTGGGAGAGACTCCCTGTCACCCTAGGGGAAGGTTATGTAGTTTCTTCATGTTTTGTGTCACAGAAAAGGCCATGTAAAACAGGTAATCACCTGCCCCAAGCACCTGATCATATCTACAGGAATAGGGAGGAAATTTTATCATCAAAATTTTCTGCAGGATTGCCTATTCATTAATAGATACTTTATTTTGTCCATAACAACACCTTTCTCTCATACCAGCCTGTAAAGCTGCTTTTTCTAATATTTCACTCTCAAGAGCCACTGCTTGCACTTCTGCTTGGTAGCTCTTGCTCTTACAGGTGGTTGTAGTATATTCAGAGAAAGAAAGCAAAAGTGAGGCTTTCAGAAGAGACTCAGGCTACTTTCCCTTTTATCTTAGATATCTTTATATAGATATTTACATTGATGGCAGGTGGGTGGTAAATAAGCTGTAAATATTCCCCTTATGTCAGTGTCCAGTCATGGGTGCAACCAATAGACAAAAGAAAGGTGGAAGGCATCAGGGATGAGAACCTCCAGATTCCAGGACATATACACCAACATGCTTTTAAGCAGCCTTGCTCTCTGGGATCAAGCTCCATTCTTTTCTTTTTATTTCCACTGGCTGATAAATTCATCACAAATCTTAGTGATAGCCTTTCAACAATAGGGGCATCCTGACTGACCACTATAGACCTTTTTTTGAGCTAGCTTGATAAAGGTCATTAATAACATGGGCTGCCACCTCTGAACAAAAGGGAAAAGGTAAAAATGTATATAATTTGGGTTGCTGATGGAGTCCCATCCTCCCAGCCCACATCATGGGTGTGTGCAAGGAATTTCTGATGCATGCTCATGTGAACAACCAGCATGCAGTCAGGCAGTTTCCAGTAACTAGCTCTAAAGACTTCAGAGCCACTGCCCTACAAAAGTCCATTGTTCATATGCAGGATCTGCCTCCCTACCCATTCATTATAAAAGCACAGATCACAACAGTGGCATGTTTATCTTAGCAGGGTGTTAAGTCTAACCAACTGAGTCACAGTTGCTGGTTTAGGTTTAGAAATGGGATTACTGCAGCTATTCTGAAACATCTAAAATGCAGGACAAGGCCCAAGTACTATGTCAGTGCTCAGGCAACACTTTTAAGAAAGTAGAATGTTACTGGGCTGAGTTTGAACCAGATAAAAGCATTTTATTATAAGAGAATGAATGCAAGACTGCTCTGGTGGAGAAGCAGAGGCTTGTTCACAGGCAGCTGTCAGCCTGGAGAGTCCAACCTCTTTGGCTGTGCTCTGTGGAGAGGCTGGCTGCTCTACAAGGCAGACCTTCAAAATCCTTTAATTTCTTTGAATGTCTTACCTTCAAAATGCTTGAACTTCTCCCTAGGCTAGAATTAATGTCTGTGAACACTCTCATACACAGGTTCATGCATTGAAAACTCCAGCCAAAAGTGATGTAAATCTCAGGAGGTGAGTGACAGCTATAAGAAGTCCAACAATTAAAGGAACTGTTTCTCCAGGTCATCAACATTTATGAGTGAGTCTGGATTGACATCACATTATCCTATCCTAAACTGAGTTCTGTCTTTATTATAAAGACAATATGGGTTATTTGAAGAGCTGCATTCAACAGAGCAGACAAGTGTCCTGCAGGGAAAGTCTCCTACATGGCCCTAAGGAAAAAAAATGTCCATTTCAATCAAGCCTGTACCCTCTAGGATCTTTTTCCCTTTCAACCAGGACCTGTCTCCCAACCCAGAAGACAAAGTGTCTCTTCTCCTCTTCCCTAAGTAATAGGGAGGGGAGCTGGAAGAAAATGGACCTCGTGAGAAATTAAGAGTGGTGTTAAAGGAGGAGAAAGAGAGACCTTACAGCCAATGAGGCTAAGAGTAGTGTAATAACCTGTGAAACAAGAATGCAACCTGCAGTTTTCAAGCCCCTCCTTTAAGAATCAAAAAGTCTGCTGGCACTCAGGAGATGAGGTAAGAAGGGAGAAGCAGAGAGACAGAGGCAGGGTGATGGCTAGGGAACAGCAAGAGGAATGAAGGAAGGATGGCATACATCAAGGACATAAAGGAAGATTGAGAGAGACAGTTTGGTTCCTCTGGAGAAAGACAGAGGACATCAGCAGATAGGGTTCAGACAGAAGTGGCATACTCATGTCTATGAGTATGTCTACTCATGTCTATACAGCCATGCATGCAGAGGGAATCCTAGGAGAAAACATGAAAGAGCAGTATCTGTGGATGCTTTGCCTGGTTGGAGAGAAGTATTTGAAAGGGGAGATGGGGAATACAGGAAATTTGGAAAGGAGACCTTTCCAAAGGTGAGAGTGATATGTTCAAATCTTCATAAACAAACAGGAGCAACTTTCAATTCTTGAGCCTTTGACACAGCAAAAATTATTTTGCTCTGACTTTGTGGGTAAAATGTGTTCACTGACTGGCAACTCCCTTAGAATCCCCTTCCTGGAAGAAAACAGCTTTTCTTGCTTGACCTGTTCAGTTCACTGTTACCTCACTTTCAGAATGCAACCTTCTCTTAGCATGTGACAGTATTTTCCAGTGCCCCTGTCAGAAATGGCTGGGCTTTGCAAGACACAGCACATTTAGTCACTCCTGCTCCAAATCCAAATTGAGCAGGGCTCAAACACAGATGAAGGAGGAGAATAAGGAAGTAACATGGCCAGGCTTTCACAGCAAGAGAGGAAATGCTGTGTAGGCAGTCATCCTTTCTACAGATAGATTCAAGGCATACTGTGTACCACCAAGGAAATAACCAATTAAAAGCCTCCTAAGACAGAAAATCCTATGATGACTATCCTGGGTGTTGTGGGGCTTTCTTCTGTTATTGTTAAAATTACTAAACAGTAGTAAACAATTGCCTAAACAATAAATTTGACTAGAGTAAATAGGGAAATGATAATTACGAAGCACAAAAGCCTCCAAAGATTAGCCTCTGGTGCTATAATCTTTTGAGCAAAGACTCCCCTCATTTACCCTGAGAAAATAAACAGGTAAAAACAAATGTAATCACCTCTGGGATGGAGTAATGAATTTAACCAGCCTCTTCCATCTCCCTTGTTCATGATTGTGCTCTGCAAGTAGTTTTCATTTGGTGGCTGCAGTCTTCTGTGTGAAACCTAATCCCCAAATACAGCACACAACTCCTGAGGCTCACTTAATCTTGGACTGGCAGAAAGAATGAAAGAAGTGTCAAGGGTGATACACAGCAGGCCTGCTGGAGCTTTAGCTGCCTGGTACCAAAGGAAAAGATCCTTGGCCTTATCTCAGATCCCTTTGGTAAAAACTCTGCACATTCCTAAGGAGGGGCTTGGGACCAGTCAGTTGGGTAACCCAAAGCTCTGGGCAAGGGATGTGGAACAGGCTGAATGCCTTTGATCAGTGGAAAGAAGAGAAAAAAAAACCCCTGCACACACAAATTATCACTATCCCCCATATGGTCTCCAATATTATGCTGCTGAGAAGATGTGATGAATTAAGAATCAGGAATTCCTCTAGAGTAGAAGTGCTGATCAGATAACCTGTCCAACACTGCATTTTAAAAATAGTGTCCAGTTAATGATGATATTTTTAAGCTTTCTTGTTATTACTGCTAATGTCAAGAATGAGAACTAAAATAAAGAGGGCTCTTTGCACTATTCCTGGTTCTTGCCTGTGCTGGAGTGGGTGATAATTGTGCTTTTGTTTAGGACAAGCACTATTCTTACATATTCTCAATAATTTTTTCAGTTGTTTTAGACCTGTGACTGCAAATTCCTAGAATTTTGCATACCTTTTCTAAGGGGTCCAAAACAGAAACAAGCATGCTATCACCAGGTGTAAATTTCTTCTGAAATATTGTCACCTGAAAATTGCAAGGATCCATAAACCTGAAAAGATGGGGGGAAGTGCCACCAGTTTGGTCTAAGCTCCTTGTAGAGGCTTACAAACACTGCCAAACAAGAGCAGCATTGTGATCTCATTCAAGGAGCTCGCATGCTGAGCATAGTAGCCTGTAAAATAAAAAGCCATTATCTAGACTTGCAACATAGAAGTACCAGTAACAATAGAGAATTAAAAGATTATGTTTTCTTCATTATTTCATTTGAGAAGATTATAAGGCAAAAGAAGAAAATGAAAAGGCACATACTGCAATGTTCTCCAAAGCAGAAACTGGCTGTGACCTCTTAAATGTTTTAAATGAAATTATGCATTAAAGCTTCCTCCCCTTACCTATGAATGTACCTGTGGGAAGCAAAATTGTGCCATCTAGTGGGATTTAGACCAAGTCTTAGCTGTGTATTCCCAATGGACACCCTGCAGATCTGTTTACATTATAGCATGGACGTTTTTGGATTCCACTTTGCTCCCAAGTTCAAATCCCTCCTCTGCCACAGATGCAGGAAGGGTCCATTCACCCTGCCAGTCTTAGGGCCAGAAAAGGGGAGGGGAACTTGCTTTTTCAGTTATCTGCTCAATCCACCTTTCTTTTTTTTTTTTTCTTATTCATTGATGAGAAAGATTGGGAAAAAAAATTCTCATGAGTATGACTTGGTAAACTTGAGGGGCCAAAGCCCCGAGGTTCCCCATGAAGGAAGGCTGTCCCACTTGCCAAGTAGCCAGCAGCTTTGGGATTCTGTGCTGCCCAGTTATGGAGCTGGTGTAAGCAGACAGAGCTGTAGCACAATCTCATTTCCTTGCATGCTTTTGTAACCATAGTTAAGCAGGAGGCTTGATACAGATTTCAGCACAGAGTTTAATCTTTGTCCTTTATGGACTTGTGTACCTTTATGACAGAAAGTGATTTCACAGCTTGCAATTTTTTTCTTCTGTGCTGATCATAGTGGAGGGCCATATAATATATCACTTCAACGATCAAATAGGTGCAAGTGTTGCAAGAGACTTATATACCTCTGTAAAAAACATGATAGGTGCCCTTGGGACTGCTGGCTATTGCCTGAGTAACAACCAGTGAATGAGTAACAACTCCCTAAGAAGTTTTCAGTACTACTTTAAAGTAAAGTCCACTGGTCGGTCTTCAAATAATTAGCAACTCTCTTCTCTACAAACACAGAAAAAAGTGACCTTTTCCAACAAGGCATAAGCTGTTTTTCTCCAACTCAAATCATCCCCTGGAATAATTGGATCAGCTTGACCACCGGCAGACCTTTTGTCTTCTATGAATCAACATGGAAAGGAATCTTAAGAATGTTTTGGTCATTTCTTTCGGATTTTTACTTCTCTTTACTGCTTACTCAGGACTGCAGAGTCTACAGGTAAGAGGGGCATCTCCCATTGGCTATCAGGACAGCTGGTCTGGAAGGGCATCAGGCCAGCTGGTAGGGTGAAACACATCAGCCTTTCCATGGTGTCTGTGAGGAAGGCATGCACAGTATTTTTTATGAGGTGGGTTAGGATATTAACTTGCTGCAGGTTAATATTCCTTACCCAGATCCACTGCATTTACTAAATATTTTATTCTGGTGTTTCTCAAATAGCTTGCATACTTTTGTCATGCTACTACTCTAGAGCCACAAAATCTGTTTCAATGGAAACAGAAAACAAAATTAACCTGAGATGACTTTTCTCGAAAGAAGATTTTGACAAATGGAAAACAAATTCAGTTTCTGGAAAGGATTTGTTTTGGATATTTCTAAATTGCTATGATTTTACAATAGTTATTGTACAGCAATGTGAAATAATTAAAAATTATGCCCAAACCATTAAATAATTTAAGTATAAAATAATACAGTCATTTCTAAGATCATGATATAAGATAATAGTAAAAAGTATTAATTTTTAATAAGGAAGTTGTGGCTTTACTGGTATTAACATCCTAAAACACAGTAGCAGAGATGGGTTTCTAGAATAACTTGAATACTCAGGTTACCATTAGCGCTCACTTGCTCATCCAAAATAAAAGACTGAGGGTTTCTGTTGCTGTCTATGAATGCTTCTGAGTAGATAAACACAAGGAGAAACTTCTCAGCCTAAAAGGCTCTGCTGGTCTAATGGCTGATAAATGAATAGAAGACATTGACAAGGAACTTTAAGCAAGATATTAATGTATGATCATGGTCAGCTGTATTGAATTTTCCAATTGGACTGGGAATCTGTATGCCTTAAAGGTGGAACTTGATACATAACATAATGAACTTGTTTGCAATAATTTCAGGAAGAGGTCTGTCCTTGTTCTGCACGTCTCTCTTCTCTCCTTGAACAGATTTCATTTGCTGGCATTGTAAAATTCTGAACTCAGGACTGTTCTGCAAAAACAGTCCCAAAAACTGGATGGAGATATTATGAGTTGGGGAGAGTAATGAGGCAGGGGACGATAAACCCTAAAAGTTGCAAGTCAGTCTCACCATCTGAAACAGCTGGTTAGAGCTTGGTGCTGATAACAACAAGGTTGTGGGCTCAATGCCCATACAGGCCATTTACTTCAGAGTGGGACTTGATGATCCTGTGGGTCCGTTCCAACTCAGAATATTTTGTGAATCTGTGCACCTGTAAGTACTGGAATATTAAAAATTTTCATAATTCATTTCAATAGTTCACTAACCAGAGCCATCCCCCAAAAAAACCACAAAAAAACCCGAAAAAACCAAACCAAACCCAACAGAACAAAAACAAAAACAAAAAAAAAACAACCAAAAAACCAAACAAACAAACAAAAAAAAAATCCCAGACAGTAAAAATCATATGATTGTGGAAGCCTGGCTTTTAATTTTTGGAAGTTGTAGCTAACAAAACCAGGCATGCAATGTTTCAAAAATAAGACCTCTGAGATAAGGAAGCCTCTTTCCCTGTTTACAAATCAACCATTCCAACTCTCAAAAGCCTTGGCCCTGCTCTAACAGAGACTGTCCTCACCTCACTGTCCTGGTACCTGGCTGTCCCCAAGAGTGCTGGGTAACTGCCACCATGGTCCTGCATGGCCAGACTGTACAGCCACTGCAGGCTTGGAAAGTGTTCCATGAAGCCACCACCAGCAGCTTCATTCCCCTACAATGCTCTCCAGTGCCACCCCCTCAACATCCAGTCCCCCTTCCAAAATCATACTGAAATATCACCTATTAATTGAAACAATCAGGAAAACATTGCTAAGCAGCATAGAATTGCAAAATTGTTTGGTTGGAAAGGACCTTAAAGATCACCTCGTTCCAACCCTCCACCATGGGCAAGTACCCCTTCCACTAAACCAGGTTGCTCAAATCTCCATCCAGTCTGTGTTTGAACATCTACAAGGATGGAGCATCTGCAGATTCTCTGGGCAACTTGTTCCAATGCCTCACCACTTTTACAGTAAAGATTTTCTTTCTACTATCTACCCTAAATCTCTTTTAGTTTAAAACTAAAAGATAGGCAGGCCCTTTCTTGGCCTATCGCTATCTGCCCTTGTGAAAAGTCACATCCCCACTTTTTAATGTCCCCTTTGAGTACTGTAAGGCTGCAATGAGGTCTTCCTGGAGCCTTCTCTTCTCCTGGCTGAACAATCCCAACCCTCACAGCCTGTCTAGGAGAGGTGGTCCATCCCTCTGATCATCTTCATAGCTCTCCTCTCCAACAGGTGCATGTCCTTCCTGTGCCAGGGACCCCAGAACTAGATGCAGTGCTTCAGATCTTCAGATTTCAGAGAATCATTTCCCTTGCCCTGCTGGTCACACTTATTTTGATGCAGCCCAGGATGCAGCTGGCCTTCTGGGCTGAGAGCACACACTGTTGCTCTTGTCCAGGTTCTCACGCCCAGAATTCTCAAGTCCTCCCCGGCAGGGCTACTCTCAATGAGTTCTTCTCCCAGTCTGTACTCATGTCTGGGATTGCCCTGACCCTTGAATTTGGACTTGTTGAACCTCATTATGTTTGCATGGACCCATTTTTCAAGCTTGTCCAGGTCTCCCAAACTGATCTTCTCATTTCAACTTTCAGAGCATCAAGACAAGAGGAGAACTATTTTGAGCATAAAACTATAAAACCTGGTTAGATCAGTAAAATTATATTCCTTCTTTGTGAAAATGTGGGTGAATCAATTACTTCCAACTACTAAGGGCCACTGCAAGCCTAGTAGGGTATTTGGACCTTGGCCTCTGAAAATCTTAGAAATTTTCAGACCTGTAGTTTAAAGCAAAGAATCTCCCACTATTGCTATGCTAGCCCTTGCAATACAGATCTGAGAATATTCCTGCCTGAGACAACAATGAAGGCCAAGAAAAGAGGTTATCTTTCATTCAACTTGTTTTCAAAGAGAAAGTCAAACAACATGAAATAATCTAAATAATGACTTATCAAAGCTTTGAATCTGGACAATCCTCACCTGATTTTGTATCATGTTTTCATAAATAGTCTATCATTTTGAAGAAAATTCCAAGTCCATAATCAGGCTGTTTTGGGAAAATGAGACAGTAATACCCACCCCCAGATGCTGTGTCTCTTTATTTCTGCCCAAAGCCACTCCCTGTACACCACAGTAATATGCACCTGTGATAAAATTTGTCCCAATTGCTGTTTTTGTCCCTGCAGAGCAGTCTCAATGCAGAAGAAGGCCTGGGCGTTGCTTCCCTAAGTGTTCTGTATGCTGCACTCACCTTATCGTCCATGTTCCTGCCTCCAATCATCATCAAGAAGCTGGGCTGCAAGTGGACCATTGCAGTCTCCATGTGCTGCTACGTTGCCTACTCCTTAGGGAACTTCTATGCTAGCTGGTATGATTTAAATACTTTAACCTTCTCTGTTGTGCTCAAGCAAAATAAGTAAAGGCAAAGTTCTGTCTTCTTTTTCTTCTCCATTACTGCTCTAACTCTGTGTTGGAGAGTAGAAAGTTGAATGCAAAAGGTGCTACTTGGAACAATTCGAGATAAATAAATCCAGTTTTAGGTGGACCAGAGAGGTGAAAATGTGCAAAGAGTCAGAATCAATACATCCATTTACTCACCTGAAGCTGCTTCTCTAACTCATGTTTGTAGCAGAGATTTCCCTTTGGGGGAAAAAAAAATCAGGAGTTTCATTTAGAAGTCAAAAGACTTTTAGGGTTGTTTTTGAAAAGGTTGAAGGGAGGACTATCTTCCAGCCAGTAGCTCTGGGAGAAGAGGACCACAGGAGAAGGCTAACTCCTGCCTAGCTCTTTCTGCTCTCCAGTGACAAGGGTTGCAACTCTGTAGAGGAAAGTTGTCAATATTCATCTTCTGAAGTGCATGTGCAATTTAGTTCTCAGTTTAACATAGTTTAACTTACGAGAAGTTATGGCACATGAGCACAGACCTAGCCAGCCTGGCTAGGCCTAGTCCCCGCACTGACCTGCATATGCTTGCACAGCCTAAACTTCACAAGGCTGGCCTTCTCTTGATTCCATGTGACAGATTTATTGTATCATAAAAAGGATAAATCTATTTCTTTGATGTCTATTTTTGCTGCTGGATCTTGGGCAAATGGTTATTATGCTAATGGTAACAACTATGGTAAATAAAGTGTTCTTTGGCAGGTACACACTTATCCCTACCTCTATGATCCTGGGCTTAGGAGGAGCACCACTCTGGTCTGCCAAATGCACTTACCTCACTATTGCTGGCACTTTGTATGCTGAGAAAGCAGGAAAAAAGGCTAAAGACATTATCAACCAATACTTTGGGATCTTCTTTCTGGTGTTTCAAACTGCCGGCGTCTGGGGAAATCTTATCTCATCCTTGATACTTAGCCAATCTTCCAACCAAGGTAAAATGTATTTAAAATTTTGGCACTTCTTTCTATAAACATCAACTAGTTCTAGATAGATGAGAGGTAGATTTCTGCAGCTGAGCTTTCATAGTCAGTGGAAACAGGTACTTCAGACGAGAGTTAGCCCATCTGAGGATAGATGTCTGAAATAGATGAGATAAATTTCTCTTTGAAAGTGTCTATTTTCCATCAAAAATCAGCCATAAAGATAGCTCAGACAAATAGCTAAAAAATAGAACTCTATTGAATTCTGTTTGAATTCTACTCCTGTATTGCAAAGCATAGATAGGCTGCAGGCAGTGACAGTCCTTCACATCTGACTTCTATTAAAAGTGGTTTAAAGCAAAAGACAAAATACTGAACCAACCCTTTTGCAAAGCTTGTAGTATTGGGTTAGTTTGCTGTTATGCATTCAAAATTAGTCAGACTGTTTGCTGGGCTTGCTGAAAATGAGTGCTCTACAGAGCTGTCAAGAAGAAATAGCAGTAGCTGTTGGCAGGAGCCTGCATGCCAGGGCTCCTCTGCTGTATTTCAGGCTCAGACAGCAGATGCCAATGTAGCTTGAAGAAATCACTCAGCAGCAGTGCCCTCATTTCCCATGCATGTAGTTGGTGTCAGTTTTAAAAGGGTAGTTGTGAAGATAAATTAATATTTGGATGCCACCTTAGAGATTCAAAATGCTGTGGTGTCTTATCATTGCAGTCTCCTGCATATTCCACATCCTGTGAAAATCAAAACAGGGTTGTTCTCCAGACATGGACAGAATTTCCCTATACACTGCTACTGTGAGTAGCAAGAAGTTATCTCTTTCTTGTCTCAGTTAAGCAGTATGTCCTCTGAAGAGCTCTCAAATAGTTCCTAGTTAGAGCTAAATGTCAGGAATCTGGCATCAGGTTTTAATCTTTGTATCTTTGGATTTATGACAAAGTAGTTGTCACAAGGTGTGATACTTACGTAGAATCATCCTTCCTTTAAACCTAAGTAACTGTAAGTGAAGCACCATTAAAGCAGAATGCTGGCAGACCTTTTCAAGTGCAGTGGAGCCCTGTTGACCTGATCCCAGAGCCACATAATATCTCAGGAGTGACTGTCTGTTCTGATTTCACTTGCAGGGTAGAGGCAGTGGTGCAGCTGTGGGGTTTGTACAGACTGCAACCATTTGACTCTCCTCTGCCTCACAACACACATAATTTTAACAAGAGGAATAAAACAATGGGGTTTTTTGTCATGTAAATCCTTTCCTGGTTTTACTTTTGAGGATGTTTCTCCAAATTTTAAAGACACTTATTTTTTTATCTATTACATAGAATTTCAGAAAATGCCGTGTTCCTGTGAACAACAAAGGCTTTGCACATCTTCATGACAGTGATGAGCAGTTATAACACAAGTTTCTCTACAGTGCCTTCTCAGTGAGACACAGCTTTAATCTAGAGAGAACTTCTTTGCTGGGGCGAGGGAGTAAGAATCTCCAGTCACACAATTCTTTTTCTCTCCTCTGAGACTTGTGCAAAGGCATCCATTCATATTTTCATGTACTTAATTTTGCTGAGCAGTAGGAAAGATACAGCATGTATCTGGAGAATCAAAATGCCTAAAATTCAGACATGTACCTACTCTAGACATCCAGACATCCAGACACAGCAAGGCAAAGTTACACCATATGGTAATACCAGAACTGAAGACAGTAATCAGTGTAAACTACAAGAGTCATCCTTCCTCACTCAACAATATTACAGTTTTAATTCAAGAGAAACAGTGCAAATCCTGCCTTGCAGCTTGCATATGACTAATTGCATGTGCAGCTTCATCTTTAGATGATGCAGGAACCAATAAAAAACTTGTTTTACACACTTCCACACTTCACTCATGTGACTCACCTTTTGCATATGGCAATTTTGCTGAAGGTCTGTTTGTCTATTTTTTGCTGAAGGTCTGTAGTAGTAGTGACTATAATAAGGTAATGATTTTCTTTACATGACTACATTTTATTTTATGTTGAACCTAAAGTTGTTTATGAAGCTGGTTAGACAGCTGATTCACATCACAGCAGCTTTAATGGGAAGCAATGAGGAAAGACACACTAAAAGTAGTTACACAATAAGCTTAATTGAAAAATTACAGATCAGCTCTTCCTTAAGGAATCAGCCAAGGTACAGCTGTATTGCCCTTTATTGTGCTTGGACCAGAGACAAATTCTGAAGTGAAAACACTAAAATTATTGTGTGGGATTTGGATCATCCTCCTCCAGTAGATAGTTTATTCAGGGTTACACTTTGGGTTAGCCTTTGCTCTTTACCAAGAGGGTACTGGAGGAAGTGGGCACAGTGTACTGGTGACAGTGTGTGTGAGTACATGTGTGTTTGTGGCTTTGACCTGCACAAAAATGATAGAACTGCACAAAGCAAAGGTCTTGCTACAAACCCTGCTGAACTGTTAGTTTCAACTTCAGAAAGTTATAAAGGCAGTAGTAAAATAATAAAGTCAGGAAAAGCAGGCTACTTGGAAGACTGCAATACTATGAGTAATCATCATTTGAATGTATTAAAAAAAAAAGATGTTTTGAGGTGGTTTCTGTTCCTTTAACATATACAGAAATTATCAGGAGAGGGAAAATGAGAGGTGGCTGTAAGAACTGAAGTCCCTAAGTCCCTTGCTGGTGCAAACTTAGAGACCTATCTCTCATGAGGTATTATGATTAAGAGGTAAAAATATACACTCAAACTTTGAATATTGCAAATTGAGCTTGGATTCAGATTTCAGCCTCTAACTTTAGTCCCTGTCTTCATGTAACCGTTAATTCAGTGTTCAGTCTCTCTTTTGTTTCTCTTAAACCAAATTTTTGTGTGTTAAACTGGGATTCTGAAGTTAAATATCTCTAATCGGGAAAGACTTGAAACCAGGACCAATCACTAAGCACTGGATTCCTTACATCCACATATCCTTACACATAGTGTGGACTTACCTGATCTCTTCACTGACCTGCCTTTCTTTTGGTTCTTAATTAGGGGAGATCTCAGAAGAAGACCTGGAATGCTGTGGAGCATATGACTGCCTGACTGCTACTACTAACAGCACTGGGTCAGAAAGACCCTCCGACTCCTTAATCTACACACTGCTAGGGGTCTATACTGGTGAGTAATCCACACAATCTTTAATCAGTATCACTGATGGAGAGCCTAGTACTAGTGGAATCTATCATGGTTTGCAGATTAAGTTTCTGACTTTCTCCTCCAATCCAATTTGCTAAAGGAAAATGAGATATGTGAGAGCTATAAACAACTCCTTCCTAAGTAGTTCTAATGCTTTATGCCAGAGCTGTATCATTTTTATCTGAAGGAGAAAGACAAATTTCTCCTAATATTCTTCACATAATATTCTTCAGATTATTCATTATCTTCAGATAATATTCTTCACATTTTTCACCTGGAATAAAGCTGAAGCCCAGTGTGGTGACCCAAATTCAGCCGGGCAAATTGGCATATCCCCCATTTAGTAACTACAGCTGCTATAGAGCTTCCTTGCACAAGGCTGGAAAAGAATTAAATACAGGGAAGCTGATGCCATTAAAAGAAACAATAGATGTGCAAGGATTAGCTGAGCGAGGAAAGTTCCAAAAAGTATTCCACTCAAAAGAAGTTATTCTCTGGATAAAGGAACATATCTGGTAAGGCAATGTACACCTTAGCTCTGTCAAAATATTTTCGCAGTCTCTGAACATAGATGTAGTCTCTGTGCTGAGACAGAAACATAGAATTTGCCACACACTCCAAGAGAGTGTATGTGATCCAGGCAGGGCCAGTTCTCAGTGCACAAGGGCATTGCAGAAAACCCTTCCACTGTCCCCATCCTCCATTCCTAATTGGTGGGAAAATGTAAAAAACATGCCCCCACTCTCCTCCCAGAATGTACTGGAGCTGATGACTTTCTGCTAAAGGCATGTTTGTCTGTAAAGTTTAAATTTAAATTTGATGACTAACATATACAGCATTTCCTTAGGCTTTGTGCATGCAAAGTGAATGAAACCCTACTTCCTCCTGACCCTGCGTTAGTGGGGTTTCGTTTTTCTTTTAAGCTCTTAATAAAAGAGTTGTCTTTTCTTACCTCAAGGGAAAGAAACTGGCTAAATATTTCATTCACAGACATTTTTTAAATGTGTCCTCTATTTGGTGGCTGAATACTTATTTTGCCCAGCTTTGGTGGAGACAATAATGGATAACTCTTCTGCTATTTTACTTTCTCAAGAACTGCAAATGTTTCAATTTATGGTCCTACCAACCGCTATTAAGCCGTGCCATTATCTCCTACAATTGATCTTGATTCATTTAACATATTTGTTATAAATATTTTTTCTGAAAATGTGGATGCTCTGTTCTCATCCATTTAAGTCCAGCAATTAGTCCATAAACACTAATAAACACTCTGGCAGAACCAATAATGACTTGAATCATGAAGGATTTACAGCTCAGCCACAGTGGGGAACCAGGATGCTGGAGAAAATCTAGGAGACACAGATAAAAAATAATAAGCAATAAAAAAATGAGGCAATTTATTGTAAATCTGCTGATGTATTTGGATATTAAAAGTTCACAGTAGAGACAATATCCATAAGCATAACACAGAAGCACATTAAACAAGCAAAGTGGATGGAAAGAGGTGCCCGGTTCTCATCTTACTCTGAACTGTAGTTCTTTCCATGGATGGAATTCTAGTCAGCATAAGTGAGGAAACATTATCATGCCCTGCATCCGTAATGAAGCAATCAGTTGGGAATCTATGGTTGTTTCATGTAAATTATGAGGCATGGTTATCTTCTTGATAACATGAAAAAAATTGTTTTGATTCACTACACAAGCAACAAATCTAGACTGATACATGCATGATCGTTTTCTGATTAACTACTCTATATATTCTTTTATATGCTGGTTCTGCTTGGAAATTATGGGTTTAAAGCTATAACTTCCATCTTTTCAAGTTAGCTAGAGGTGCTCACTATCATCTTCAAAACAGCATATATTCCATACTAAAAGCATGGTTCTGAGCCAAAAAAAAAACACAAAAAAAACCAACAAGGCACAACATATCCTGGGTTTCAAGACAGCATTTATTTTTCTTTCCATGTATTTGAAAGAAGAGCCCCGCTAGCCATGAAAACCTTGGCACTGGAAGTGAATACTCCTCTCTCTTGTTGATTTAAAGCCTTCTGATGGCTCCCGAGGGAGCTGTTTCTGGCCAGCTCCCATCGCCGTGCCCCTGGACTGCCCTGGAAGGGTGAGCCATCACCCTCTGGAGCCACGCAGCTGGCCCGGCGGCTGTCACAACAGGCCAGCCACAGCTAAGCTGAGGGGATTTGCGAGTGCACAGCTGTATGCAGAAGATGTGAATGCAGATCAGGCCTTCTTGTTTATACAGAAATGGCCTTTACACTGAAGCGGAATCAGAAGGAAGCTGCCAAAATATCCCACAGAGAGCTAAGCACCAAGTCAGAACAGTAACATCAGCAAGCGACTTCCCATCATTCTTTCAGCATTCCTCAGTTTTTCATGAACATTTTGTTTTGTTTTTTTTCTGCAGCTAGTGGTGCACTAGCTGTGTTGCTGGTTATTATATTTCTGGACCAGATCAAATCTGACCAAGCAGAGACTGAGAAAGAAAAGACACCCTTTTGGTCTACGTTCCTAGCAACTTTCCGGCACCTTAAAGATAAAAGACAGTGTCTTCTAATCCCTCTGACAATGTACAGTGGGTTTGAACAGGCATTTCTTAGTGGTGACTACTCAAAGGTATGCATGTAAATGAAAATATATTTCTGTCTGGTTTTTTTGTGCTGTTGCATCTTACTATTACATCTGACCAATATTTACTTGTCAAATGAAGATGTTTTTAATGATGATTTGTGGATTGCAAAATTACTGCTTACTTCTGCTTGAATGACCTCTGAGTGACATCTTCAAACAGCAGTAAATATGTCCCTTGGAACAGCCTCAAAAATAATGCAGTAGAGAGCTTAACTCACCAGTGGAGGTCACAGCAGAGAGGTACAGGTTCAAACTCTTCACCTTGTTGTAAATAACAAACTGGGAGAAAAGCCAGAAGCCAGCAAAGCTTTCATATCTTCCTTCCTCTTCTGGTTTCCCTAGAGCTTGTATAAATGCAAGTCAGCGCACATTCCACATATTTTATTTTGACAACCTTTACGGTAAGAGGGCAGGTCCTCAACAGGGCTGGCTGAAAGCCCTCACCAGTCACTACTGCAACAGCTCCAGAGCCTGACAGATTGAAGTGATTAAAATCATCTCTGCTCCTCCAGTTTCTTGACAAACCTAGACATGCAGCAGGTGTGTTCTGGCATTTGTTGAGAAAGCCTCAAAAGAAAGAGGGCAGCCTTCCTTAAGGCTTTCAAACCTTGCATGTAAATCAGATGGAACAGTGCACTTGTTGCTGTGTTGGAACAGATTGAAAGGGGCACTCCATGGCAACCTGCATTGGTTATATGCTCTTATAGAAGAGGTCCTCTTATTTTTTGGGAGCTGCTCTGTCATGACCATAGTGTCAATTGTCAATTTTCATCTCTTGGGCTATGATGGGAAGGGCAGAAAATTCTTAATGCTGCTTCCTAGCATTACACTAAAACTTACACTAGTTTTATTTGTACAGCAAGCAGTGCACAGATCTGTTCTGCTTGTTATTCCCCTGTTTGCATGGCATCAGTCTGATTGGGAACTGGGGTAGTAAAGCTGCTCCTGAAGGCCAGCTATGTCAATGCACCAGAGACTTGTCAGCAAACTCTCTCGCTGTGCTCTTTTTATCTCATCCATGCTGGCTATTTACCAAACACTCAGGCTAAGATCCCTGAATTTTAGCTGTTTATTTTTATCAAAGAAAATGTGACACCATTATCCCTTCTCTTCCAGAGTTTTGTGACCTGTGCCCTGGGGATACACTATGTTGGCTATATTATGATCTGCTTTGCAGGTATAAATTCCCTCTGCTCTCTGCTCTTCGGGAAGATCTCCCAGTTCACGGGTAGAAAACTTCTATTTGCATTAGGTATGTAAAGATTTCTTGAATGACTGATCACCACATGTAATCACATCCACTACTCCCTCCTTTGCATGTACAAAGGGATAGCTTGCTGTCAGCTATCAATTAAAACCAAAGTCAGACTAGAGGCAGACTTCACAAACTTCATTCATGAGAAGAGAGGCAGCTCAGCTCACAGTTAAGCACTGTATTGCTGTCTTTGCCTTACATCACTTTGCTGCTGATGTAAGTTCAGCCTGCTTTTGAGGGCTCTATCTATGCAGAAAGTGCCCTATAGCTTTGATGTTTTACAGCTCTGATACAGCCAATGACAAATGATCTTACAATGCAGATGTTGAAACTTGCACTATCATAAGTAGGATTTCTCCACTGGGCTGAAAACTCCTCACCCTTATGGAGAGAAAGCAAGTCACTGCTCACCTGAGTTTCAGGAAATTATAAACTCGGAAGTTTGAGTGAAATTTCAAGAAGCTTTTTACAGGTTGGCCTGCTGTCCCTTTTACTACTTGTTCTATAGGGAGAAAAGTAGAAGAAAGTCATGTATCAAGCTAGAATAATTCAAGGGCTTGTGTATGGGACAGTAATTTTCATGTTGCCTTGAGAAAAGATTTGTATATTTAAGAACATCTCCCCCTCCAGAGAACATTGTTCCAATGAGTAATAGAGACATAAAAAATACCAAGAAATATTTCTTTTGTGCCTTTGTATGCATTATGCATACTGAAGTGGACTAATACCTTATTTCCACTATGCAATAATTTGTATTATTAGAAACATCACTGAATAGATCAATATTCAGTGCATCAAGGCATTCTAGGCATTTTCTCCACAGGAAATTTTAAACCTGGACAAGGAAGAAGAAATTTAGAGTTCTTTATGTTATAGTCACTAGCTCAAAGATTCTTCTGTCTGTTTTAGGTGTGTGTCTCAGTCTATAAAACTCAGATACAAAAAAAAACCAAAAAAAAAACCTAAAAAAACCAAAAGACCCCCCAAAAAAAACCAAAAAAAAACCCAACAAAAAACCAAACCAAACCAAACCAAAAAAAAAAAAAAAAAAAAAACAAAAAAAACAAACAAACAAAAAAACCCAAAAAAAAAGACCCCACCTAATAGTAGCAATAAACAATTAAATTTCCCACAGAACTGTAGTGTTAGAAATGCAAGACCTCCGAACCTCTCAATTCTGTTTAGTGGCCATTTTACTCAGCCTGTGGATGTGCACCTGTGGGGGGGAAAATCTGTGACTCATTTACAAACCACTTTTTAAAAGAAAGACCCAAAGCCACCCTCTAGAAATCCTTAATTGTCCTCTCTGGCCCTAAATGAAAACCTCATTTAAGACAAGGAGAGCAGAAGGGTGTTTGCTCCCCCTTCCCACATGCCTCACATGGTGACTGCAAGCCTTTCAGAAGCTCCTTCTCCTTCTCAGTGGTTTGTGTCCTTTGGGCTAACAACCATATCAGCACTAAGGATCTCTCAGCTCAGGACACTGCTCAGAATTATGAATTAGACATTGTCAAAGGCCTGCATTGTCTTGTATTTCATGTGATATCAACTCAGTCAGCGCAAAGCTCAATGAACCAGAAAGATTTTAAGGCTGCATTGTGCTTTCGTTGTGGGTAGAATAAAGAAGTGTTATCTACCACAATCTGTCCTGATTATAATTGCATCTATATTTCTCTTCTTTATTTCCTTCTAAATCAACAGCTGCAGTTCTGAACACAGGCTGTATGATAACAGTACTGCTCTGGAAACCTGATCCCAAGCAGCTTGCTGTGTTTTTTGTAATCCCTGGTCTTTGGGGTGTATCTGATGCTGTTTGGCAAACACAAACTAATGGTAAGTCCCGGTGACAATGAGATGTATTCTCTGGAGATGTAAGAGTCTGCATGTTTGAATCTATGAAACAATGCTGCATAACAATGATAATGGCTTTAAGACAGCATCTTAAAAAATGTTAACTCATTAGAAATCAGAAGAAATAGAACAAGTTGGGAGTAAGAATGCAAAATAATCATTGAACCAATTTTTCCAAGATGAAGAGAGAAGAATACTGCAGAAGATGGTAACGGGTATTCAGAATAAATATTCTGGAGGAGTATAAGTACTTCAAAGTAATTTAGAAACTAAGAAGAATTATACATTTAGTCTGTCTTTTGCAATAAAGGAGAGCACTCTGGATAAAAATTAACTCAAAGCTCAGCAACAAAAGAAGAAGAAAATTGTCTGTTAGGAGATATTGGGAAAAAAATGTAGGAGAAAACCACAGAAAGCAATACTGTGCAGCCAAGTAACTTCATACAGCTCTAATTTACTCCACTTCAAAACTCATAATCCAATGTGATAACGCATAAGTAGGCAATGAAAAGGAGCAAGATCATGGGGTACTTATCCTTGAAGGAGGGTTAAAAAGCTAGAAATCTTTAGCCTGGACAAGATGTAAGTATGGAAAGCAGTCAGTAAGATAATTAATTGTATGGAGAAAGTGACTTGAAATTCACTATATCTCCTAATAACAGGACTAGTGGCACCAGATAAAGTTATCAGGCAGAAGCCTCTATAGAAATCAAAATGAATAGTATTTCTCACACAATGCATAAGCAAAGTATGGAATTCATTGCCAAAAATTTAAGCTGGAATTATATCACATCATTACAAAATCACTTCAGGGGAAAGTACTCCTCTGGGCACACATCAGGTTATGTGTCTTGGCCTTCCTTCCTCTGATCCCTTTGGTTGTTTCAGGGCCTTGAAGATTTCACCCACTAGATAAAGTGTCATGTTCCTCCTGGAGAGCCAGAGGGAAACCATGGCAGTTGACACATGAAACATGGTGGAAAATATTGCCTGGCACTGACAGTGATCTCCTTTCAAGCACATGTAGAGTCCCTGCCTCTACACACAAGGGAGTGACCAACCAGCACCCTTCTCTGCCCCTCCAGCAGCTTTAGCTCATATCCCCTAGAGGAGAGCTAGTATATACATCAAGGGACACCCTCTCATCATCTGACATCCTTACCAGAGGCTTGTGCCTCAGGTAAAAATTTTAAATCAGTGCTCTTAATAATACTCAGGGTCATGGAAGGAGAACATCAGTGAGGATTTGCTCTCTCTTAAGTAATGCTGTTCATTCATTTCCTGCTTCTTTAGCCACAGTCTTTCTGACTGCTCTGCAAGCTTCTTCCTAGTCTTCCACTGGGATAAAGGACCCGTCCTTTGTCCTGCTTCTAGCTTATCCAGAAAGCCTTGTCTTTGGATACTGTGCTTCTTTCAGAATCACAGTGGGGTTAGGGCTGGAAAGCAACTCTGGACTTCAACTCCCTCACTCAAGTAGGGCCACCCAGGCACAGCCACTTACTCAGGACCATGTCCAGGGACCCTTTGATATTTTCCACAGAAGGACACTCCACACCCTTTCTGGGCAACCTATGACAGTGCTCAGTCACCCTCGTAGTGAAAAAAATTTTTCTGATGTTCAGAGGAAACCAATGTATTTCAATTTATGCCCATCACCTCTTGTCCACTTTTCTTGGACACCACTGAAAAGAGCTGGGCTTTCTACCCTCTCTTCTAGGATTTACATAAATTTGAGATGTCCTTGAGGAGAACGTTTCCTCAGTAAGGTCCTTGCACAACTCACAAACATGCACATTGGCATTGAGGCCCACACTGGGGAAAAAAGGGGTAAGTACAGAGGACTTAAGTATTGGAGAAGGTGGTTGGGAAATGAGTGTAGTTTCCAAACCCCCAGACAAGGCAAAGACAGTGGACAATGCCTCATGCTTACTTGATGGTGAGTGAGCTCTGCAACCATGTGACAGGATTAATCTCTATTTGCAGCAATGTTTCAGGTCATCTCCATTCCCAGATTCATGCAAGATACTTCTGAAAATTTCACATTTGTGTGAAAATTTTCACATTTTGAAAGCACCCAAATGTTCTTTTTCCTTGCAGTGTTTTTTTTTTTTTTTTTTTTTTTGGTCTGTACCTTACTCAGCTCTTTCACAGTTCCCATTTATAAAATTATACAAAGTTCGTTTTGTCACATTGTCACAGTGAAACATCAAGTGATGACATGAAACCTTAATAGAGAAGTGCAGTGACATTACCCCACAATGCTGCATCCCAGAATAGGATCCTCAGTTTGACATACCCACGTAGGACTAAATGTCTTCTCCCCTTCAAAAGTTTTATACAGATATACATCACATAAGAAATTCCCAGCGTCAAAGACTGTGAGGTAAGACTGAGATAAGACCTCCAAAATAACAAACATTGGTTTACAGGGTCTGTGGTCCTTCCTTTGCTAAGCTCCCATGAGTACTGCTTGGGCACCAGTGGATTAACCAGTGAATACATAAATGGCACAGTGCCACATACTTAAGGCATTCTTTGGTTTGCTTTGTGCTCCTGTGGATATTCAATACTCGAGTACCCCCTAGAGGACATGTAGGCTCACGGTGGATGAGTCACTTCATCTTATAAGGTTTCCCTGATGTGTTTGTGTTCATGTGTGGACGCTCTCACTTATTTCCAATGAAAGCTACTTTGTTTCAGAGCGTGTAGTGCTCTTTCTTACCTAACTTGAGCACAGATGCTGATATTACCCACTGACAAAAATTGTACCTGGGGCCTAACAATTGTGTAGCACGGAACTATCAGGTGGACTACAGTAAAACCAAGCTCTTTCCAGGCTGATTTGTGTCTTTAGAAAGGATATGAGTCTAAAGAGTTTATAAACCTGGACTCAAATAATTTCCAGCAATCCTGTTAGACACCCATGCCTACTAGTACCAGGGGAATGAGCAGGAAAACAGGCAGTGGCAAAGAACCAGGATAATTTCCATGGAAGTGAATTGTGAAAAATTCAGTAAATGTCCTCTTGCAGTCATCAGGACACAAACTTTTTCATACAGATGAAATCTTCCCCTAGTGAACAAAACTGAAGGGGTACTTGAATAGATTTAATTAATCTGAGCAGATTTTCAGACAACTTTGCATTCCTCTTTGCCTTTTGGCTGAATGTACATATTTCAAACAGATGCATTGTTAGACAAGGGGATGGAAAGAGTCAAAGTTCATGATGTTCTTCTCGTTCCCTCTGCGCACACCAGGTCCGAGTCAGAGTAAATGCCCTGTTCTTTATCACCACTGGTGCTAGCTCAGCACCCAGAGGAAAGCAAGCTCTCTCCCCTTCCCTGTGTGCTTCACTAGTCAGGCCTGGAGGCTGGAATCCCTCCCTGGATCCCAGTGGTGGGTGTGCAACTGACTGGGCTCATTGGGAGCCTCCCAGTGAACACAACTGCATTAGGATGATCAGTTGAACTGAGTCTCTATGTCAAGTAAGTTTTCCAGTCGCTGCCTGGAAGTTTTGTATGCATCAAGGATATTCTATTTGCTAACCCATCCATGAACTGAAAATTCGAAAACCTAGTTGATTAAGAGAGACATATGTTACCTGCATACTTAATCTGGGCCCATGTTGTGAAAGCCTGTAAGGATTTGGTATCAGCTTATCAATAGTTATACATAGAGACTCTACAATGCCAAGGCCTCCTTTTTCTCCTTACTTGTTCATCAGTGCAAAACCCTTGATCTTTGTAGCTAATAGTTTGAAAAAAGAAGTCCTGCCATCTTACTTCAATAGATCACATCCTTTCTTCCTTCCTTGCATTTTTGTTCCCCTTTTCTTCCATGTTTTCTATTTTGTCATGTTTGTTTTGGTTACAATTCATAGAAGCACAACAATTTTTTTTAAGACAAGGCTTGTATTTTCCTTTCTCTGACATTTATGAGGGATTGTCTGTCTTCCCCATTGTGCTCTATTTATTCCCTTTGCAGAAAATATGTGGTTGCAGATTTAATCTTCACAAGACATGCTTTTCCTTCCTTTCTTCCTTCCTTCCAGCACTTTATGGCATTTTATTTGAGAAAAACAAGGAGGCTGCCTTTGCAAATTACCGTCTCTGGGAATCAGTTGGATTTGTCATCGCCTTTGCTTACAGCACCAAGCTGCAAGTCTACATCAAAACATACATTGTACTGTCTGTGCTTGTGCTGTCCATGGTGAGCTACGGCGTGGTGGAATACCTCGAGGCTAAGAGCTCCCCTGGGACACCTGCTGCTACAAAAAAGGAGAATGGAGGACCCCACTCCCAGGAAACACACATGTAATCCAGCAGGGTCAGATTGATGGAGGCAAAGCAAAGTGGCCAGCTCCTTACAGGCAAGTCTCCAAGGGCGTTCCAGTATGTACTGTACCCAGAAAGATTGTAAAGGAACAGATTTCAAGGCCATTATAATGCAAATGTCCAATGAGTAATATTGGAGGCATAAAAAAATACCAAGAAATATTTCTTTTGTGCCTTTGTATGCATTATGCATACTGAAGTGGACTAATACCTTATTTCCACTATGCAATAATTTGCATTATTAGAAACAAAGGAGTAAAAACCTCCTTTGACATCTCACCTTTATAAGGGAAGATTATCTGACTTTACCTTTTCATGCAGATGACCAACTAATTAATAAAGTCTTAATAAATGTAAGCAAGTTTACTAAAGTCCTCACCTTTTTGTTTCTGTAGATAAGACCTGGTATAGCTTTACAGTCAAACCACATGCAGAATGAAAGAAGCAGATGCAGTTGCCCAGTTGATTGCAATTAACACACATTATTTCATGGAACCATTAATTATAAAGATTTATGTTGTTTTTATGCTACATTTTTTAACACCTGCTGTAAATTACATCAGCCTGTAGACTGGCTATATCTGCAGTTCATATCTACACACCACAGAATCAACCTACCACCGAGTCCACCAACCTGTCTCAGGTCAGCAGACAGCTGTGAATCTGCCCATGTCATCCCTCTAGCTCAGCACTCTTTCTCTTTTGATTTTCCTGTCTCAAAATCTTCTGTCACCACTTACAGCAACTTCATCCTAAAAGAGATGCATTCTACAAGACAAAATACTTCAGTTATCATGACCTTGCCCCACTTTCCCATCCAGGGACAAAGCTGTTTTCAAGATGAGCAGCCAGGCCATGGGGAGCCTCACCGTGAGAAGAGTGCGGATGACAGTGCAAGTCACAGAGAGATAGGGAGAAAAGGAGGATGGGCTTACACTGTAGTAAGTTCTTGAGACCTACACGTAGCCTGCAGTGGCTCATCTCATTTCAACTTCTCTTTAGTTTTACCCATATTGTTTCTAGATATGGATTTTTGTGGTTTTACTGCAAAGAGAAGAGTGTTACAGTACAGTTACTGTGCAGTGTCCCAGCATCTTAATGAGAGAGCAACGTTCAGACCTCATGTTCATTACTGGTAATGACACATTCAGATTCTCTGTGTGAGGCAGAAAGCACCAAAGGAATTGCAGACAAATGCTCTTTATGTCCAAGACTCGTGCTGCCTCTGGAAATAAACTACATATAGCTAGCTAAGTTGTTGCCTGCCATGAAGATAACACTTGAAATTACTTCCTCTCAGTTACTCACCACAGCAGGAGGATGAGGCACCACACGGTGTGACAACAATAACACAATTTATGTGACAAAAATCCCCAAATTGTTATGTCTTTTAAACAGCAACAAACTTCATGCTACTTTACTGTCTTTCTTATGTTTCTGTTCCCAACCATTTGGACTCCCTTTCAGACTTCAGTTGTGTTGATTCATGGCTTTTCACATGATGAGCTTTTTTCCGGGTCTCATACAATAAAGTGAAATTCATTATGTCCTGCAGAAAAGAAGGTGACAGGTGGGCTCCCTCACATGTGCAGCTTTCTCCTGCACCTTTGCCCTGTCAGCTCAAAGGCATGCTGTTGATCTCTCTGTTGGAAATACAAATGGCAAAACTGCTGTGGCTGAAGAATCCTGACAGCCTCCTATAAGCCCAGCATGCACAGATGGATATTCTAGGCTGCTGCTGATTTTCACCCCACACTGCTTCCCTCTCATAAAGAAACACAGCATCATGTTTCATTGCATCTCTGAATCCTCCTCTGATTCTCTTTTACAAAGTGATGTTCAATGGCAAGTGAAGCAAAGAGGACTTCTGAGGTTAAGGTCGTGATGGAAAACTCATCTGTTTGAATGTAATAACTTTTATTTGTAACAACACAACACAGAAGTCAGGATCCTGCTACATGAGATGCTCTACACCCTCAGAAGAAAAAGATGACCCCTACCTAGACAATATAAAGCTTTTTTTTTTTTTTAATGTAGTTTCTCTTTTTACTTCCATACTGAGTCTGGCTGGGATGGAGTTAATTTTCTTTGTAGCAGCCCATATGGTGCTGTGTTTCAGATTTCTATAACTAAAACAGTGTTGATAACACACCAGTGTTTTGGCTATTGCTGAGTAGTGTTCGCAGAGCATCCAGGTTTTCTCTTTTTCTCCACTCTTCCCCCTCAGTGAGTAGGTTGCAGGTGCCCAAGAAATTTGGAGGTGGCAAAACCAGGACAGCTGAGACAGAGTGATGAAAAGAATATCCCATGCCACATGAAGCCATGCTCAGCAATAAAAGTTTGGGGCAAAGGAGCAGGAAAAAGATGTTCTGACCTTGTTGGGGACCTCAGTATCACTGACATTGAACCAGCACAGGAGATAAGACATTGTGACCTGTGGTTTAAGGAGCTGGTTTTCACTCTTGATTTTTCACAGGACTTTATGTAGTCATTTCCTGAATGACACCTCTTCCATTGCACAGGGACAATGAAGAAAAACTCTGTTACCTTGGGAATGAGTCACAGCTACAGGTGGCAATGCAATGAACATGCTTTTGCCTAGAACAGGATGAATATAAAGATACCCATCAGTCTTGGATATTACTTAAATGAAAATTGCCACTTATGTTGTTATGCATGGCCAATACACAGTTATAAAACTTATATGGTTTTGTTTATTGTAAAGGCTGTAGGGATTTTGCTGCATAGCATATATAAAAAATATTTAGGCAGAAATTCAGCTAGCAACATATATTCACTGAAATGCATGAAAATAAATGATAGTTGAGGTTGCTGTGGCATGAGACGTCTGCTCTCTCTTGGCCAAGAAAGACTCCAGGAGCCCTGCTGCAGTCTAGCAGACAGCAAATAGCACAGGTCTGTCTGTGGTGAGGCCTCAACCAGCAGCAGGGTGCAGGCAGACTCACCCTGCTTCATTGCATGCTTCACTACCAGACAAGCTCTTACCTCACCCCCAACAAGAGTGTTCATTTTGCAGTGAAACAATAACTTTTACCAGTCTGACTCTGAGTGTGTGAGGTTAACAAGAGCAGGTGTAGCTGCCTCAAAGGATGCTAGCTTTGGGGTTTGAAGGGATAGCCAGATGAACCCCTCCCCAGTCATGTGCCTGAAACCTTCAAGAGCCCTAAGTCAGGCAATGGATAGTAAGCCTGTTGATGCTTATCTACTGAATTCTCTGTGTTCCATGGTGTCACAGGGAATGGCACCCTGCTCTCCTCATGGGGAAGGCCTGGCTGGGTGGGGTATTGAGCAACTTGGGCTAGTGGGAGGTGTCCCTGCCATGGCAGAGGGGTTGGAAGCGGATGGGCTTTAGGGTTCCTTCCAACCCAAATCATTCTGGTTCTGTGATTCCAAGCTCTCTGCTCCTGGGTGCTGGTTGGCAGCAGCAGTAGGTGGGTGTTCAATTCAAGCATGGTCAGAGACAGCTGTGGTAGTTTCTGCGTTGTGGAAGAATGTCTGCAAACTCACAGTTGGGTTTACAAGTTATTAAGGAATGGGCTGAGCATAGAACCCATTGGGAACGAAGGCTGGTGAAAATATGAGGCTTCATCTGGGCACACTTTATACATAGAGAAGTGAGTGAAATTTATCTTCATTCATTTAGACCAATGCCTAATCCTAGAGTCAGTGCTTCATAATTGCACCATAAGAGTTTCTGCTTATATGTGACATGACTTTCTCAAAAGTGGATAGGTGTTCTTTGTTAGTTAAAGTGGTTTGTTTTCTTTTCTCTGCATTTAATTATCTGGGACATTGAAGCAGACATTTGTTGTACCTAGGTTTGGTGAGCCAATTTCCTGTAAAATGGCATTCCCTGAATGCTGAAGTTTAATTTCATTCCCTGAATGCCAGAGGTATGAAAGAAGTTCATTAATACAAGGTAATACAAAAAAACCACCAAAGAAAGCTTCATTGTTCAGACATTATCAACAGCTTAATTTATGATTACCTAGTGGAGACTGTTATGGCACAGTTTGCCACACACTGGCTGCATGTTCAATAGCAGAAACACTGCTAATAGCATTGTCGAGCAGTGCAGAAAAGACAAAGCTAACTGCAGTCTGCAAGGTGACTCATCCAAATTCTTACCATGGCTGTGTCCAACTACATAATTTTTTTTCTTAATTTAATAATGTTTGCCCCAGGATTTGAATCAACTATTGTCAATCTTGTTTAGTTTGGTATGGTTGAGTTTTTTAATGTGTTTCTCATTTTTGTTTTCTGGTTGGTTGGTTGTTGTTTGCTTGCTGTTTGTCACTCATTTTTTAATTTGCATGTGATATAGTGCTGTTTAAAAAGAAGACAAAACAAAGAATTCCCAGGAGAGATAGTGGAAACAAAAACAGCCATCATTTTCTGGGATCATCACATTAGGTTTGCATGCAAGCTCAGCAGCAAGCCCCCGAATTTCTGGGGCTGAAAAGAATGACTGACTGCAACAGACACAGCAAGGCTGCTTTCTCCTTCATGGCATTTTATGTAAGTCCTATTTCATCATGGCCATACTTCAGTAACTGCTTACCATGCTTATCCCCTGTTCCCTATAAACCCCTCACTCAAGGAAAGCTCTCACTAAGGATAATTCAACTTCAGTCTGTCTCTTATCTATAAGGGGAGTCTCAGGAATAGTCCCAGTGCAGTTTAGATCTTGCTGCCTCTGTTCCAGCACCAGTTTAAACCTGAGATGGAAGGTTACTGCAGGTCTAATTGTAGAACATCACTAAATGTATTCATATACATATTAATATTGGAATATAGAATTACACATTATTTTGCTATATGGAAAGTCATTCTTTACAGAAGTTCAAATTTTGGCCACAGTCTCAACTATTAATGATGCCTAAAGTCTCTTTGCAATAGGAGCCTTATTCCTCACACCCTGGACTAAAGCTTGCTTCAAATCCCTTCTTTTTTTAGGCAGCAATTCCCTCACTACAGAATGTAAGATGGTCCAGGACTATTTTTAACCCACACACTACAGGACAACGTATTCACAGGAAAGAAAGTCCTGTGGTAAATTAATAATATGCTTCTAACCCCACTCCCCTGTTTCCCAGACTTCCTGAAAAACCTCCTGGACACTTCTCTATGCATTGGACAGCTGTGACATAGGTACATCATAGGAGAGAGCCACAAATGTGAGAGTGGAGAGAGAAACATGTTTTTCCTTCCTGAAAGATTTTTTTTCCATATTCAAATAAAGTGATGAGAATCTTGAACTATTCTGTGACTTGTGAAACTTTGGAATTATGTTAATTAACATTTTTACAATGGCAAGCATTTCATTTCCCATTTGGGCTTTTAGTTTTAAAACTAAATTGACATTTTAAAAAAGTCTTCCTGAACCATTGTCTCTTAAAAAATGAAAAGAGGATATTCTGACATTTTCAAAACAAGAAAATTAAAGTTAAATTAAAGCTATCAAAAGATTACATTTGTTCTCTGGGAAAAAAGTTTTCCATTTCAATAAATGGGCTTTTTTTTCCACAGAAATGTCCTTCCCCAACCCAACTGCACATTGCACAAGGCAGTATATCCAGGTGTGACTTTTTTCCTTTTTTCTGTAGTTGTTTGGAAGGCAGAGGTTATTCATTTTGGAGTCTAAAACTCAACCTGAAAAGAAAAAGCAAGGGTGCCACTACAATAACAGGATGTGAAAGGGATGTGAAAGGATACAGACCATTCACTTTGTATTTTTTTGCTTGCTACTTTCTGAGAGAAGGTGAGGGTCAGGATGTTAATGTTTTGTCAGAATGGTCCTCAGATCACAAACTCTTCTCTCATCCAACAAACTCTCTGCCTGAAATACAGAGTCTAATCTTCAGGGACAATTAGACTGTAGGGTTTCACCACTGAAACCACTAGGTTTCCAGAAAAATAAAACTGAGAGAAAAAAAATCTACAGATCCATTGGCATTTTTTCTCTATTTTTTCTCACCAGCCAGTAGGACAGGTCGGTAGTTTGAGTCTTGTGTATGTTTAACTAGCTGGGTAGGGAGGAGCACATTTCATGAACTGTCTGCATGAGAATTGCTCTGTGCAATGTAACTCAAAATGCATTTCCTACTCATAAAAATATCTTGGGTCCATCACTCATTACCATTGTAGACAGTGGGAAATGGTATTTCATTTAGAATCCATGTATATTTCTACAGAACATTATTTTCCAGAGAGGGAGGTGATGAGACAAGAAGGTGCCCTGCTCCTCAGGAGTTGGAGAGGAGCTCATCAGTGGAATAGCAAAAGATTATCAGTGAGTTAAATCAGCACATGTCAGAGGAGGAAAAAGAGAATTGGAATCAATAGGCATTTTCCTATGTCTACTGTTGGTTTTGCATTGGACTTTATGATCTTAAGCAAGAGAGTTTGCTCAGAGCAGGGTAACATTCTTAGTTGGTATAATGTGCCAGTAATGCAGCAGTGCAAAGAAAGCCAACTTAAAGTAAGATGGAAGTGAACGCAGGTGACTGTGATACAAGAGATTACTTGAAGCTGTGGGCATTCCATCTCCATGAGAATGTTTATGACAAATGCAAACCCTGGCTTTTAGAACTCAACTAAAATCCAGCCTTGTGTTTAGGCTGTTTAGGATGATGCTGTGAGAAGAAAGCTTTTCCACAGTATTGCTGAACTGCTGAACCACAAGCAGATTGACACTTCCCGGCCAAACCGAATAGCTGGGATGAAGGCTGGCAGAAGGCGTGTGCCCTGGAGCAAAGCTGGTGAGAGTGCCTGGCTTACTTGCTCATGAAAAAGTGGCCAAATGTACTTCTGCTTCTCCTCCACAATCTGCCCTGCAGGCTGCAAGAGGATTGATTCCTAAGGTGGCTGTCCTAACTAAGAAAGCTGCCAGAGCACTTCCAAGAAAAACACTGACTTCCCAGGTGCAAGAAAAAATGGCATGCCAAAAATACCCTTCCAAGCAAAGTGAAGCTAGAAAGAAACAAATCCCAGGAGTCTGGGCATTCTCCACACAAGTCTGCCCAACTCAGTTGGTGGTTACCTACACCTGGCTTCTGCAACTATGAGCTAACCAAACACACATTTCCTCTGATAAAGACCTGAGGCCCACACCCCTGGCTGTCTGAATGGAACTACCTCTGTTCACAAGTCACAGCATATTCTAAATGGGAAAAAAACTGAGGCCAAATTCTGGCTGTAGCATGTTTTTGCTAATGCCAGGAAAACCTGTGAAAAGACAAAAGTGGTAATTCCCAAATGTGGTCCATCTCCCTGAAGGAATAATGAAAATTTCATTGTAAATCCTCCAGGACAAAAACCATCGAGAAGTAGCTATGTGTATTGCTACAGTTTAAGCACAATATGCAGTTGCACTTAATTTGGATTATTTTTGGGTTATTTTTGTTCCTACAGCTATGAACTATAAAAGGTAGAGCCATGCTTCTGGTTTACTGAGGCAAGAGGAAGGTGGAGGCGAGAGGGTGTGAGAATCAGCCTGTGAAAAACAAAGTGGGATGTGTCAGAACTCATCTGTGAAGGACTCTCAGTTATAGCATACCTGACAGAGATTGTCATTCATGAGGGTGAATTTCCTGCCTTCTCATTCCCAAACCCAATGTGTGCCTTTTATGTAAAAAATCCATTTATTATTATACTATAAAATATAATCTGAAAAAATGCATCTTGGTGAAATGATGGTCAGACATGGGCCAGTAAAAAGTGCTGCAAAATCTTCACTAGGGTCACCCTTGTGCACTGCTCTAGGGACTGCCTTACACAGATCCCCCATGTGTCACACATTGTACAGGGCCAAATTATTCCAAAATGTTTCCTGAAAGTAGAGTCAAGAGTGCTTAATGAATGAAGAAAGGAGCAAGCATCATGATAACAAAACTGTTCCTTATTTAGTTTACAGTTAAGAGGGATTACTTATCCACAGGATTCAGTGATTCAGTAACAGGTCATTGAATAGTAAACAGTGATTTAAGACTAAAAGCTGTGAGCAAAGTCTGTTTTCTGATTTACTACAGGGAAAAAAGAATGTCAGCACTTTAACTGGAAAACAGGGACCTTTTGTTAGAGGAATTCTTGGAAATAAAAACAATGGTCCTTTATAGAACACTGGTATCATATCTAGTTTCTCAGCCAAACTGAAAACACTAGCAACATTCACTTTATTTATGATGCTTAACTGAAGAAAAAAATCAACATAGGTCTGTTTTGATCAGCATAAGGTAGCACAAACCGAAATTCTTAGTGAAACACATGGAAAAGAATGATGTCTTGATTTTATTTTAGTTAGAGTTTTCTTTTACAAAACAAGTAAAATATATTAACTATTTTGGTAGTTTAAAGCAGAAGTGCTATGAAGCAGTTAAGAGAAAACAATACAATTTTATCATTACACCAGCTGATATCAAGCTGATAACAGCTTCATAATTAAATTGATAAACTGGATTATGTGCATGATCAATATCAGCAGTGGTTCTTGCTCTTTCTTTGAAAGATGCTCTGCAATTTGAGTGGTGATTTGTTGGTTGTCTGTGCCTCTGAAAACAGAAAAGAGGGAGCAATTCCATAATGTTGTAATTTTTGCACTTAGGCATGAGAAAAGGCTAGAGCAGCTAAGAAAACCCTATGAGAGTACATTTGTTGCTACAGGAATTTGAAGGGCATAAGGAGATAATTGGTATCTCAGTCAGTGGGCAGGTAATGAGCTGAGCTCTACAAAAGAAGTGTTTCAGTGATTTGGAAAAATTCACTTCACTGGAAGTGTTGAAGGCCAGGTTGGATGGGGCTTTGAGCAACCTGGTCTAGTGGAAAGTATCCCTGCCCATGGCAGGGGGAGCTGGAACTGGATGATCTTTAAGATCCTTTCCAACCCAAACTATCCTATGGTTTTCTGACAGGCAGTCTATGGGGAAGGCAGCTGAAAGCAACATCTGATAAATTATTAAATCCTCTAAGTATCAAGTGCCATCCAAAGAACCTTACAGATGGAGAGATTCACTGACCAGAAATATTTTTGTACTACTGGAACAATAAAAGCAATAGTGAGAAAGGTTATTTCAAAGACAAAGGAACACAAAGGAAAGACTGCTGGAGGGACAAGAAATATTCAGAAGATCCAGATCTTTGATCCAGAATAATCACTAGAATGGAATAAATATTACATTTTATTTTCAAATTAATGACGTGACATTTTTAGATTATGATCATAAAATTTTTGAATAACTTTGGTTGGAAGGGACATCCAGAGCTGTGAATGTTCTCTCCACTCCTGTTCAGGTTTTGGTCTAATGTCCAGTTCATGATAAGCCTTGATATATGCTGGGAAATTCTGCTCCAAAAAATCCAAACAAACGGAAAACATTAATCACTTCCACACATTTTTTGATGATTAACTCAGGAAATAAATACCCCATGTAGATTTATTTTAGTCAGCATAAGGCAGCACTGAACTGTATATTTGGGGTTCTTATAACAAAGTTATTAATTGTAGTCACTTTCACAACAAATTGCAGAAAAACTAGAAAAAGTGCAATTAGTACCACAAAACAAACACTTTGGTGAGAAGTACTGTGGGTATTTGTTTTAAAGTTGAATACACAAAAAGGGCGTGACTGCATCTCCTTCAGTCTCCATTTCATTCAGGCAATGTTATTCCAATCTAAGCACCAGTTGCTGAGCCAAAGTAATTTCAGCCCTACAGATCCATCCATTCATTTTCACAATTAGATCTTCCTAACAGTTCTGACCTCCCCAAAAAATGCCTTGAGCTACATATGTACAGTGCAGCCTTCTGCAGGGAGGAATCACCTCTTATCTGGGATGAGATTACCCTCATCTTTGATTTGGAGTGGTCCAGTGTAGTACCTGGTTTCCTGTCTGCCATTGCAGAGCACAGTTTTCATGGTGCCATCCAGCTACTCCCTCCTCCTGAACTGTGCACTGTGAATCTCCTTTTGGCCATCACTGAACACCTGATAGTTTATCTCTGTTCCTGAAAGAAGTAGCAATGAATGAAGTGATGAGAAAACACTGTCTTTTATAAACCTGTCTCACAGAGCTGTCTAACATAACTCAATGAAAATAATGTCAAGTGGAAAACCTCAGGATTTACATGGAATGGCATTAGAAATTTGGTCTCACAAAAAGACTTCAATACATAATGCAATAGCTAATGGATGATGAGATTCGAATTTTACATGACTTCATGCAGAGATCTCAAGGCATTTTGCAGGAAGAAAATCCATTTTACAGCAGGATCCTTCCTTCTCCTCAGAAGAGACATGTAAAAGTCCCAAAGTTGTTTTTCTCATTTTGCATGGAGGAATAGAGAGACAATACAGATTCACAGAATATGACTAGGAAGAGACCCATAAGGACTCCCAAGTCCAATTCTTAAGTGAATAACCCTTTCAGGGATCAAACCCACAGCCTTGGTTTTAATAGCATGGTTACACTGTGCTGTAACCAACTGAGATAATCTCAGTCCCTGCCCAATATTAGAGGGGGAGCCAAACACCTGGGAATAGAGCTCAGGAGCCCTCATCCTCAGTCCTTTAGCACCCACATTGCTAACACTGACAACTGGTGATCTCCCAGCTACTCTGGCCAGTGTAAAGTTACATGGAACTAAATGAGGAATATTCACAGTCGTTTTGCCAGTGGTGAATCGTCACCTATCATTCAAGGTGGAAGTGAATTTTCAGTGCTGCATTCTTGCAAAATCCTTGTTATCTTACAAATCCTTTTTCCCTTCATCTGGAAATTTCCCAGCTATGCAAAATCCAACCACAGTTCTAAATGTCAGTGCCGCTGTACCTGTGTCCAAAGTGTGGTCCCTGTTACTCAGGGGACTTTTACTTAGTTACACAGGATTAACTTTTCTACTTTTACTACTGTGCCATCTGGGAAAAAAAGTTTCCTTCAGTCCATCACTGTAGAGGCATTTCACTGGATCTGGGAACACAATTTCTTGTCCCATTAGGATAATGTTTTTCTGTAGAAAAGAAGATGCAAAATTCTAGTATTCTTTCAGGCTGCCTTACAAAGATAGGTCAGGATTTTTTTTGGGGACATAGTGAGGATCTAAATTATATCTACAATACTGGTAAAAGAAATTAAAGAATTACATAATCAGATAATCAGAATTGGAAGAGCTACATTTACATTCCATATATTTGCTTTGTAGGAGGAAACTGAGAAGTGAAGTGATGGAATATACTGAAAGTGAAATGCAAAGAAAATGCAAAATGGCAAGAAAATACCCAATCTGCTGGAGTCAGAATTCAGACCACACTTTCATAATAAAAAAAAATCTGCACATACAGTTCACATTATGAGGTCTTGCATACCTATCTGATTGTTAGGGAACTGCAGCACCTCCAGGCCATCTGGATAAGCAGTGTGAGTTGTCTGTGCACCTGCATAATAATAAATCTGGAAGGAGAGCGAGATGATAGCAGCATATTCACAATATTTGCATAAGCAGATTCAACCATAACAATGTGCTCAAAAGTAAGCCACCTTTAAAAAGTCATTTCAAGGTCATATTCTGCATCTATCATCCATAAAAGTAGCTGTGTTCACATTGCTGTTCCTTTCTCTCATTCACCCTCATGGTTGTGTCCAGAAGGTGCTACTTTCACCTTTGTAATGTGCAGGAGAAGAGTGTGCACATGATAGTCACCTTCCCACCTCTGTGCTCTTAATTTAAAAAAATCCCAGTGAGGCTGCAAATTTCCACTTTAGCCCACATTGTTGCTAGCTATTTATATTTACATAATGCTGACATGGAAGAAACCTCCCTGCTACCTACTCTGCAAATGTATAAAACCAGTCCTTGCTTCAGATGGCTGCCCATGCCCCTTGCCTTTGTTCAGTCTCCTGCTCAGCCAGCTACACATTTGTTCCTTCTTTGACTATTACCTTCATGCCTTTCCACTTCTGTCTTTGTAGAGGTAGCAGTTTCACTGCTCAGGGTTGTTAAACCAACACCCTTCCTCATCAGTCACTCTCAGACTTGATAGATATAGATAAATTATAGAACCTTGCTGGAAAATCAGTTAATAATTTTATTTTCCTTAAAGAAAACGAAAAGTTACCCACCACCCTCTGATCTGGCATGATCTTCTTTATATCTCCATGGGAAAAGCTGATAGTTTTCTTCCTTTCATCAGCACTAATCTCCTTTTTAGTACCATTGTGGAAAGTGAGGATTTGGCATCCATCAAAAAGCACCTCTTCTACCTTCAAACACACAGAGCATCCAATGCAGATGAAGTCAAAGGAAATGAGCAGCACTGCACTGCCTTCCAATTAAATTGGATCTTGAAGGAAGTCATGCTTCTTCTTTCTATTTCAAAAGCCATCTCTGCAGAACAGGCATTATTTTTGCCTCATTTGTGTGTAAAAGAGGACAAAATAAATTTTCTTTTTGCAAGATGAATTTACTTGTAGCACATGTTCCAAGTTCTCACCCCACTGCTTTGTTTTAATGTTAAGCAAAATAAGGTACACAGCCCTGCAGCAGTAGGGAAGACAGTCAGGTTTCTTCTTGACCAACTTTAGTGAATTACTGACCAGACTCATTTCATATATGCTTGTACATCTTCCACACAGGTCACTTGAGAGATGCCTGGTTCTGGACTGTGTGAATCAAAATGACTGAACTTGATGAATTAATGCAGATTGCTGATGTGGTAGGTTAAGAACCATTTCTTTCCAAGTAACTCTGTATGGACCTTCAGTACTACAGAATTAATTTTGGCTGCATGCACAGACTTAAAAATTTGCTTGAGACTTCTTATCAACAGCAGGCAATAATGTCATTAATGTGCTCTTCTACAAAAAGGGCACCAGTCAGAGAAGACTTCATACCCAGCATAACCTCTGGTTAATCATTTTGCCTGGTGTTACTGTAGCAGTTGTTTCTGTTCAGGATATACCAAATACCATGGTATAATTCTTTTGGTAGCATTCAAAGAAGGCAACCAGAAGATGCACTACAGTTTTGTCATACTGTTCTAATCTAATCAGAATTTTCACAAAAAAGAGAATGTCTCCCAACCGAAAAAAAAAGGTATTTTCTATTACCTTTTCATCATGATACTCTGTTTTTTCCTGCACCTCTTCCCCATGCTTTCTCCTTCATTGATGTAACTTAGACCTTCTAAATAATATTGATTTTGGAGGTTATATTACGAAAACCTCAAAGTCAGTGTTATATTAACAGAAATGTTTTAAAAATATGTTCACTAACTTAAAACAACTGTGCAAAAAATTTATTTACCTTCACACACAGAGGAAAGATTCCCTTCTTTCTGGTATTACCTTGTATTTGCAATGAATTTTTTTTTTATTTGTAACTAGAAAAGTTGCACATTAATTCCAGTTTTCTTCCATTTGCAAAGCAAAAGATAGCAAAACAGAAGTCCAAAAATGAGGTGATGAAAGTGCATTCTGGCAAAATGATACTGTACAAAATGGAGAGAATAAACACAGGAACAGAGAGCAGAACTATCTGGGAGTGTTGGGTTACTGATTTACAAAGAAAGGTATTTGTATCAGCTAGAGTCACTCTTCCAAAACAAATTACACAGCTCTTAGCTGTTAGGAGGTGCTATCTATGTAACTAAAGGCTATTCTGGATGTTACAATTATTCCAGTTCACCATTACCATAAATGCTCTTTGCAGTCTGGCAGTGTAAAGAGCCTTAAGTCAAGTGACATCTGGCACACAGCGTCCAGGGCAGTTACGAGCTGATGTTAATTACAGTTTAAAGAGGTGGTGAAATTTGAATTATGGGATCTGAAGGAATAGGGAGAACTGCTCCCCACAGGGCAATGATATGCTTCACTAAATAACTATAAACAACATGCTTAAAGTTGGCAGATCCATCTCTAAAGCTGTGTCTACTGCATAGCATAGGAAGAGGGAACAGAATACTTTCTTTTTCTTAGTGTGCTTTATTTCTCCTCACAGATGGAAAGAATACAGTTGCTGCTCACGTAAGAACTGGAATTTTAAGTAGCCCAAACCTTTATTTCATCATCCAGAAAAGCAGAATTGTCTGTAGATACTTCATTGTCATATGGAGTTATGCCATTTCTCTCGTGTGGTCACAAAAGCCACTTTATTCTGAGCTCTTAGCAATTTTCCTGTCTTTTTAAGAGCTTCTTCTTCCTGAGACAAAATTAAAATGTTAACTAACAACATAAATCTATTAATGTGCAACAGCTGTGCAGAAATGTATTAACAAAGGAATCTACCCTATTATTTGAAGCCATTGCAATATTGTTTTAAAGACTGCAGTTATATGAGGAGTAAAGGCAAAAAAATAAAGCCAGGAGAGTATCGTTGTCAAATGAATGGGAGTTAGCTGTTTATGAAAATTAAGACTCACTGTAACTCTATTTGATAGACTTACATGGTGAAATACCTCTGTTTCTTCATTGTTCTTGCAGGGTGCAAAGCTGCAAGTGTCTTTTCTGTAGTTATGTGAGAGAAAGGTGTCTTCTGAGCTATATGAAATGAGCAAGGTAAGATTTTTCCCTGTAAGAAAAATCAAAGAAAAAGGGGTCATTGAAAGTGCATGAAAACTGCTGAATAACATTTCCATACCTATCTCATGCTTTTTAAAGATGCTAGCTCTCAGAGTCTTGCAATACATTGCTTCTTACACTGATCATGTTTGCTAACAGCTTGTCTGTCCTCCCAAAGGTGCTTTGTCCTGGNAAGGGGTCATTGAAAGCACATGAAAACTGCTGAATAACATTTCCATACCTATCTCATGCTTTTTAAAGATGCTAGCTCTCAGAGTCTTGCAATACATTGCTTCTTACACTGATCATGTTTGCTAACAGCTTGTCTGTCCTCCCAAAGGTGCTTTGTCCTGGACCAAAATGAAATGCAGTCCATACCCATTCTCCCACCTCCTGAACCTCTGGCACAACAAACTCAGTGACTAAGTAGGTGGCAGCACAATCTGCTTTCCCTCTCTTGTAAGATATGAATTTGACAATACTTCTAAGAATCATAGATGTGTTTTAGTGACTCACATTCTCTATGAGTCAAGTGCTGGGGACCAGTTTCTCCAAGTCTTTTGCAGACCACTTTAAGCAAGCAGGAGGTTTCCATAGATCTTGCTTTTTACACAGGAAGGTGAGCTGGGCTCCTTAAAACAACCACTCAGATGTGAGACACCTCCAGGTGATTTCCTACCATTACACCTTCTTCCAGTTTGAGAGGGCTGATGTACACCCTGAAGAAAAATGGAGAGGCCCTGGCTTACAGTCATGCTTCACTTCAGTATGGGAGCTATCAGTGATGTGGCAAGAGCATGACATACACTTCTCCTTCCTAGGAGCTTAGCTGTCTGTGTGTGGATATTGTACAGGTGTCTAAGCTTGGTTCAGACTGTTGCAGAAAAAGAAGGGAGGATGGAAGAACTGCAAGAAGCCTCAGACAGGGTCAAGTCCCCCCCATTTCCCCCATCCCTTCTCTTGGGAGCTGCGCTTCATTTGCTCCATGGTGGATTGCATTTCAGTAATGTCTGTGCCTGCCCACTCACCTCACTAACCCAAATCCCAGCCCTGACCCATGGGATGACTTCCTGTCATGACCCCACATCTGTCTCATCACTATGGGCTTTGATAGCTGGGATTTTGGTCTGGCCCCTTCCTTCCATGCCCAGCCTGCCCTCCTCCCTTGTAGCAGGCACAGGGCCTGCAAGGCCTTGGCGGTCAGCAGCCTCAAGAGCCAAGTCATGCTGACCAGGACAAAAAGAAGTCCCTCTTCCATCTTCAGACCCTTGCTCATCTATCTGTAAGGCTACAGGCTACTTCCCTTTGACCCTTACCATTGGACAGATTCCAATCCCCCTAAACCCTATAAAAACCCCTACTTTTGCCCAGTTAGTCAGAAGAGACATCCCTGAAACCCTTCGCGGATAGCTGCCACTGAAGATCTGAATAAAGCTACATCTGTGGAATCCCATACGGCTCCTTCTCCTCTCTCTTTCATGGTCTGCTGCTGCAAGGCCGAGCAAGATTCAGAGCTGAAATCGCCGATGAGCTGATAAATCACTTAATAAGCTGATAATCACTTAAGAGCTGAAATCACTATTTCTTGCTAAGGCTTGCCTGAGCTGGGAGCTGCTCTTGGGTCTGGGACAGACAGTGCTATTAAGCATTGGGCTAACCGTGCACCCGTGTAGCAGCTGGGGAACCACCCCTGCCCCGCACAGCCCCCCGCAGTAAAACTCCCTGGCCAGGACTGTGGGATAGGCAGAGCCCTGCTGGACTCCATGAGCTGCTCCTGCTTCTCCAAGCCCCTGGCCTCTATGGGAACCACTGGCCAATGCAGTGTCCCAATTCTCGTGCATGTAATCACCCCTGAACTTTTTCTGAGACAATGGAGGTAGGTTTCAAAGCATACACCTGCACTCTGCCTGCAGGTGTCTAAATAGCTCAAAGTATGAACAGCCTCTTAGATAATTACTGACAAAAAAAATCTGCAGTTCCAGGGAAAGAAGGCCAAGCAGCAGTCATGTGGGGATCAGGATCAAAATACAGATTCTGAACGATATCATAAAAATAAAATAAAGGCAGTTTAAATAGACCTTGCTGCTGGCTTGCTTTGTCTGGTTCCAAAGGTGTCAGTCTTCCCTGATGAAGAATCCTCCTGCCAGCTGGTGTTGTGCTTCTGGAACAGATAGATGTTTCCTCTTCTTGATGTTCCTTTGTCACTGATGTCAAAGGATCAGCTTTTTGCACTGAGCTATTTATGTCCTAAAAGGTGTCAATACATTTGTATTAAGTTAATATAAACATATTCAAATAGCATTAAAGAATCCTCCTACAACAGTTGCATCATTAATTGGCTAAAAGTTTAGGAAAATGTTTAACTGTGTGTGTTTGTGTGTGTGCACATCCACAGAGACACACTCAAGCACACACACACATTTTACACATAACTCTGCATTTGGGGTCTTGTTTTGCCTCCCACATTTCTCTGTGCTTGGACAACAACACAAGTGAAGAGTAATCCAAGGGGAAGAGTGTGAGGCCAGCAGCTGCTGAAAGGCTCTCATCCCTCAGTCCTGCTCTAGGTTATCACAACTGAGCTGAGTCCCATGAAATATACTGCATGACAGTTCATTTTTACTTGCTGCATGTCCAACCTTTCTTTGTTTTGATCTCATATATCTCCATCAATCAAGGCTGGCACAAGACTTGTAGGACCCTGAGGGATGTGTGAGCCACAGAAGGGAAATGAGATGCAAAAATTTTCAACCAAACTATAGCAGCTATTTAGACTGGAAAGTTCAAGGAGACTCAAAAGCACTTCCCCAATTTTTCATGCAGGCCATAGAGCAGAGCACAGAGAAAACATAAAATATTGCTGCATGACCACCATGAGATACTTGGGATTTACGGGATTTACACAATGACTCTCAGGTGTTTGCAGCTCCCAAGTACATGATGGTAAGAAACAAAGAAATAATCAAAAAAAAGTTGGAAATGGCACCAATAACTGATTTTGAAATGTCTCACACGCCGAAGAGTGGCTGCTTGAGAAGATGTGTGGAAGATATCAATGGAAAGAAAATATCTGCCATCACCTTAATTTACTCAAGTCCATGAGCTATTGCTCAAGGGACATGGGACTAGCAAAGTACAGGCAGGAAGACTGCACTGCTCCTTCTCTGATAACAATGGTCAATGTTTGATAGCTGTAAAATTTTCTCCATGTGGTCAGTGAAATTTAGGGTATCTGCTGCTGCTGTGGTTGGTGATGTGTTATTTATATTAATAAATGACATTACGATTTACTGTATGCTTACAGGGAAGAAGCCAAGAAAGCAATTCTATTGCAACACCAAAAAACTGTAGGATTTTAAAAGGCTAAATTTTTCCTTCAAGCATAAAACAGTTTTCAGCAGGAGAAAGGCAACTGATTTCCTCTTTCAGACAAGGTTGCTAGAAATTACATAAATTAATAGAATATATTGTTAAAAATAATATAATTTATATTTTACATTTGGTGATATTTTCTGCAGGCAGATTCTATGGATATGCCTGAGTTCTTCAAACATAATCAGGTTTTCAAATAAAAGTGGATGGACAAGCTGTCAAAATATTCCTGGGACTTCAGCTTGAGACAAAAGGTATAGAACTGAGGACCTTTTCTGATGAAGAGATATTAGCTCAGAAATTGCAGTGAGATAGAAAGAAAGAGCACATAATCCATCATTTCATTGCTAAATATCTCAAGACTGAAACTGCAAAATAATTTAAAAGAACTTGAGAAGCCATTAAAGCAGTTTCACAGCAGCTCAAACCAATTTCAGCCCAGATTGTCGGAGTCTCACTCCTTTTCTTCTGTCCCCAGCCATGTGTTTCCAGTCCCTCCTTCATGAAGCATCAGCAGTTACAGAGGAGAATCAACCTGGTTCTCTGAGTAGAATCAGGCAGAGATGAACTCTTTCCTGGCTGCCTGGTTAGTTTTGAGCCAGCTGGCTCACCATCTTCAGAAAGTGCCAGTAGGGCCACAGCAGCTTAAATATTCATCAGCTCCAGCGAGACACAAACGTGGCAGCATTTCTTCTCCTTGTGGTTTATTATAGAAAAAATGCTGCAATTCAAGCTTTTAAAAACCTTACATAAGACTTGTAAATAGAAGATACTTTATGGCTAGATGTCGTCAGAGAAAGTAGCACTGTTTCCGTGAAGATGATGAGATGTATCAGCCAATTCAGCTAAAGGAGCATCCATGCAGAACAGTGCTAGTACTTCAGTTTGTTACACATGTCATTGTAAAAGCCAGATTTCATTTTTTATGCATTGCATACACTAGCATACCTATTTTTTAAGCAATAATGTCAAAGAAATCCAGACAGGCTTACATGAATCACATGCAGTATCTGTTTTCATTCAGAGGAATGTCATCCTAAGAGATCATTTGAAAATTCAGAGCCATCACTGTATCCCAGGCAACCACTACAACTTTGCTCTGCACTTCTTAAGAAACTCAAATACTAAGCATTTGGACACATGGCTAGGTTCTTGATAAAGATTCTCTCAATTCCATCACTTTCATAAACAAAGTCATCAAATTATCTCAATTTTCTTAACTGGAAATATGTGGATGACCAGTAAATGCAGACTCTTGATGCAAAGGGGCTACAGGATTAGAGGAAGAAGCAGCATCCCAACATGAACAAGGTAGACAGTTTTTTTTCCAAACTTCTCAGAAAACATAAAAAAAATTAATCACCTGATCAGCTGGTGACAACAAAAGAGGTGTAGTTTAGTTATGAAACTCAACTTCATAAAACAACATGTAGGCAGTTCATTCTGTAGCTTCGTCATGGGAGCTAGTGAAACAGTTTGAATTGCCATCAGTGACACTGATCCTGCTCTTGGCAAAAGCAGGCACCTCTTGAAATTCCTCTAGTCCTACAGATCTATGTTATCAGGAAGGCAGTGGAGAGCAGGAGAAGGCATTGTTACTGAGTGTCCACCTAGACCACAGGAATTCTAAAAATACGTTCTCCTAGATCTTCATGCTCAACAATAATCAGTTACATTTTCTAATGAGCTTTTGCCTCCCAGCTGTTAATACCTACAGTTCTTCATCAAATTCTCCCAAAAATATCTCCCTTGTCAATTCCCATAAATAAGGATCTCTTATTACCTTCAAATATCACAGTTTGTGTCATGTAGGGTTCACATTCCCCCTAACAAATCAAAAAGTCGAGAAAAAGCAACAAGTACTCATGGATAAAGCAGTGGAGTTCAAATGCTGTGAAAGTCTGTTCACATATTCACAGACCTTCCCTGCTTCAGAGTTAGTAATTTGTCAGGAAGAACGTTCATAGGTAAGGAAATAACATGCTCAAAGGTCATCAAAATCCCTTGCAAGATTAAACAGCAAAATCCATCTAGGATTGGAAGTAAGCATATTTGACCTTGGCTGAAACATTAAGAAATGCTATCAGTAACCTTTCAGTGGAATTCCCCTCCCCTCCTCCCACTTCCAACCCTGCCAGGCAAATGAATTCATCTTTTTTTCACAGAAATAATGAAAATCTATCCATAGGTGCACGTTGGGTAGGAAACTGGCAACTTGTTCAAGCTAATGAGCTGCATTCAGAAATCAAGTTGTTTTCAGAGGATCCATGTTAGTAAATACTAACAATTAATAAATAATAACTATTCTGGCCCATCTGTTCATTCTTATATAGTCTGAAAGAATCACTAATGATGTGCAGTTAAAATGGACATTTTTCTTGTCTCACTAAAGCACAACTTGAAATGGACAGTTCCTCACCAGCTAGGTCATGTTACAGCACAAATAGAGAACATCTTTAAAAGTATTATAGGCAACCAGAATCTTGTTCAGAGATGTGGACCATCTCTTGGTTATGGGTGGTTTTTTTACTTCATAAAATAATGTCTACAAAAAATTTGTATCTTTAACCCGTATTGATCGTTAGTCAGACTTGCTTGCCAACTGTTTTTGTGCATATCCTCAAATTCTATTAAATTTCACAAAAAAAGTCAGATGGCAATTTGTTCTTGGTTACAGCTGATTAAACTCACCAGTCCAAGCTAGTTTTAACTTACATGTTTTATAGAAGACATGCATGTCTTCTTCCAATTCTAGAACCGTAAAATATTTTAGGTTGAAAAAGACTCTCAGATCATCAGTTCCAACCATTGACACAAAGTGCCATATCCACACATCTTTTGAACAGCGCCAATGATGGTGATTCCACCACTTCCCTGTTCAGCCCATTCCAATGCCTGACAACCCTTCTGTTGCTCAAGGTTATCCCATTCACTTTGATGTGTTCCTATGCTCAGTTTCTCAATTTTGGATAGAAATAGTATGATAGTTTGTTTTATCTGTATACAAAATTCAGAATTATCCAGATTCAGAGGATCTGGGAGGGAAAGCATCCACCTGCTATCAAAAGAGCTCAAATGCAAAGAAAATACAAGTGAGTCACTGTGTGCAGATCTATGTTATGACATGGATTTTGGGCTTCTGTTTAATGTTCCATTTACCTGAGACTTCAGTTTCTAAAGTCAAATAATTGGCAGCCACTCTATTCACTCTAAAGTCTTTCTGTGCCATCAGATCAGATAAAGAGCATGTGTCTCTGTCAAACATTTTAGAGTTCACTCAGGACATCTGGGCACTATGCCCACCAGTCTAGCTCATGCTTGTGCTGGATTCCAACTGGACTGGATCCAGTCCTGGCTAGATAGTGAAAGCCCAGATAGCAGTGAGCCCAAAAGTCTGCTGTCCTCAACTTACTCCTTCTCAAAACTGTTGCTGAAGTGACAATTTTTATTGCCCATGGCTGTGTGCCATAGGAGGAAATTATCAATATCTCTTTTCATATCTGGAACCATATGGAATTCACTGAATTTACTGTCTAGTGATTTTCAAACACACGCTGTCATGCTCACTTTAGTGGAACAGTTGCCTCCCTTCTTATCTGATATCTTTTACATTTTATTTCAGTCCCTATACAGGCAGAGAGCAGAGTGTGTTGGCTAATCTAAGTTTTCCTTTAGCCAAAGGAATAGTTTCCAGTTGAGAAGATGAATTTCAGAGAGATTGTACACTTTAACAAAGCATAGATTTCAACCAAATCTGACCAAAAGTGAGAAAAGGGACTTGTAATATCCAAGGTGCCCATAATAAGAAGCAAGAAATACAAAGCCAAGAGAAAGAAAAGCATAAAGAGATATTTAGGTATCTAAATTCTAAACACTGAGATGTGTTAGAAATGTGGTAAGCTGACTGTGGAGGAGCAGTCATGGGCACACCAGCCAGAAATCAGCATCTCACTTGACATACTGAGCTAACTTGTCACAACTTGTAAAAATCAGAGTGGTTTTCCCACTGAGTTGAACTGGGAGAAGAACACTGTTTCATATTGGCAAGTAAAGCCTTGAATGGCAAAATACTAGATTTATAGTTTGCCAAGGCAATGGGATTCCCAGTAAAAGCAGCCTGTGGAGTAGCAGGTGCAACAAGTTTGGAAAACTCATTGAGAACAACACACAATTCAGTTGGGTCTAGAAAAGATGGGGAAAAATATTTTTTCTCCTGCTACTGCAAAACCAGAAGAAAATCTATAATTCATGTAGAATTACGCACAAGCAAGAAAACAGGATCATGCTTATATACACACTTTCATTTGTGGAAATTTTGATTTCAAAGAACATTCTCTTTAATATGTATTTGAAACTCTGGAAAAGTGACTACTGGCAGTAGGCATGCATACTTTATTATTCACATCTCTAAGGAAGTGTTTTTGCAAAGATGTCTTCAGCCCCACGTGAGAGATGATGTGGCTCTTGTGATTATCTCTCCATGAACTTTCTTCTGGTGTGGATGAAGGTGCTGTCCCTCACAACATAGGTTCTGAAACCTAGTAGAGAATTTGTTAAAATATGTAATTTTAAGTTCAAATTATACCTAATAGAATCAAAGAGCCTTCAAAGCCATGTGACTCAAATTTAAAGCCATTTTCTTTAAATAAAAATTATGATATTTAAACAAAATAGATGAAATTCCACATGCTGTTCTGCTAGGGTCTGAAAGTCCCCAGTATCAGACAAAAACGTTGTAGGTACCATCCTAGCATCTTCATATACAGTATCCTAGTATTACTTTCATACAACAAAAATATTCAGTGTCTTGAGTAGTAGTTTTACATCAGCAAAGCAGTAGAAATAAAACAGAAATCTGACCAACAGCAGAAGTCAATTAACTTTTTCTTATCCTTGCTTTTATTGGAATTTATATGTATTTTGATTTTGTACCTGTGACTAATCTTTTTTTTTTCTAAACTTCACAATCTATGTAATGATGAGTCATAAGAGCAGGTAGGTTTGGGAAAAGCAAAAATAGAGTGAAATTTAACTTCAAATTACATTTTCAATGAAATTTAAGTGTTAGGTGAAAATTTTCATTAACGAGTACATTACAATCAAATAAAAAAGAGACACAAAACTTCTTCACTCCAATAAAGCAAAGGACAGGTTCGTCGGTGGTTCTAATATTTTTTAAAGATACCTTACTAGAAATTAGATTTGAAAATTAGAGAAATGCCTAAGAGAAAATTGCTCAATTTCATTTTCTTCTAGGTTTGGCCATTCTGTGGAAGTGTAAGGTTCATCTCATCAGACTATGCCATCTAGGATATAATAATGTTTTTTAGTTTCCTTGACACACATAGGATGAAAATGATCCCTCAAAGCATGTCTTTTCTCCCTTGACTACACACAAGGAAAAGAAATGACCCACTCAAGCCAAACTTCAGGGTTTTTTGAATTCCAGTCTGAACCATTTAATTTCACCAAGACTTGCTCTCTCCTGTGTAAAAAGTGAGTAACTTCAATTTCCTTTAACTACCTTACAAGAAGTTACTCAGTTATATACTAATTGAGCAAGTAAAATCCTACAAGTACATTAAACAAGTGGAATATTGAATAAAAAAATTACAAGATGCTCTATAAACCTATGATTAAATAATTTTGATTTCCAGAGCTTAGCAAAGACATTTACATTAGCCAGCTATATTTTCCACCCTGTTTATCCCCCCTGCTTCATGCCAGTGTAACTCCTGTTCAAGACTTCTGCCACTGTAAGGCAGGCCACTGATGGTGTTTCCTTCCAGAAAGTTTACAGCATAAAATAAGAATAAGATTTAATAGAAGGTCCAACTATATTTTTTCCAGGTTGAAGAGATGTTTTATTAAAAAGCTAAATGGCACTATATATATGAAGAGTAGAATTATTATTATTTTCAGAAGGCTTTTTAGGAGGCTTTAATTTAGGCACTGAAAGTAAATTAGTTACCTGGGCTTCCTTCCTAGCTAGTGGAGGGAGCCATCTGACCTAAGTGTCTATGGCATGGCTGGCTGTATCACCTGGCAAAGCTGCACACCTCGTGGATAAAAGGGCTAGGTGGAAGAAGGCCACACAAAAAGTGTATTTCAACATGGCTCACTGCAGAGCTGACTTTCCCCCCTTCAGGCTAAGCAGGAATGGAGGGGCAGTATACACACATGACAGCTCCTGAGAACAACTACTGAATTTTTCAAACAGTATTAAGCAGATAGTATCTTCCAGTACCAGGCTCTCTCATTTTCTGTCCATGAAATTCATAGCTTTGGGCTTTGTTTCTGCTTTCCATCTCTGATGTTCTGAAACTCTGAGCTCATCCAGAAGCTCCATGCTCTGCCTGGTCAGCAACTCAACCTGGTCTCTCAGTTTGCTGCAGGCAGTGTGCCAGTAGGACTCAGTTCTCTAGAACTCCTCCTGCAGTCCAGCAATCTGCTGTTTTAATGTAGATCAGTGAAAAAATAGAAGTCTGCCATGTCATTGCCTGCTCTGAACTAGGTGTGCCCATGTTACATATCCAGAAGCAAGCATGGAGCCTTTTGTTCTGCTTAAAGGTCTACAGTATTAAGGAATGCAATAAAAAAACAATCACATTTGAAGTTATTTCAACAAAGAAACACCCCCCCCCAAAAAAAAACAAACTGCTTTGCACACTCCTATATTTAAAACAAACCAATTGTTACAAAATGAGCAGAGACAAGTCCGTGCTGAAGAAAATCATGAAATTCAAACTAATCGTCCAAATAATCAGCATTAAATGTCAATGTCTTTAAGAAAAGGCTAGAATACAAGGTAGATTTTAATGACAAAAATGTCAGGTAATCAGATCTTCATGTGGCTAAAAGGGCACAGGAGTAGTTAGATCCTTCTTACAAACAGCAGGGGATTGCAAAGACAAAATTTTCAAATGAAAATGAAAGTAATGAAATTTGGAGATGACATTTCCATATGCATCAATCTCCATGATTTTTGCCTTCCCTTCTTCCTTTCTCACTTTGCCTTCAGTTGTGTGTCTGCCCATTTGTTTCCTGATCACATTCCTTTCTTATCTGTGAGCTGCCTGCTCTGAATTTGGCACATCCAGCCATTTTCTAGAAGCAGCAGACTTGTGAAGTTGGGAATTACAGAGGTGAATAACCCCAAACATATTTTGGTTTTGTTTTGTGGAAAATTAAATTTTTGAACCTTCGCTCATTGTGTATTTCAGGTGGGAACAAAAAATTAAAACAATTCTATCAAATTCCATCTCTAGAGCAAGGCATAGTCAAGAAACACAACTATTCCCTGGCCAAAATTCTAATTTTTTTTCTAAATCCAGGGGGAAAGAAAACTGATATTTTAAAATAGTGTACAGAGTACATTCAAAATATTCTTAATCAAAATACTAAAACGGCCACACTGAAACATTTCCTATTGAAAATGCAACTTGTAGACAAATATGCAACATAAGAAGATATGCAATATAAAACATTCACTATATATGTGGTCCAAAAATATGTATCTCAAAAATGCACAAGTGAAAAATAAAGTATAGAAATTTTGAACAAAGTACTATGTTGCCAGTTTTAATTATTCTGAAACTTTTTTGATCATGAAAGTAATTTAAATTGTCAGTTTGCTGTCAAATACATCAGTTTGGCTTAGACATCCTTTTGCAGTAGAACATTGTTCCAGACATTTCTGAGCTTTACCATTGCCCATTCTTTTATTTTGTAAAAATGTATCTTTCAGCTGCTCCATCTCTGTTATTGGTTTCACATGGCTTACCATTTTTTTCTCTGTTTATTAGTGATTCTTTTAGAAAATTGCCCCTTAAGTCATATTATGTCTAGCTGTTTTTAATAGGGATAATGGCCACAGATAATCAGAGATAATTTTATCACTAAGAAGTCTGAAATAAAATCTTTAAAAAGATAGAATCCCCTAAAGGAATTTAGAAGAAACCATAATAAATGACTTGGGGATGTTATTAGGCCAGCTAGATTGTTAAACACAGGGCTAGATATCATAAAAATACCTCAAAGCCAAAGATCAGGATAGTTAAAAGAAAAAAATAATAACAAATACTCAGCACAGGAATGAGAATGATGGCCATTAACTGTGTTGCACATGGCACAATGAGCCCTAATATTTACAAGTAGGAAAGTTCACAATGCAGGAGTTCGAAATTTTTCAAGAGTCAGCTCAGCTGAGCAAATCAGTACAAGGAAGTATGAGGAAGATGGGAACATTTTAACATCCTTAAAAAATGGTAGGCACAGCCTAATTTTTTTTTCTTATACAAAAGAAAGGGATGTACATTTAAAACACAAACCAAAGCAGTATCTTATTAAAATTAAAATCTTCACTGTATATCCAACCATCCTAAAGAAGTGGCATGAATAATTTGCCATGTGTAGAAAATAGAAAGATACAGGTGAAAACACAGGATGTTTGTATGGAAGGATATTAATTGATAAGAACTGCATATTTATTCTACTGAAGAAAGCTTACTTGCACTTCTTCTGATTTCACATGTTCTCCAGTGACTCTAGCTGTTCCTTTTAATTTGCCCTGGGCAATTTTTTCTTTCTGCAGTTAATGAGCTTGATCTCTATTGTACTCCAAAGGGTGAGTCAACTCCTGGCTCCTGACAGTCTCGAGCTGGTCTATTCATGTTCTGCTCACAAAATAAACAAAGAGTACAAAACTGGCATATGAGACTGTAATGAAGGACTGTCTTCAAATGTACCTTCTTTGGGCATGATCTTTGGAGGGCTTGGGCATGTCCCTCATATGCTGATACTGCTGGGAGTGGTATGCAGTTATCAGCACTTGTCAAAATTAAGGTACTTTCTCCCTGGGAACACTCATGCATGCGTTCAGCTGCACAATTTATTCTATTTAGCTGCTGGAAAAAATTCTAATTGAAATTTTTGACAATGTAATGACTGCGAACTTAGAGGCTTTTAAACATGTTTTGTATTCAGATAGCTAAATTAGGGCAGACCTGCCAAAGGCACAGCTTGTTACCTGCCAGTGCATCTGTGAAGCCCTGCAATCATGCAAAGCTGGGGACCGGGCTGTATTTTCATCTGCCCAGTCATTACTACGAGTCAGATTAGCCATGGACCTGAATGAAATGGGATAAAGTATTTACTTTCCACAGGTAAATATGCTCCAAGACTTAAATGTGGGTGTTCAGAAGAGATTTTCCTTTGAACTCAATGGCTCAAGACACGACTGATCTAGAAATGCATGTAACACTCAGAAACAGGGGAAGAATACAAATCTTTTCATATCCTTGAACAGAGCTTATTTATATGACTGTGATCTAACTTCTTAGTAAATTTTTAATCTGACATGAAATTATTTGTTAGCTTTCTGCTAACAAATAAAAAGTGAGCTTCCAGCTCCCTTCATGACGTACAGCCACCATCTGTCCTTCACTATTACTCGAAAAGAAACATGAACTACAGGCATATAACCTCAGCTGTAAGGCAGCTGTGACCTCATGTTTCCCTCTCAGTAATGGAGTTTAGCACCTCAGGAGCAAAATGTGAAAGTTCTCACAGATACTGAGAGAAAAACAAACCCCCTATATCCTACTGCTCTTTGTAATTAATTACCTAATGTCGTTGTTACTGCTGTTTTCTATTCTAAATAAGCTTGACTAATATTTTGGTTAAAAGCATGATGGAGAAACCCTCAGCAACAGTCAATATAAGTATTAATTCTCCTCAAAATAATCAAACTGAATAAGCAAATAAAGCCCCTGTGTGGTTAAGTCCAGCCTACCACTCCTCCATATCCAGACCAGTTAGTCTGAAATACAATGCACTACAATGAAAGTGAGATGAAAGATCTATGTATAGCATTTCCACTGCAGATTGAACAGTACTGTGTGAAGTCAAGGCTAGAAAACAAGTCCTGCCCTGAGGAAATGCAATAACCAAGGATACCAGGAGCACTTGTGATATTTCTTTGGAGCTGCTGATGAACAGTTCATAACCCAGCTATAAATTACAAATTGGAGGTAGGTGCAGAACACAGATATGAAATACATTAGAAATGGCTAAGCACTTTGCACAAATTGAAACTCTTGCTTGCGTGCCAGACACACCTCTGCATGAGGCAAATTGAGGCAGGGCTGTCTGTGAGGCAAGAACATATATGAAGCAAAAGTCCTTTTTCCAAGGCAAGGTTTTTCAGTGAGATGCAGGTAGGAAAAAATAAACCAACCACCAACACATTGGCTGCTGCCGTTGGTCCACAAAGTGCAAAGATTCCATACTATAAGGAAATTGTGCATTAAAAATGGCAAACAGGCTGCACTTGTTGGAGGAAAAAGCAAATAACCATCACAAAATCCTCTGGCTGACACCAAGTGCCAGCAGAACCACCTCAGTGCTGCGGGGGTGGAGCCACAGGCTGATGCCTTGAGCACTGTCCAGGCTCTCTCAGGCACCAGATATCCACAACACACTACATCCCAACGAGTTTTACCCTCTTGCTTATGTTATTTGTGCCTGGAAAGGTCTGAAAACAAAGTGCTTGGAAACAAAGGAATGGCTAGGTTTGGGCAGGTTTGGGCATGTTGTGCTGCTCTGAAAAGGATTTTCATTGCTTCCATCGAGCACAAGTTGTCACGCAGCACAAGTGAACTGTTATCAATGGGCAGTCATCTTGTGTTCCTAGCAGGGTTACTGATTTTAAAATGCAAAGCAGATTCTTGGATTGCATAAATCAGCACAGGACCAACACAGCCAGGGAGGACAAGCTGCCTTTTGCAATTAGTTTTAGCTCATAAATTAGAAAAAGTGAGTGAAAAGATGTACACATTATACTGGGCAGGCATTTTTGGATAAACATCTGTATGGAAATGCTAGGGGCTACTATAGCTAATGACATGAATAAATCCATGCAAGCTCTTTTAAAAATATGCATTATTATGAAAAAGTCAAAGTAATTGCATCAATAAGGCAGCACGGTCAGCAGGCAGAGAATACAGTGCTGGCAGAATTTGACACTGCAGTAATTTTGCACCAGTACATCACTCCACAGGCAAAATTTATAGCAGTGAGAGCAAAAGCAGCTCTTAATTTCATTAGTAGCTTCATGAACTGCCAAATCCCACAAATGCTCACATCTGGAACACCTATCATGATCAACTAGAGATCCAAAAAGGATCTTTAATGAAACCATTAATTTTTAAGACAGTGAAAGCAATTTGCTGAAAGGCAGCTATAGGAGAAAATTATACAAATAATTAAATACAAAATAGCCTTTTGTACTATTCCCATTGTCTTTGAAATGAAGAAGAATGGACAAGTAGATCTGAAAAATAATTCTTTACTTTGCATAATATACTAAAAATAAAAATCAATAAATTATGCTAATTTTGCACCAGTTGAGAACTAGTTTTGAAATGCAAAGAGGGAAAGAATCTCTCCTGTGTTTGTAGTAGATAGCATCTACTAATTTCTAACAGATTTCATCCCATTAAAGATTCTTATTTGATTTGATTGTAAGCAAGCTCAATTTTTATTAGAGGCATTTGTATAGCCTACAATTAGTTAGTGCTGTGAAGACACTTCCATTACAAACCCCATTGTTCCAAAATTATTCATTGCAGGGATTTTGTGTAAAGAAATTATTTTTCTTCTGTGAAGATATAAACAAAAACTAAACCAAACTAAAACTTTTACAACATTTAGTAACTACAAATTACAAAAGCAACTCTCTTGAATTTCCAACATCTTAAATTTATATGGCATCAAACACATCCTCAGTCTGATCTGAAGATTAGTATTCCTGAAATAAGAATGCTGTTGACATTGATGTGTGCTCTATACTTTTTGTTAACCTCAGAAATATGTGGTACCTGATGTGAAGTGAGATGTGAGAAGTTTATCCTTTACTCTATCAGCAGCCTGATCTTATAAAAAAAAAAAAAAAAAAGTGTGAGCTCTTACTGCTCTCACTGTAATCCAAAGATATTCAGCAAATTATGGGAAGCATTTGGAATTACTCAGCTTTAAACCCTAACTGCAGAAGTGTTTTGAGAGCTAGCCTCCTTCAGTGAGGTGCTTTACTTTTAAGCTAGATGGTTAAATAAGTGTTTCAGTTCAAAACCAACACAGATGCCCCTGGAAAGAAGGTAGCTGGTAAGTAAGAATTTAGCAGCCCAATTTTAAGGATTCTAAAAGAAATATTTTCCTCACTGCACACACAAATCAGTTTCTTGTGTATGCAGACTTACCTGCAAAAATGTGTTGCTTCTTCATGCTCTTCTCTCAGCACAGTCAGAAGAAGGGGTTCTTCTGTGGTGTATGTCAGTCACTAATCCTCTGCTAAGGATGTTCCAGGTTTCCTCTGGACAGGTATCTATGATAATACACTGAAGCTTGTGAATATTTATGAACCCTCACTATGTTTTTAAAACCACAGACTTCAAAAGTGCAGTAAGCTTTATTGCTTTATCTATCAAAAATAATTAATGTGTTTCACCTAATTATGCAAGTATTCCATTCCCATAGGTCTTAGTAGTGCAATCCAAGCCCTACAAATTCAGCAAGTGAAACAGATTTGGGTGTATGTTAGTGTCAGTAGCTGAACTCCCTTTTAGGAATGTCCATGCCATGTGATGATTCAACTTTAATACCAATATAACTTTCAAAGAGGCCTCAGGAACCCTTTCTTAACACCAAGTATAGTGTGCTTAGTGGATTGTGACAGAGCAATTGAGAGCCATCAGGAGTGAATATTTCTGCCCTGGTGATTGTTGCAGACAGGAAAATTTATTCTGACTGATCTTACATAAATAGAAAGCCAATGGATTTAGGGTAAGGAGTCAATGTGTGGGAAGTCCTTCAGTGAAAACTAAGAAAAGTCAAGAACCTGTTTAATAAAAAGCCTGCTGAAGCAGGATACCATTTCAGAACCAGAAGATCACTGGTCCCAAAACTGAGAAACATGGATTGACTAAAAAGCTGGGACCACATTTAGGAAAAACTGAGTGAAGATGTTCTTAGGAAATTGTAACATTGTCATTGATCTGAGGCTTTCTGTGTCTTAGGAGAAAAATGTGCAAATTTGGGAGGTAATTTACCCATTTTTTAAAAAGTCACATATGGTATATCTGAGGAAGTCAAATAGAAAATGTGAACATCTCACTCTCACGGGGTGAGTCATACCAAAGCTACAGGGAATTCTAGCCCTGACTTCAGGGATTCATTCAACATTGCACCCATTTCATGGGATCAAAAGTCTGCACCTGAAAGTGTACCTCAAACCACAGACTTAGGAAGAATGACTGGTGATGATGGAGAAGTAAGAAAAACAAGGGGTTTACAGATGTGTCTCTTCCCTCTTCTCTGTTTTTTCCAGTTTAGGTCTGAGGAATAGTGACAGAGGTGGGCATATAGCTAGGGAGCACAGGCAGAATGAGTCATAAATCCAAGACAAGTGTTTTTCCACAATGAAAAATAAGCATAAACTAACACTTGGGTGGTTCTTACCTAACGTGTCTGCAAACAGTTTTTTCTGTTGTTCCTCCACTTCAGGGGTTTCTTTAATTTTGAAAGTAGGAATCTCCACTCTTGAAGATGGCAGATGTAAGCTTTTAACATGGCTGGCCCTATTCCCATTCTTTGACTCAGGCTCATGCTCTCTCCTTTTCAGTCTTGTGAGATGAAATAGGGACTGCTGAAAAGAAGAGCGAGCCTTGCTCCCTTTCAGACCGACAGCTCCAGCAGTAGAATCGCTGCTGCTTCTGCTGCAGGAGACATCTTGTTGACCTGAAATTGCTTGAATATATTGTTTTCTTGGTGGTGATCTGCTGTATTTCCTAACAGAGAGTTTCTTCTCTGTTCCACTGGGGTTATCACTAGCATAATCACCATCAGAAAGATGTCAATGTCCAATCCAAATGTCTGTTAGTGTGATCTCCTCCCTGAGGCACGTGCTGGGAGAGAAATTAAGCATGGTGAGATTTGGGATCATCGTCCATTTTGGGCTAAGCAGCTTTACTCACGGGAGAAAGATGCAACTTGCTGTGTTGAGGCAACTGTTCCCCTCCTTTTCCACTCTTACTGCAAGGTTGAGGATGAACTTTCCTCCTCCACAGCCTCAGGTGAGCTACAAGTAATTGTTATTATCTTATCATTGACCATCTCAAACCCAGTCCAGATTTGCCTTTTGCTTTCTGAGTTCTGGCTCCCCACAACAACTTCCTGTGGGCAGACCTGAGCCCATTTCTGACCCTGTGTCAGGAATGCAGGAGCTGCACTCCACTCTGCCTCCTTGATGTGATCTGTATCTACATCCTGGAGTGCATAATGCCTCTGTAGGACTTCCTAGGGGGTTTTTGCTCCCTCTACGAGATGACTTTCAGAGGCTGATCCACCCTACCTAGGTCCTTTTGCAGAGCACCTCCACAGCTCTTCCAGCAGTTTTGCCTGCTTTTCCTAGAGGATTCATGTGATGAGTCTCTATTTCCTCACCTACTTGTAGGTTTGTGTCTGTCACTGTTTTGGGACATGGTTGCAGGATTACAGGCCCTCTTCTCTGTGGTGCATCACCAAGATTTTCCTTTGAGTCTTCATCTCCCCCAATCACCTACTTTTCTTCTGCACTTTGCTCAACTACTTTTGTTTCACAGTCAGTCTTAACCTTTTTCTCCCTGTCAGCCAAAGCACAGTCTGCCTTTTTTTCATGTGTATCCATCTGCATGGAGCTACCGACCTGCAGATTTAGCTGAGAGCAGACCCCTGGCTGCAGTATGCCTCTGTTCACTTGGTCAGACTAGGAGAAATGACCCCAGTAATTCAAACCAGCTCTTCTGGAATGCTTGCTGTCATCTTTTAAAGGTTTCTGTTTAATTTTTCTGAGCCTTCCCATGCCCTCTCTTCATTTCAGAAAAACCTTTTGAGGTGTTATATTTGGCTTGCTCTGGAAGAAAATAAAAATTAAGTCCTGACTATCACAGACAGAATCATTCTCCAGAAAGGAAGATATTTATAATAACTGAAAAAACTGAGACACCAGAAGTCTGAAAGACCCTGGGTATGGATAATTGGGTACATAAGAAACAGCCCTCACATTCCAGGGAAGGTGTGAGAAGCACCTTTTTAGAAGCAGCCACTATGTGATGCCTCCATTCACTCATTCATTAGTAGAGTCAAAGGGTTATGATGGTGCTAAATGTCTATATGATAGAAGATAAGGAAAGTTCTGTCCTTTGTTTTCAGGGGAAGTTACATTAGTTTTTACAATAATTTTCACTGTAGTTTTTACAGCAGATTTCCCAGTAGTTTTTACAGTAGTTTTTACAATAGTTTTTATAGAAATACATAATTTTTAGATGTTATTTTGCCAGGGAGACATAGAGAAAATTTCTGAGTGATGAAACACACAAGTGATGAAACTTCCAAGTAACCAAGCTGAACCAAATGCTGAGTCTGACACCTAGAGGTGTCAGGCATAAGCTTGTCTCAAACTGTACCCACGAGAAAAAGCAGAACACTCTCACTGTACTTGACCTTTGTACAAAACCTGTATTTGGAATTACTCTCATCCTCACAGCAGTGGCACATGAGAGACCAGTTATTATGGAGCAAATGTAGTCAACCTTGATGTCTAATTTAACTGTCTCGAGACCTGGCCACAAACTACCCAGAAAATATGTGTGAACAGAGGAATACAGTGGGAAATCATGGAGGAATGGATTGTGACTGAGTAATACAGCCCTTCTCTTTTTCATTTTGGGGAAAAGTCTTCCATTATCACATGAAAGAGCAGTGGAAAAATGTGCTACCATGTAATGAACCAAAACAGAGCCCACACAGTATCTCTGTCCACGAGAATTTGTTAAAAAACAAAGTGAATACACTGATGGCAACAGTTCCTGTTGCTTCTTCTGCTGTTTTTATATGAGAAAAGTTTTAAGTTGCTCTTCAACAAATTTTTCAGAAGTCTTCTGTCTAATACCAATTGCTGGTGTGATTTGCCTAGGCAAGGAACAAGAAGGTACTTATTTGTAACATTCTCTATTTAGTTTTCTTTTGATAATTTTTATGGAGGTGATAAGGAGTTTAGAACTGTAAATGGTCTCTGCAATTCTTTTAAAATGTGAAGCTTGTTAGTAAAACGTCCCTATTGTGTGAATCCAGCTCTCACTTTAAAACATCCTGTCTAGACCAAGCTCTAATTATACTTTCAGCAAGCAACATTTTTTGGCTGGTATCAGTCAGTCCTTAGAAATAGGTAAAAAATAGTCAAAAAGAAAAACATTTCAGCCATTTTCTTCAAACTAGAGTTGATGACAATCACAAAGAACTCACTATCTTTCTGATAGAGTGACTTGATTTAGATGGTGAAGAGTGATAGAGTAGAAAAAATGTCTATAACATTGTAGAAGGCCAAAATGAAAGCTGGCTCAAAATGAAGCATAGTACAGCATACATGAACATATTCCAAAGGAAATGTGCTTGAGCCTTAATTTAGTCACTTATTAACAATTTCCACTAAATATTAAAAATTTCTAGGGTTAATAGAAGTGCTGGCTGTGCAGAACATCACTGTCCTTCCTACACTCCATCTCTACCCAGCACCACTGTGTTACCATGAATAACCTTTTGATTTGTTAGTCTGTCTCTGTTACCACACCATGAGCTAATAGTTTTAGATTTTAGGGAAAACTTTTGCTAAAGAGGACTCAACATTAGGCAATACTCATTTCAGTGAAACTTGCTTCAAACTAAATATAGCCTGGTGCCATAGTGAAAATGTCATGAAGAGCTGGGAGAACATTCTGTACTTTAGTTTCATCCAGTTCATGGTAACATCACAATGTGAACCAAAGCACAACAAGTAGGGGTGACTGGGAGACAGATTTCAGAAGCTCACTGCTGGTCCAAAAATGCATACATGGACAGGCCCACTTGCCCAGACATGCACATGGTCCTGACACATCTTCCCTGCCTTCTGCTCTGGAGCTTCCCATCTTCCTTCTCTGTCCAACTCCCATATGGTTAACACAAGAAAATTCTCATGACATTTGCTCTCAGTCTGTGTTTTCCTAGAAGTTTGCTGCTTCTTTTTTATACTTGATGAAAGACTCAACATGCCAAACACCTGCTGCTTCTATCTGCATCTGTTGAGGAAAGATAACAATTCTGAGCATTTTTTCCATCACCAGTGCCAGCCCAGCCATTCTTGGCCATTGTGAGCAGCCCCACAGTGTCCTTTTGCAATGTAGTGATGAATCAGATCAGAAAAGTGATCCAAGTCAAATGTTACACTTCTCTCCAGATAATTTTAACAAGGGTTACTTCACTGCCCTGTTCAATATCTAGGCATATAAAAATTGGCCTTGGCACAGCTGAAGAGGCAGAAGAAAGACAGGGATGAATAAGCTGCCATCATAAACTGATGGCCACTGCAGAAGTGATGGCATATCAGTAGATTTTATCTCCCCCTGCCAACTTTTGCCTTACTTCTATGCTTTGAAGATCACAGTTACAAAACCAGTTCATTTATATGGTCTAGATCAGCATTCCATTATGCAGAAGTAGATCAGCTGCCAGGCCGTAGACCTGCCCAGTTTTTGCCCATGCACCACTCTCAAGCAAAGGAAAGAGTTGTTGTGTTGCATATATAACACAAAGAGTATGTAGACTATCAAGGAAAACACATTTGGAGCTTGACTGACTGACTAAGATAATTTCTCACCTTCTATATTTCCAGTCTTCATCTTCCCCTCTATGACAAAGTGAGATGAAGAAATCTCCTCCTTTAGTTGTTCTCCTTGTTCTTCTTTAGCAGAAAAGGTTTCAGAGAAACCCCTTTGTTTTAATTGACTGCTCTCTAAGCAGCAGGAAAAAGGGCAATGTAAACAAAGCCTTTACAGAATGAATAAATAAAAAATGAACATCCTAAAATAATTAGAAATGTTTGTGTTTTCAACAACATACACGAGGTTTTGATTTTTGAAAAGACTTTACGGAATACAATTGCATTAAGTAGGTGGAAGGATGCAATCTCTGGGGAAAAAAGAGGCTTCTGATCCTCAAATCTAGTGCTGGAATCATGGAAAGGATAAATGGTAAGATGCATGTTCCCTGCCTACAGAGATTTGTAGTGCTTGCTTAATGTGTTCACTATAGAGTGTGGCAATGAAGGCACTGCTAGACAGTACTGAACAACTTGTGTGTCTATAATTATGTGACTTGTGAACCAGTTCATTAAACAGTTTAATAAGCAGTATTTGTAGACATGAGAGTTTCTAACCAGGCATTTTCTATTCTATTTCACAAAATTGCAAATGTGTGTATCTTCCTATTTAAGCTTATTGGCTATGTTCAACACAAGAAGGCAGCTTCTACTTGAATTAATTTTTCTTCTGAGTGTCAACTAGGGGTAAGTTGCTCTTTTAGGTTAAGTTAGGGCTGACAACTGGAGCAAAAAGCCTTTTGTTGCTCATTCATACCACACACTTGCTGTAGCAGGAACTATATAACTCCATCATGTAAATACAGTGCTACTAAAGTCCTCTGCAACACACTGGAAGGACTTTCTGGTCCACCAACAGGAATACAAAAGTTTGTGTTCATCCCTCAGTCTTCCCCAGCTACACACCAAACATCTCTGAACACCTCCAGTCCCACAGCAGACAAGCAGTGATGTTTCTGCAATGTTCCCATCTGCCTTGGACCACAACATGGCTGAGGAGGCAGAAGTGACACAGTGGGTTCACAGCAGCAAGAGATGCAGAACCCACGTGTGCCTTCTCACAGGTCTCACCTGTGGGGCTGTGCCACCTCCAGAATGCTTTAATAGGAGAGGTGCCCAAGCTCTTCAATCTTCAACTCCTGCTTCCCTGTGCAAGGCAAGAGCATTGTGTCCAAGCAGCTGTGTAACTGACTCTTTTCTTTTCTTTTCTTTTCTTTTCTTTTCTTTTCTTTTCTTTTCTTTTCTTTTCTTTTCTTTTCTTTTCTTTTCTTTTCTTTTCTTTTCTTTTCTTTTCTTTTCTTTTCTTTAAGGATTTTTGTGGGGCTCTCTGTAAACTGAAGCAATGGCTCAGTGCTTATCCCTTTAAATAAGAATGTGAAATGTTAAGCAAACTGTTGATATGCTCGTGTTTGTGTTTCCAGCAATAAAAACACAGATTCATCACAGCAGTCAGAGAAGTGTCAGCTAGCCCAGTCCCCAAGTGCAAATTCATCTGAAGCATATTTCAAAGACAGTGCACTGACCAGATCCAGCTGGAAATTACCCTGATATAATAGGGCCTCTGCACTTTCAAGCCTTAGTTTCACACACGAGGCAGGTTGAAGTAGGCACTGCTTTCAATAAAAAGCAGTTGTACCTGCCCCTGTCCAGGTGTGCTCTTGCTGTCAGCTTCCTGCTGTCCAGTCTTATTCCACCTGTTTGTCAACTGCCTGGATGAAGGCATAGGAATCACCCTAAGCAAGTTTGCTGTTGACACAAAACTGGGGGGAATGGCTGATCCACCTGAAGGCTGTGCAGTGGGACCTTGATAGGCTGGAGAGCTGGACAGAGAAAAACCTGATGAGGTTCAACAAGGACAAGTGCAGGGTCCTGCATGTGGGGAGGAATGACCCCAAGTGCCAGCACAGGCTGGGGACTGCCCTCCTAGAGAGCAGCTCTGCTGAGGAGGACCTGGGGGTATTGGTGGATGGCAAGCTGACCATGAGCCAGAAGTGCCCTTGTGGCCAGGAGAGCCAGTGAGATCCTGGAGTGCATTGGGAACAGTCATCAGCAGGTTTAGCCCAAGTGAAGCCACATATGGGGTACTGTGTTCAATTCTGGTCTCCACAGTTTAAGAAAAACAAGGATTAACTGGTGAGGATGCAGCAGGGGGGTCACCATGGTGATGAGGGGTCTGGAGCATCTCTCTCATGAGGAGAGACTGCAGGAGCTGGGCCTGTTTGGTCTGGACAAAAGAAGACTGAGAGGGGGCCTCACCAGTACATACAAATATCTCAAAGGCAGGTGCTGAGAGGATGCTGCCAGACTCTTTTCCGTGGTGCCCAGAGTCAGGACAAGGAGTAATGGACATAAACACAAGAAGTTCTACCTTAACACTTCTTTAGACTAAGCATGGCAGAACACTGGGACAGGCTGCCCAGGGAGGTTGTGGGGTCTCCCTCTCTGGAGACATTCAAGAGCCACCTGGATGAGTTTCTGTGTCACCTGCTTAAAGTGACCCTGCCTTGGCAGGGGGTTCAACCCTAACTGTTCTGTGGATCTGTCATTCTGTGATTCAGTGATTCATCCACCCACAGACTACCTCCCAGACCCCCTCACTTGTACTGTCAGAAGTATTTCTGAAGCTCTACTCTACTCTTCACTGGGCAATGGATCCAAGTTCAGTGTAAACCAGCAAGAAAATAATAGTTCCAGGGACAAGGGGCCCAGACTCTTTCAGTGAGAGTACCTGTCCTGAGCTAGCTTGAAGAATATGAAATTAAAATTTCAATTGTACTATGGGAGTGGCTCACAGCATCACAGCCAGCTCTCACTATAGAAGTTCAAAGGAATCCAGGGTGCATGTCTGGATTATATTTATATTCTCTTCCCTTTTAAGCTGTTTATTCCAACTTCTTTTTGCTCCTCTTCCCTCCATTTTGCAATCAACTGTTGATTTCTTGCAAATTGCTCTTTTATTCTTTCTTACCCTTTGGTATTTTCCCACAGAAGATAAGGCTGGCAAAGTGTTGCCAAGAGAAGTGCCAAGTAGCAGCTTACATCGTTTTGACTCTCAGTGATGCAACTATATATCAGTGTGAGAAAACACAAAATTGCTGACAGAGAGCAGGCCTTCTTAGCTACAGAAACATGTTCTCACACCTTTGGAAGCTATAGCCACATCTTACTTATGCTTTTCTCTCTAAATATAACATATTCCCTACTTCATATAACTTAGTTTCCCCAACTTAATGACTTCTCCATTTTTATCTACAAGGTGCAACTTCTCTCAATATGAGAGGCAGGATGACTGTGATTTGAGAAGTAAAAAAAAAAAAAAAAAAAAATCAAGTTTACAATACTTTAAAAGCTTTTATTACAAGCCACCATAAAACCCAAGCACCTTCTCCTGACTTGCAATAAAATCAGTTAGAATCACTATCAAAGGCAAAAATTCACAAGAGTTGCACAATAGCCTTAGGTTTAGATTTCCTTTCCAGCACTTTTTGCCCACCTGAATCTGAAAGCTGCACATATTATCCTGAGATTTCTGAACTGCTCTGGTTTGGCATGAACTCTGGGGATCTGCTTCACCAAGCAGAGCACATTGCCAAGGGAGACCTCTGTGAGAATTCCAGGCTCCCATCTTGGGAACAATTTTGTGATGGACAGGAATGAAAGTAGCTGGAAAGAATGGAAAGGGGTGGCATCATGGCTGCTAGGTGAGAAGGAATCCCAGGAAAAACAGAAAAGCCTAAAAATAATCACCAGAGAAGAAAAATTAGAGAAGCTTAAGACAAGTATTTTTGCATTGAACTAGAAATCTCTTGCTAAACTGTTATGACATGAAAACAATGTAGCTTAAATGTTTCCTGGTGCTTTGCATGTTCAGAATGAAATAATCAAAATCTGCTTTTGTTATTTCATTTAAATTGTAAAATCTGTTTGCTGCAATAGTAAGTTGTAACAAAAATTATTATATGATACAGGAATGTTGAATTAAAGAGAACTTACGAAGTACTCCTGAGCATGCAAAAAAACCCCATTTACCCTAGGACTTCTCAAGTCCTCTAGCAGGTAAAAGTTACGTATCTCAAAATATTTCTGAGGCATACATTAATGCAAAAGTGGGCAAGGTTTTCCTTTTAGCTCTGGATGGCTGGTTACACATAATTCTGTTAGAAGAGTTACCAGTGGGAAAAACACAAAGAGTTCTGCATAGGGACCAAAGTCCACATTCACTACTTCCAGGAAAAAAAAAAAACCTTTCTAAATTAGGCTTGCTTTTTATTTTCTTTCTTTAAACCCCAAATCCTCTCTGTCCTGTGACCTAACTTCAATAAGTAGAAAGAGAATGGCTAAGACTGAAAATGCCTCACCCCCCAGTTAATGCATTTTTTGGAAGGAGGCTGACCTGTGGATTTGAAACCTGTCTGGCACAGACTCAGGAAGATCCCAACTCACTACTCTTGAATGCTGTATTACTTCTTTAAATATATGGCAACATTAAAACAACTACTTTTACCATAATAAGATACATCATAGCGCTACTAGTTCTTCATACTTTATGTCTTTAAACCTTAATGGGACCAAATTAATGCAGTGCCCTTTGCTATTCTAAACCTACACTGCCTCCAGTAACAAAGGACTTTGGGTGCAGGTTTTTCTTCCTTTTAATTCAAGTCAGCATTTTGTCTGTGGCCTTATGTGTTAGCTAAATGTAGCTGGATATGTAAATGCACCCAAAGAGAATCCTATAAATGTATTTCTTACTGTATGACCTTTGTCCTGAGTTCATAGCACTAACTGTACTTGCTTTCTTCAGAAATGAATGAAAGGATTCACAGTGCTGGGGCAGGGGGAAGAGAAATTTGTATGATGAAGCATAGTAGACTTAAGACACTTTCCTTCTCATGCTTCAGCCCTTCCTTAAAACCCAAAAAAAGTGGCCAGCCACAGAACAGTTCTGCTCCCAATGGAACTGCTGGCAGTAACAACAAACACCTTGCTAATTGTGGCATTTGGCCAGAGATTAATGAGCAACATAATTACACCATGAAGGTTCTGCTTTGATTAGAAAACTTGGAAGCCACAGACTGTGTACTTGTTCTACCTTGTCACCCCAGACAGCTTGATGGTTTTTGCCTGCCATTTCAACCAGCCTTTTCTCTGAGGTAAAAAGAACAGGATGATGAAAAGAACAGGTTTCATTTACTCAGCCATAGTCTCCATCCTCTCTCTTTCTCAGGCTGTCTCCCTAGTGCACAGCAGTGGCTCCCAACAGCTAATTCACAGTGGCATAGCTCCATCAGGAAATCTGGTACAATGACAGCCAGTTTGTACCACTGCTGCTGTGGCTTAGCTTCTGGCTGTGGGGTCAATGGTTCAAATCCTGCTTATCCCACCCCAAAAACCCTGATTGTCACACACCATCTAGTTTGAAAACAACACCTTCAAACAGATCTGATGCTGTGTTCTTCCTCAAGATTCTTGTTCCCTTCAGTCTCATATTTCTTGGCACTGCATCATCAGGAAGTATCAGAAAGGGCCCCACAATGCAAGCAGACAACCCAAGCTGCAGAAAGCCTGTTTTTTGGTGGTCTCTGTTGGAGTGGTGGTTGGCCCTTGCTTCCCACCTGGTGCACCTACCCCAGCACACACCTCCTGCCTGCACACGTGCTCCTCAGCTCTGACAGACACACAGCTTTTCCAGCTGCTCTGACAGACACACAGCTTTTCCAGCAGTGTCAGTACCTGCTACACCCCAAGGGTGCAATGAGCTGCTTGTCCATTGTTTATCCAGCCCAATATTTTGCCATTCCTAAAGAAGGTTCTCTGAACCCATGAGGCTGAGAGGGAGTGAAGCAAAGCCCCTTTTATTTTGTTAGCTAACAACAGGTATTATACTCATTAGTGAGGTAGATGAAACTTGCTAAAATTTCATTTTCTTTTATGAAAGCAATAATGCACAGTCATATTTCCCTAAAACAGTGCCAGCTCCAAGGGTTTCCAGGATAGGGGACAAGGGGATGGCCATAAACTCTTAGTTTTTATTGTTATCTTTAACTGTGCCTAAAGTTATACCTATTTTCTTGAGTGAACTTTTGCAAGAAGATGTTCCTCATATGGCAACTGAAATAAATAGAATTTTCCTTATAAATGATTCCATCCAAACTGGTCAAACCAGATGTGCTATGAAGTATTTTTATATGTGCAGGGGGGAACAACAAAAGAAATGGCTGTCTGAGACAACTTAGTAGCACCCTTTATGATTAGAACATGGGAAAAAAAACCTTTGAAAACAAAGTAGATTTTCAATTCTAAAAAGCTCTTGCTGGAGGAATCACTCATACTATCAACTCAACCTGGGTGTAAAGAAGATACAATCTTCTCAGTCATGCTGGAAGATGGTACCCTGCTTGTCAGATCACTGGCACTCTGCTGTGATGGATGGTCTTCCTCCTTAAAAGTGTCTGCTTCCATGCCCTCATTTCCCAAATCCATTCTAGGGAAGTGTGAAAAAAAGTCACCATGAACAAATATGTCATACTGATGTAGCAAATCCTGGGGTTTATTTTCTTTCTTTATCCAAGAGAGGTTTTGTTTTAGCCCAGGCTGAATGCAGAGTATCTTCAGACTCCAGAAACTGTATGCAAGTTGGTTGTGATTTGTTGGGGGTGTTTGTTTTCTTTTGGGTATTTTTACTTTTTTTTTAAGTANCAAATCCATTCTAGGGAAGTGTGAAAAAAAGTCACCATGAACAAATATGTCATACTGATGTAGCAAATCCTGGGGTTTATTTTCTTTCTTTATCCAAGAGAGGTTTTGTTTTAGCCCAGGCTGAATGCAGAGTATCTTCAGACTCCAGAAACTGTATGCAAGTTGGTTGTGATTTGTTGGGGGTGTTTGTTTTCTTTTGGGTATTTTTACTTTTTTTTTAAGTATAGAAAACAACACATGCCCACAAAAAAACCCACTGAACAGTTCATAGGCTCCAAGTTCAAATGGTGATCAGCTGTCAGCTGCCAGCATAAAGGTTTTGATCTGTAATAAGGTACAAATAAAAAGCCTGTTTGTGGCTTGTCGCACTGACATCACATTTTGTACCGGCTGCATGGAGACTCCATGTCCTGGTCGTGCTTTATCCAAAGTATAAATGAAGGAAATACAATCTCAAGACTAAGAATGGTGGGATGTGGAAAGAGGGAACATTTGCCAAGAGTCTCTCTCAACAAATACTTCTCTTTAGGCACCTCATGTAAGGCATCATGAAGAATGGATTTTGTGAGGCAGTTTTCTTGACATCATTGTCAAGGAAAAGATATTCTAACCTTGACATTGATAGGGAGGTGTCTGAATGGCAAATGTGACACTGTCAGCTTTTATTCCAGCAAAAATAAAGGAAATTCCAGCAACTGTCCATCATAATTTACCTTCTTCACCTATTTAATGTATTTTAAGTTCAGGAAAGCAGGGGATATATTCTTAACACATGAGGTTTCATACCTAAGAAATTGTTTATGCTGGAAACTGCCTAGGCTGGTATCTGACTTTAGTTTGTATAAGAGCACGAAAACTGGCTCTATGATGAACCTTTTCAATGTTTGCTTTCTCATTGTTGCTGGTTGTCAGGGAATTATTGAATAAACAGAAGTTCTCTAAAGCCCTGAACCCTACAGTTCTTCCTGATCTGCACCTCTCAGTGAAAAGCCACATGAAGCCACTCCTGCTCCTGGCAACACAGTAGTTCCTCAGCAAAAATGGCCAAATAAGTCAAACTGCTCCCTGTGAGGCAGAAGTACCACTTCTGCATGGTACTGAAGTGGTTCCTGGCACCACTACCTTGGCAGCCAGCAGGAGCAAGCAAGGAACAGTGGTAGAAGCTGATAATTGGCTTGTGAAGTGTTTGTGGGGAATCTCTGCTTTAACAGACTTTTTTTTCATTTAAAAAATATCAAAAAGAGCAACATATTTTATCTCAGGCAGTTGCCTAATAAACATTAGACAAAGTAAATAAGAAAAATACCTTGCACTTTCACAGGCTCTCCACCCTGGTAATTTTAAAATATTTGATGTGTTAACTGGAAGTGTTAACCAAGTCAGTAAGTCTATGCATGCTTGGTCTTTTAACACCGCTAAAAGCCCACCAATTCTCCTGGGAAAAAAAAGCATAAATCTAATTGAAAGCCCTAACAGTTTTAATGAGGTCCCCAAATCAGCATTAGGAAGTTAACCCCATGTACCAAGGCCTGCAGACCTCAGCAGAAGCCTCACAGCCAGACTCGTAGCCCTGCAGAAGAACTGCCAGTGACAGGGGCACCCAGGGGAATCCTGTTCCATTCTCTAAAGGACTTAGGGGAGAAGAATTTTCCTAAACCCTGAAGCCGTTGCACAAGTTTCTCCCTACTGGAGACAGCAATGAGAAGTAATGATTTGTAAATTGCTCTTTTGCTTTTTAAAATCTTATAATTAACAGTGTAGCAGCCATAAACTTAAGGCATATAGATAAACAGAAAAAAAAAACCCCATAAATCAGTGGTGGCAATTTTCTTGTAAGTAGTACAGAATATAAAATATCCAACAAGCACTGAAGTGCTGGACTTATCCTGCACTCACTGCAGTCTCCAAAATCTGATGAATTATTTATCATTCTTCATCTTCACTGCTCTGATACCTAACAATCCAGGCACAGATCTTGATCCTTCTGTGTTGAAAATCATAGAACCCCAAAACAAAATTACGCTTTATTTTATTTTATCTGCTTAAGGAAACAAGTATGCAGCAGCTTCATGGGTTATGTTGGCCTTCTGTAAACATGAATACACATGGACTGTAGGAGCAAGTCTAGAGAAGGGCCACAAAGATGATTACAGGGCTGGAGCACCTCTGCTGTGAAGGCAGACTGACAGGGATGGGGCTGTTCAGCCTGGAGAAGGCTCCCAGGGGAGACTCTACTGCAGCCTTCCAGTACCTTAAAGGAGCCTGCATGGGAGCTGCAGGGACAAGGGCACATAGTGATAGGAAAAGGGGAATTTGCTTTAAGATAAAAAGGTTTAAAAGGTTTAGATTAGATATCAGGAAGAAATAATTTACTTTCAAGTTTGGTGAGGCACTGGGACAGGTTGCTCAGGAAAGTTATAGATGCCCCATCCCTGGAAGTGTTCAGGGCCAGGTTGGATGCAAATTTGAAAACTCTGGTCTGATGGGTAGCATCCCAGCCCATGGCAGGAGGTTCAGAACTTTAAGGTCCCTTCCAACCCAACCCATCCTATGATTCCATACAATATAAAACCTAATAACAACATAAAATGGATGAAGTCTGGCATTAATTTGCATTAACTTATATATGCTGTGGGACATGTCTAAACTGACACAATGAAAAATACCATGCACAAACACAAAAATCCCATTAAATATTTTCTTTGAATAGTACTGAATAATTTCCAAGAATACTTAGCTATCCAACTGCTTTTATAGAGAAAAACAGCGCTATCAGTAATATCAGAGCAATATCTAGCACCTCACACCTCATAGGGAAAAGCAAGAGTGGTATCAACTAAACAAAAGGGAGTTCTAGATGGTTCCTAGAATTAATTAAATTTAGGATTTAATTATGATCTTCAAATCTTTTGTCATAAGAGATGGACTGACAAATACATTTAGAAAGTGTATAGATTGATCTTGCTTTTTAAAGTTATAAATGGGTTTGTGATACATTTATATTAGCCTGGTTTTCATTATACTTTGAGATTCAGTCTTCTTGTACAATATGTAATTTAAAATTACATAATAGGAAATTACAAATTTATTTAAGATGACGAACACAGCCATTTATTTGTATAAAGTTGTTGTTTGCTCCATGTGACCAAAGTGGCTGGTGCATTTGAAAGCTGCTATTTGATAACTGATAAAATTTATTACTGTGATACTGTGACCACTGACATCAAAGAGTGGCAAATTTTTTCTACTCTATAGCTAGTTCTGCATGTGTTATTTGCCTCAATATTTGCTACTAGAATATCCATCATGCCACTGAAGTCAAGAGGAGCAGCACTGGAGCCCTTTCTGTGTGGTGGAATGACACTGTTCCTCACTCCTTGCTGAGAGCAGTTTGGCTGAACTTGGCCTGCTGCAACATTTTTCTGCAACGTGTGAACACATTAACATTGCTATTCTTAACATTTTTTATTCTTTCTCCAAGTGGATGGCAGGTCCCCTCCTGGCAGGATGCTGCCACCTGCTTAACTAGCAAGCTGGAGTCTTTAGAAGCAGCCACAAAGTAGATTATAGACTAATTTTTCTCTTTATTTTTTAAAAATCCCTCCTTTTCACCCAGCTGCTGGCAGCATGGACAGCTGTCTGCCCCAAACAGCCTGCTCAAGCATGTAACAGTGGTGTGACCTCCAAACTCAGCTTTATCCTGAGTAAAATACTCAGTACTTTATCCAGGACTTCCTTCTGGGATTTTGGATAAGCAGTTTCAGACTGAGCTCACGACTTCCCCCCTCTGCAACAGCACAGCTTGAGGTATTGCTCTTCCTGAATCAGTACTTGTTACTGTGATTTGTTTGCTAGTTTTGAATGTGCACTACTTACAACTTAGTAACAGTATCCACAATGCAGTATAATAATTCAGCTGACATGAGCTGCTCTCATTTAAGCACGGCTCATTTACTGTGGACCATTTAGAATACTCCAGGGTGCTTGAATTACATATAATTTATCTTGGCCTCTGTAAGAGCTCCCATGGAGAGATTTCTGTTGCCTTGCATGCTGCCCATTCAAGTTTCACCACAGCAGAGTTATTGTGACAGTGGCAAACTTCCAAATCAGTTTGGTTTGGGACGTATTTTTCCTCATTTCTATACCATGCCTTCATTAATTGTAAGATGGTTTAGCTACCTGTTAAAGTTAAATATGAGCAATATTCTGAAAATGTCCCATATTTCATGGAGCTAAAGAAGATCAGTCAGCATGTCCTAGTAAAGGTTTCTCTGGAAATGAAAAAGCACCCTACATTTTTTTCTATGGTCTCCTGTTAGATATATGCACTACATTTCTCTCACTGCCCATTTCTTATCCAAGCATCTGACACCAACTTTTTTGTCCCATAGTGGAGCAGTGGCTGAGCTGCCAAATCCTTAGTATCCATGAGACTAACATGGTGAGATGTTAGCAATCCTCTGGTATCCAAATACATTCATATTCAAGAAGAAAATATAATGAGTGCTAATATAATGGGAGTTAAACTCAGTCACAAACCACATGAAGTCTACCCTGCTGTACAGTTAGTCAGGGTCTGTCTAGCAGAGGAAGTGATCCTGAAGTGATCTGCAAAGCCAATAAATATGAAACAGCAGGATGCTTAGGACCTCTGACAAAGAAATTTAAGGAAGATAAAAGCTGGATGAAAATGAGACCTGGAAGTTCACAAATTAGGAAGCACTACACAAGTCTACAAATATATGCATAAAATATAAATACATATCTAAATATATACATAAATATACTTCTTGGTTACATAGAGTTTATGAAGAAGCCATCAGTACAATGTACAAATAAATCTGAAGAGAAAGCTCGCTGTATAGACACTTGCCTCTGCAGTGGACTGCCACAAGGTGAGTGCAATTCTTTTCAATGGTTCTGCTTAATCCCTGGCAATAAAGTTTATGTGGAATTTTCTGGGTGGAACGAGGATCAATTTACCTATTGGCCAGTGCAGCAAAACCAGTAACTCTGTAAGACAAAACAAGTAGGCATTGTTAACTGAGTATAAGCAGGGAGGTTGGACCAGCTGACCCACTGTGGTCCCTTCCATCCTTACCCATTCTGTGACTTTGTAAAAATTTAACCCCAAGAGATAATAGTAATTAAAAGCAGCCTGAGAATGGATTTCAAACTTCCTCCCCTATTGTTAATTTCTATAAATTAATCCTAACCAGAAGAGGAATTCACCAAAGAGCTGCCAGCAAATGAGCCTGAAATGGACCTGTGATGTTTTGCCCCTTTTGTTATATGTTGCTGTGTCTTAGAAGAACAGAAATGTACAGGTGAAGTGAAAAAGCAGCAGAGATTTAATTCTGTGGAGACACTACTATCTGCTATGAGGAAAAAAAATTATTTCTGCTCACTGGACAATACTCTCACATCTGATGGAGAAAGCTGAACTAACTGGTAACGTGTGCTGTTATAACTGGGTTCAGATCTTCTGTTAGACAAAGACAACTCCAGCCCACCATGAAAAAGGATCTGACCTGGGGAAAAAGTAAAACATGTAACTACATTGTGCTCTGTGATATGATTCTCTTCATTCAAGGGCTACAGAATCTTTGATTACATCTACAAATTAAAACCATCTATTTAAGGTCTGATGTCCGTGTGCATCCTTTTGATGTAAAATCTAAAAACTCTAAGTCAGCACAGATACGACATTACACTTTCAGACACTTTGTGCATGTTGTAACCACCAGAGGGAAATCTTGCACCAGTCTGAGTGTGCAAATAAACTAAAATCGAAGCATACAGATGACTTTTTAAAATGAAGCAATGAAAATAATTTTAGGCCTAAAAGAAACGTGTGCTCTCTGAACAAATCTTAAGGGATTCTTAAGAAAGTAGCAGTGTCTCACAACAAGTTATGATATTAGATGTGAAATTTCAGAAGTTTCTACTCAAGGAACATTGGTACTTTTTTATATTCTACTACCCACTAAACTCAAAATGAATCCTGAGCTTGGGATAAATTTGGAGCTAAAAAGCCCAAATGGTTTCCAAATACATCCAAGCATCCACACTTGCATCAAGAAGACAGCAACAAAGATTTGCAGACAGTTTTTTAATTGGACCACTTTTCTGTTTCTGGTCTAGGTGATACCACATGATTGACTCAGTTGTTTTATACCATGGCATCCACTTTTCCATCTTGACTGAAGCTCACCTTGAGTGAAGTTCCCAAGATGAATGCTTTGCCTGTGCACCTACACTGGCTGTAGCAGACAACAACAGTAATAATATGGGTACAGCTCACAGCAACAAAACTGGCTTTCTGCCACTTACCACTAACCCCTACTTCCTTTGCAAGATGGATTTCCATGGGCAGTACTACTTTGACAGCTGGATCCTTGGTTCTTAATTAGGTAATGATATTTTAGAACCTCACCCTAACACACTTTTCACACAATGCTTATGTTTATCTGCATAAGCTTAATGAGTTTCTGCAGAGTTGTATCATTACTACAAAAAACTAATATGTACCTTCATGAAAATAAAAAGAAAGAACAGAAAAAGTGAACAGGAATTAAATCCTCTAGTTGCAGCAATAAAGCCATCTTAAAACCATGATTTTCATGTCTTTCACCAGTAATGTTTTAAAGCCAAATTAAAAATCAACAGATATTTATAGAAAACTTGAGAGGGATAAACATTGTTTAGAGAGAACAACAGCAATTAGAATTACGTATATATATCATCATAATTATTATTAAATAATTATGAAATTATTTTTAATTAATGCTGCCTCATGCAGCCTAAGACAAGAACAAGTGGTTAATGAAAACAAGGTAGAAAATGTTTCCTGCATTGACAGGTTTGTTAAAAAAAATCTGGTTTTAAGAAAATCCCTGAGCACGCAATACTTCAATAACAAACACTGTGCTCATGCCAAATTAACTCCAATGTAAAAAGTTCATTGGGTTCTTTGATCTCTGTTTTCACTATTAGTATGTCTGCTGATATTGATTTTTCTTATAAGAAGTTGTTTTTGAAATGTAAACCCAACATATATATCCACTGGCCTGAAAATACCATGGACTGCAAAAAGCTTCTATAGAACACAGTACTATATTTACCACTGTTGTTATGAGCTGAATCCAGTTGGAATCTGAATCAGAAAAAAAAAATACAAAGCTATTATAATTTTCTATTATAATCTTATGAGAAAGATTGTTAAAATACATTATAATTCACCTGAAAGACATTAATAATATGATTTTACCTTTCATAAATAAGTTTTTCTTAGAAATCAAACTGTGAACCATAGATACACATAATTCATGCATATTTCCCAACAGTACAAATTCTGTATCTTAGTATTATTTTTTCCATTCTGTATTTCTGTAATTGAATACAGTAGCTAGAAATTGTTTTTATAAAAGCATTCTTGACCTAGCAAAAAAAAAAAAAATTACATGTACTGGAAGCAAAACTTGGTCTGATACCTACTAGAAATTCATAGGTTGAAATCTGAATAGCAAAAAGATGAGCAAAGAAAATCAAGAACAGCAATTAGAGTTCCAGTAGTAACAACTTAAATGGCTCCATATTTTTGTTAAAGTTTTTAGGAAATGGAACAAATCACAATAAAAACACTATCTGGATGATCTAATCCAGGATAAGAAACAAACAAATGAAAAAATTACCAATTTTCTGGTAATTAGATAGCTTTTTACTTTATCATTCCTAACTACGAGATAGGACTAAGCACAAATTCTTCATAAATAATACCACCATGTTTGTCTTGAAGCATCACAGCTGTCTGGGGTTGCCATAAATCCAGATCACATATTTTCTATTTTGAGAAAAAATTTCATTTCAGTGTTCAGCCACTGCTTCTTGTGGAAGAAGCTGTTGTTCTCTACTTCCCCTAATCCTGAGTGAATCACAAATTTATAAATTAATTCCAGTTGTTACAGACTAAATACATTAAATAGATATTATATGTATTATTACATCAATTTGTATTGGCTTTAATAAATATCTGGGAATGATGAAGCTACAGTGAAATGAAATAAGAGCTTCAAAGACTTTTGGTAGAAGAATATTAATTTGATTTGTTTAGCTGAGCCTAATATATATATAGGCCAAATTGATAAAATAATTCATAATAATTCAATATATATTTCCAACAAAAAGGCAGTAAATGTAAATGAAAGATGAAGATTTCATTAGAAATATGGAAGCTGCATTAGTATTTACAGTTATTTACATTATATCATAAATTCAAAGAAAACTGACTATGAATATCAGCTAGAAATTTGCACAGGCAATGGATTTTTCAGTTTGTGGGGAAAGTGGCACTGACTTGGTGGATAAGAATTTTTACCTTCAAAATAAATTTTTAATTACTAGATTTTGTTTTCTAGAGTAAATAAAACTTAGATGCTTTTTGACTCAGGTTAGGCAATGGAGTTCATTCAGCCAAAAATGAAGAAATTGTTTTAAGGAACTCATCATAAAAGGAACTGAGCTATGCTCCAAGTGGTGAAGAGAACAACACTGCTCAGTGGTTATATCATTACCACCACTTCTTGTGTCTTTCATCCACACTAGAGGAGGTGTAATTTAATTTCCTCTTCAGCCCGAAGGACATGCAGAAGAGAAATAAAATCTACTGGGGTAGGAGAATTTGATGGCAAAATTTTCACCTTTTTTTTAGCTGTCCATTGCATAGGTTTTTCAAAGAGGCTGTAAGCCCTTAACTCACGAGAGGATTGGTTCCCCCCTGCCATAGGAGGTGGTTGCAGGGAATACCCTGGTTACTTGGCAGCAGCATAAAAAAGTAGGTTAGGAACCACTTTCAGTGGTTTTGTGAAATCATTTCCTTGGCATTTGTTATAGTATCTGAAAACTAACCAGAAATGTCAAAATATTTTAGATGCTTCATGAGACAAACTGTTTTGATGATTTTAATCTGTTATCATTGTCACTTAATCTGAAACTCTTTTTTCAATTTTGTCCAAATTTTTAAAGCTTCAAATACCATCTCTTGCTGCTCTGTAACAAGAAAATTTCCCCAGAATTTCCACAATTATAAATAACAAGATTGCCCAACAAAGATCCAAAGCAGAGTTTTATCTGTTATGTACTTAACCATCATTAATAACCTTCCATAGCAAGATGTTCTTCTCTAGACTGTTTTTTCAAGTTTCCCTTCAGTTTCCACTCATCATCACCAAATGCTGTCTACCTTGGTGTATAATTTTAATTTTCTTTCCTTTGCCTTTCAAGGCACAGATGGCCCTGAACTTATCTGTCCACTTTGACTCTCTTGCAGGCTCACCAATTTATAGTGATCACTCTTCTAAGAAATGTAATATATAAACAGAAGAGACACTGCATGAAATTTAAATTTCACCCTGTGAAGAAAGTTGTCATTTATTGTGGGGAGAAGAATAATAAATCAGGTTCATTTTCATGATCATAGACATCAGAAAACAGATTTAGCTTTAGACTGTGTGCTCTGACTGCATTTAGCAGTGTGCACTGATGACCTATGTCCTTCTGAACTGCTAGAACAGGAAGCATCAAGCAGGGCCACCGTGTACCCACCTAAAGCAGAATGGAACCTGCCAACAAGAGAGACCTTGTAGGTCCAGCCAACACCACAACCCAGCCCCAGTCCACAGCTGGAGGAAGATATGAATCAGCTTCTCAAAGCTTATCAGCCACATCTTCTCTGTGCAAGACATGATGCAACACTGCATATGTCCTTCTCTCTTTAAATGTGGAGGGAAACAAGGACCTGTGCAAAACCAAATCTTATCTTTCCAAAAAACCCAGATGGAATACCTGCAAAAAAAAAAAATTCTTACCATATATTTGTCATACATGCTATGACAATGAGGAGAAAATCATAATAAAATGCAGTATGCACAGTAAGCTTTGAAATGTTGTTCTATAAGCATTAAAAGGAGCACCAAGTTTCCAGTCTCCTCTAAATGTAGTGGGTTTTCATGCTTTGAGCTACCAATATCAGCCCCAACTCATTAGTTGGTTCTGCTGACATGGCCACCAGAGGCGAGATGGAATATCTGAGAGCCCACCAGCCACATCCACTGCTGCTATGGCCATCTCCTTCTGGACATTGAACAGAGTAATCTTTCTCTTCCACTGTTTTTTCTCTGAACTGGTCTTTCTCTTTTACCTTATGGTAGATTTCACAAAAACTGTCAAGAAGGTAATACATCTAAATTAAATTTCTATCTCCCCACCCTTCCATCCTGTAGTTACCCTCAAAGTGTGTGCAAAAAGGCCAGCATTCCCCTGCCTGGAGCTGTGGTTCTCCCTGCACAGCAGCTCTTTGGGAGATGTATCGAGTTTGTGTGGTCAGGTTTTGGTAGTGGGGGAGCTTTAAGGGTGGTTACTCTGAGAAAATGCTAGAAACTTCTCCCACATCCAACAAAGCCAATGCCACCTGGCTCCTCCTAGATGGAGCCACTTCTGGCCAAGGCTGAGCCCATCAGCATGATAGTAATGCTAAATAGGAAAAGTCATTGGTACAGAAGTAATTGCAGGCAGAGAAGACAGAAGTGAGAATGTGTGAGAGAACCAACACTGCTGACACCAAGGCCAGCAAAGAAGGAGGGGCTGAAGGTGCACCAGAGGCACCAGAGAAGGGACACATTTGTGGCTCATGATGAAGACCATGGTGAGGCAGGCTGTCTCCCTGCAGCCTTCAGAGTTCCACAGGGGCTCAGAGATCCACCTGCAGACCCTGGGGGAGCCTCCCATGAGAGCAAGTGGATGCTTGAAAAAAAGTTGTGACTTTGTGACAACTGTGGGAAGCCCATGTTGGAGCAGGCTCCTGGCAGGACCTGTGGAGAGAGGAGTCCGTGCTACATGGTCTCTTGGCAGTAGTTGTGACCTCACAGGGAACCCACGCTGGAGCAGCTTTTTCTTGAAGAAATGTAAGCCATAGAAAAGGACTCACACTGGAGCAGTTTGTGAAGAACTGCAGCCTGTGGGAAGAACTCATGCTGAAGGAATTAATGGAAGACTGTCTTCTGTGTGAGGGACTCCAGGCTAGGGCAGAGGAAGGACTCCTCTTCCTGAGGAGGAAGCGATGGCAGAACCAACCCGTGATGAACTGCCTATAATCCCCATTCCCATCTCCCTGCTAGTTGTGGGGGAGGAGGTAAAGGATCACAAACAAAGTTACGTCTGGGGAGGGAGACAGGTGGGGGGAAGGTATTATTAAAATCCGTTGTATTTTTCATTATCTTACTCTAATTTTGACTGGTAATAAGTCCAATTAACTTCTCCAAGTACCATGATAGCAATCAGTGAGTGATATCTCCCTGCTCTTATATGAACTCTTGAGCCTTTCATTACATTTTGTCTCCCCTGTCCAGTTACGGAGGGGAGTGACAGAGAGGCTTTGGTGGATGCTTGGCAGCCAGACATGTTAAACCATCACAGGAATCCACCCTGTCCTCTACCCCCATCTTTTCTAGGGACAGAGCACTCATTCATAGCAATCAAGATTTTGGCTGCACCTCAAGCAGGACTTTTGGCAAGGCCTTGGCACCAGCACAATTCATGCTCCAAGTGCTGTTTTAGTCCCACATGTGTACCATGCTCCTCTTCACTCAGCAGGACTTCTCTCCCATATCCATTGGGGAGTAGCTGGTTACATTTTCTACACTTCAATGTCACCTCCAGTGAGCAATTTACCCTCACAAAATCCAGAAGCTGTGCTGCTCCTGCCTGAGGCAGCTGTCCCACTCCACCACTTCCAGCTGGCCTGGGTCCCTCACAGTCACGAGGGGCTGGCGACCTGCGAGGCCCCAGGCTGAGCCCTCTCTCTGGGGGAGGCCCAGGTCTGCAGAACCCTGCTTTGTTCTCTTTCTCTGCCCTCCCCCCCGAGGGAGGATGCTTTTTTCACTAACCACTTCAGGAAGGCTATGGCACACTTTCCCTGCCCTCTCCCAGGGTCCATCAGCTGGTGGGACAGTGACAGTGCCCGGTCAGGGACTGTCCCTTGGCTGCTGTCTGGCCCCTGAAGCCCACTGGGGCAGTGTTTGGGGTGTTCAGTGGCTGAAGGCCAATGCAGGCATGGCAGTGGGGTGGCAGGAGGTGGGGGATACACTTTGGAGCCTTGGGAGGTTCTGCCCAAGAGCCACTGCAGCTGCTTCAGCTCTGAACTTCCCACCCTGGGGAACGCTCCCCCAGGGAGCCCACGATGGTCAGACTGTTCAGATGTGAGATTTCACACAGGGTAAAAGACTGTTTCATGGCAACACATGTAGCACAGAACTCTTAGATATGAGAGGATTTTTTCCTTTTCAGTTACAACTTTTATTTGCTGGCTTCTCTTCCAGAAAATCATCATTGCTATTTACAGCAAATGCATGCATCTGTATTTACATAATTTTCTATCATATTCTTGCAAAATTGCTATTCAGTTATGATAAATATATGCAATCTTTATAATATCTGATACTGATATTTAAAAACTGATACTGCAGTGGAAACAAGGATGGATTGTACCAGTCAAGGCAGTACTAGTTTCATGTGCCCTATTAATGATTTCCTCAAAGGAAAAGGGATCTTCAGCTCCTGCTTCTGTCTACCTCCCTGTCCCACAGTGACTGCAACAGTGGTAAAGCTCACTCAATGAGCAGAAGATCCACTGAGGATTTGCTGAAGAGTCAAGGCTGGGTAAAACAAATTACATTTATTATAAATATTATTATATTCATAGTGAGTCAAATACTGAATCAGTAAAAATTTTGGCTGAATTAAGTCAGATTCTGCTCTTTTTTTAGACAATAACTTCTAACTAATTTCCATGCATATTTGAGCTGGTAAATGCATTCCTAAGGAATCTCTGCTAGCAGTAGCTAAATACAAATAAATGCTTCATATTTTGTCACCAATCACATCCCAACAAATTGTGTTGGAATAATTGCAGTTTTATCCAGTTTGTTGCCTTTTAAAATGTAGAGTGTGAATTTCAGCTAGAAAGAGGCAACTTTTCACAAAGAGATATTCATCAGGTTATCAGCTTTGTTGGATTCCAGCATCTGAATCCTGTGCCAAACAATGAGAGGAAACTCTAGCAAAGCTTCACTCTCTGTTCAGAGTAGCACTGGGCAAAGATTTACAAGACCGAGCACCTGAGCCCAGCTATGTCAGCCGAGCCTGTTTTTTCATTTTGCAGTTTGCATTCCTAGTCGTGCTTTGCTCAAATACCATCTCTTTGGGTTAATATTGTCACAATGTGACCTATCTGCAATATAAGTGCAGTGGAGAGCTATACTTCACTAGGATTTCCAGGTAGAAGTAATTAACAGAAACAACATAAACGTAAGAAAGAGCCTAGACATAACCTTATCCATTTACTTATTATTTTGGGGATATTTCAATGTTGTAGGACAGATGAGATGCAATTTTTCCTCACACAATGATGAGGGTTCCTCTTTAAACTTCACTTTCTTTATAATTCCAAGAGGATGTAATTCAGAAGAGTATTAAGAGAAGTGAATAAGGCTTTAGTTTTACAGTATTATTCCTTTATCTAAATTAATTTCCTGAAAGGAGGTGTAGATCATTGGATCTCATTTAGGGGCACAGAGAAGCTCAGATGACTTGCTGTCACATGCACAGTGACATAATTGGTTTGGGTTTCTTGGCGAGAAGGGTCCTTCAGTACTCATGTTGTTCAAATTGAATTATATAGTAAAAGATGATCCATTGTCAGTCAGAATTTCACTAGTCTGTCTTGAATGATAAGTTTCAGAGTTTGTCCTTGAACTACGTTTATTGTCTTTCTTGTGTCTCTTGCACCACAGGTCCTTCATTAGCTTCACAAAATAACTTCTGAACTTCACTCCAATAAAGGCATAGAGCACAGGGTTCACACAACAGTGTAAAAATGCTACGGCTTCAGTGGTGTATTTTGCATAAGCCATTATCTTGTCATTGTCACAAGATTTGTCAATCTTGCCCATGTTGACAGCTGTTATGAGAAGAACAATGTTATAAGGTACCTGGCAAACTAGGAAAACAGCTACAATTAATACAATCACACGAATTGCTTTGTTTCTTTTGGAATTCTGAGCTTGTTGTAAGGATCTGACAATGAAGGTGTAGCAAAAAATCATGAATATGAAAGGTATAAAAAATCCAAATGCAACTTGTAGCCACAGCAGCAGTGATTTCAGCATCGTGCTTTCAGACATTCTGGCAGACCTGTGATCGCAAATCTCTTTGGTTTCATTCATGGAGAAGCTGTAACTTTCACTGTACAGAAAAGAGGGACTAGAGATTAAAATTGATGATATCCACACAGCCAAACAAATTAGTTTACTATGTGTGAGAGCCCTTGCCCTGAGTTTAAAAGACTTTGTTGCCTGTACGATAGCAATGTACCGGTCCACGCTGATAAAGGCCAAAAGCAGCATGCCACAGCTGAAGTTGATTGCATAGATACCTCGAGCCATTTTGCAAATGAAATCACCAAAAATCCATTCATCAGCAGCGTAATTCACTGCCCACAGTGGAAGAGTAAGAACAAACAGTATGTCTGCTATGGCCATGTTGAAGAGGTACACATCCGTCATGGACTTGGCTCTTTCATATAAAGCAAAGGTCATCACCACAAAGATGTTGCCAAAGAGGCCGATGATACAAATCAGTGAATATGCAACTGGCAGAAATGCTTTTGTGAAGTTCCTGACTTCCAGCTTAGAACAAGGTGGCATGATCAGAGAAGCGTAGTCTGAATAATAGGGGTAATCTGTGGAACAAGGGTCTGTCTGTAGAAAAGGAGAACATCAGTTAACACACAGATGTTAATCTTTAATCCCTGAGTGGTAGAAACATGATAAATAACTGACCACACATTCCAATCACAAATGCATTTAACACTACAGACAAGGCTTGTAAGAGCTACCTAGGAAATTTCATAAAATCATACTTAAAATACAAATGTGGAAATAATCATTTTGGATGTCCCAAAGGCCTTCATATTTAAATGCATTGTGCAGGAAGGACAAGTCTTCTGTCACAGAAGACTCTACAGTGTAAAAGTCTGAATTTGAATTAGGGGCCTAGTCTTCCTTTACCATCACACAAGGCAAACAGGCCTTTATAGCATGCTATGCATTTCATACTAATGTAGCTTGACTAAATCAAGCCCAAAAATTAATACTTCTCTCTACTCAGATAGAGAGGCAATCTGTGATAGCTAACCTGAGACACATTCACCTGCACCACAAACACCACACCTGTAGTGAGAACCCAATAAACAGTGTGTTTTGACAGTGAACTCTGCTGTCAGAAACATCTCTTCAGATTTTCACTCCTGAAATTACAGTGTTTGGATATGCAGCCTCAAGGAACTGGGTCTTACAGAGTCATTACCTTATTGATACTAACATAGTTTATCAATTAGATACTTACAAAATTCATTTTGGAAGTATACTTCTCAGAAAAATATGTTCAGAAGGACCTCAAAATACTTTCCCAAGTATTTCTGAAAAGAAAATAAAGTAGATTGGATCAGAAAACCAACACAAGAAGTGTGAATGAGTAGAAAAACAGAATTGGAAATAAAACCTACTCAAAACAGAATCTCACCACTGGAGCATGTTAACAAATCCAACATCTCTACAAAATGTGTAGTTGTAGAAAGTGAATGGTTTTTATCAGTATTATTAAAGCACAGACTTCTATATTGAATCTTTATTCATGGGCTAATAAATTATATATGAGAATATGTGACCGCTCCTTCACATTGAATTTGCACACAAGAAATTAGAATAAATCAAATTTTACTTTGAGAACTTCTGTATGACAATGGCAATCCATGTATTGAGGGAAATAAGGAAAAAATAAACATCACTCCCTTAGTATACTCCGTAACAGTAATGCAACAATTTACTCTTTTTTCCCCACTCTGACATTTTATCAGTGCCTCAGCATTTTCTAAATCACGTTATTTGTCCTTTTTTATTACACTAGGGAAGTCATAGCAGAGCAACAGAATAATAGCTTCTTGTAGTGCAAAGGATAGTACACAATGTATGAACAGATTGAGCGCTGGTGTTTTGTCTTTGGTCAGTGCACAGATTTACCATGCAGTGTTCAGTGTGCAGTTCAGACAGCACCCTATGAAAAAAACAAATTGTTTTCTTTGTCACTGTGATACCTAACTGTTTTACAGATGGGGCTTACTTAATTTGCACAACACCCTGTGGTGAAGAAGTATTACCACCTTTATCTAAAAGGGAGAATTTGAGTCATTAGATTTAAGTATCCACTTGAGATATTCAGTTTGAGACAGTATCCCCCTCAACATCACTTCTAAGAGCTCTTAAAATTATGGAAGACTTCAGCTACATAAAGGATTAAATCCATTGTCTGTTTGCACCCAGGATCAGACTTCTGTAAATCAGATCACAGAGTCTACAGTCACAGAAAAATAAAATGGGGAACATGCCATACGTGACCACAAATGGGAAGCTGGGCTTAAATAACTTGTCCAACCTCACACAGGTGCTCATGGGCAGGAGATTTCATTCCTCAGACTCTCCTTGCATGAGTTCAGCCCTTTCCTTCTTTCCATTAGCTGTTCTCTGAGAAGTGCACCTACCAGCAAGGCAGTAATTTCAGGGACAGGATGACCAGGTCCCGTATTTGTCAAGGCTGTGAAGGACAGTTTTGTCTAAAGTTTTTCTGCTTTTTGCTAGTCATGTTACCAATTGGGAAGAGCACATGGGTCAGCTTTAAGTCTACCAAAAAAACCCCAAAAGCTTCTTGCTTGGGAATTACCTAATGTTAAAAACGAGAGAGAGAGAATTTGTAAAAGTGGGGCAGATAAAGTCCAGATACAATGGGGAAACTGGGGGAGGGAAAGGACAGAACACTCCCCAAAAGCATAATAAGGATGACTCATGTGGGGATGCTGGCTCATGACAGAGGGCTGGGTAAAGACCTGAACTATATGATGTAGCTAAGGCACCACAGCTTATCTGGATTTCCTGCCCTTTAAACAAATCTTTAACTATCTCTCCAGCTTCATCTGCTGGCTTTTCAAAACTGATTTTTAGCAGCTGTAGGAATATGACAGCCTGAAAGTGCTTGAACACCTTCTGAAGCAAGTCTCAAACAACTTAAAGGTGTCTCTCAGAAGTGCAGAGATGCATAGGGCAAGCAGGCAAGTTATGCAATTAACCAGAGGCTGTGGTCCCCTAGCCCATCTTTGCACAATTTTAGTCACTGTCCACTGCTTTACACTTCCTTATCTTCTCCAGCCACACACTCGTGACCTTGCTTGGTGTTTCTGCTACTCTTTGTACTTGGCAGCTACAGCAATTCTTCAGATGGACAGAATTAAAGGGGTACCTGTCTAGGTTATTATTTTAGAAACTGTTATTTTATTGTTGCAAGAAAAATGACATTCTAGGTGTCTGCCATTCAAGTCTTTTTAAGACCTATATGGTTAAAATACACAAAGAGAGTCTGACACCATATCTTCTCTCTAAAATTCACTCTTCATTCCATTTAGACAAAGCCACCCTGAAACATGAGCATGAGATACAGAAGGAAGGTGATTGAGTGAGGGTATTTAGAAGCCATGGGTATTTCCTACAGTCTGCAAGGAGGGCTAAGAAGGGAGCTCTCTTCAGATGATCACTTAGAAAAGACTCTTTAGTTTGCAGAAGAGCTCACCAGAGATCGCATGGGGAACAACAACTACTCAGCACAGGAGAGATGCATAATTCTCCCTGACCCTACAGGAATTCAAAAGGGCACCACCAGCACCACATTTATTCACAAAATTACTTCTACTGTCCAGCAGAAGCTTCCTGAGGATGGTTAGTACGAGAGTTGTAGCAAAGGACTCAAACTGAAATCAGAACTGCAGAGATCAGATTTAGACCTGATTTAAATCTCTTGAGCTGACTTCCTTTTCTGAATTTGAAACAGCATTCGCAGAAGTTTTTAAAAAGATGCACTGGCTGCTGAGGAAGTTGAATCATAACTCTTATAAACACAATTTCCTTTTCAATTTAAATCTTTACAACAGTGTTTCAGTAGGCACCTTTATAATTTAGAATCTGCATATGTACATCTTTATTTAGCATTTATGTATTAGGTAAATATAAAAATAAAAATAAATATTCATATATATATATATAAAAATATATATATATATATATATATATATATAAAAGATGGTGTGTCCTAACATTGGATATGTACTACATATGGGTAGTACATATGGGTAGGCATGTGCACTCAAAAACACTTATGTTCTGAATATTAAACATATAAGCCTTGAATTTTTGAGCTTAGTATTTTTCCACTTTATCCACATCATGACATTTCACCATGAAAGTAGTGTGTGAGTACTCAAACATAAGACTAAGCCACAATCTTAAGAGCAAATATACTATTTGAATTATACTAACAAAACACAATGAATAAAGACAGACCTGGGGAAAAAGACATAATTCTGTGAAAAAAAAAAAATTCAGTCATTAAGTATTTTTAAGAGTAGTCCACCCTTGTAAGTAGAATCCCACTACATGTTCAGTTTAATACATTTGCTGCACACATACAGGGATTATAGATTATAGATTGTTTTATTGTAGCACTTACCCGATTTGAAAATCGTCCGAAGGCCAGGTGAAAGAGGATGTGTGATTCTTTTGGCTGCCTCAAGCACATTTAGCATCAGCCTCAACAAGAGTACACTCTGATTTAGAAAACAAGAAATAACAGCATTAGTTAAAGGCACAGAGATAAATTGAAATAACCACCACTTCCTCCACACAAGCAACAGCAATAACCATTTTTTTTTTATGTAAAGGAAAATGTTGCTGTGCTGAAAACAGTCAAGCTGGAGGCAAATATGTTGTTAATTTACTTATTAGTCTACCTATGTAATGATATAATTTTTAAAATTATCAAGCTGGAATCAGAATCATAATAAGCAGGGTATTAATTGTCATTGTGCTCAGAAATGTCCTGAATGATGACCTGGTTTTGCAAAGGGTACACTTAATGTCATGCAGATGAGTAGTTTCAACATCAATCATTTAAATCAACAAGACTGCTTAGCGTAAAATTGTGAAATGAGACAAGTAATAATTACCAAAGTGATTAGCAGACATTTAAGAAGAAAAAAAATAGTAATCTGTTAAATGCCAAAGTGTACATAACCCAAATATTTGTCCAGATCCACTAACACAAAATGTGTAAATGCAGGTAAATAAATGACATGTGGTTGTGTTTGGCTGTTTGGCACAAACATTTGCTGTTCATGCTCATGCTGTTCAAGTCTGTTGCTAAAGTCAGTTGGAACTAATTTTAATTTAATGTCATTTGATTAAATTTAATTTAATTCCTGAATTTTAAAACCTAGAAATGTTTCTTTTCCAGATCTGGGTTCTGAACACATCTTAGATGTTTGCATTAGCAGGGAGGGGGAAAGAAAAAAAAAATGTAAAATGGCATAAATACAGACAGCCTTGTAAGATTCTAAGACATGATTAAATTAATAAAACACTGGACCTAAAGAAATGCAGGATGACAGATGTTCTGCTCACTCCCTTTTTTCCTAAACAGAGCATATCACAGGAACAGTGGCTCCCTACTTAAGTTTGGTGCTTCTTTCCACTGGCCACACCCAGTGAATGGAACAAAAACACTGCCTGGTGTCAAAAGAACTGGTGCATTTAAAGCACCATGTTGTAATGGTTCATAATCGTCTAAGCAGGCACATGTCATTTTCTCAATGGCTCATTTTCACAGGATCCAAGACTTCAGCTATTACCAAATACATGTGTGCATGGAGCAACACAGAGATACCTGAAAGCCCTGAAATGACAGTCTTGTTTTACTGAAATGTGCATGCATGTGTGGGGAAAGCATGTTTTGATTGTTACTGCTGAACAGCAATCTTCACTGTTTGATGCATACAAAGCAAAAAAGTGTGAAATCTATCTATGACTCAAACTTCAGCAGGGTTACTATAAGATTAATTTGGCCTCCTTATCACTGTTTGGACTAAACCACTCCCTGTCATCACAGTTCTGGAGCAGGTTGTGATTAAATCCATAACATAGTTAAGCACTTGAAAATGGTTTTATGAAGTCCAGTAACATGGAGGAAAGAAGATGTGGGAGTTTCAGTGCAGAGACAAGGAGGTCAAGACAGAAGTCCTTGTGAATATTTCAAGACATCCTTAATCACAATAGAGAAGTACTCTTCACTCTTTAGTTATAATTTTATAATTCATAACAATTTCCATCATTAAAACTTCACAGGTTTTCAGGCCATCCTTTGAGCCTTTCCTGAAAGGGCCTTCGACTTTTCTTTTAACTGCATTTTTGTGCAGGTTTGCTAACTTGTCATTTGCATGTCAAATTGTAACAATGAAATCTTCTAATTAACTTGCGATGAGGTTTGGAAGGTACTTTCTGGACTTTCTTAGAAAGAAAACACAAGCTTCATTTTGAAATCTCCTGTTCCTCAAGTGCTGCAAGGCACAGTACATTTACTCCTGATAAATTGACGTGCATATACTCTTTGTAGTAACATAGCAGTAGTAATATAGCAGCCTCGATCCTGCTTAAAGAGAACTCACTTTCTGTAAACACTGTCTGAAGAAAACCACAGATTCCTGTTCACAGTCTCTGACAGTTTGAAACAAGGGCTCAAACCCTGCTAAAAGCAGCAAATTCAGAGTAGGAACACATTCTGTTGGTAATGTGATTTGCTGACATGCCATTGTGGGATATTTCATTAAAGCATTTCTAGTGTTTCTTTCTCATAACGTGGGGAGTGAGGAGATGTGCAATCTTTGTGCGTTGTCTTCATTGCACAAAGACAAATGTAACACATGGCAGTCATGTAACCAGCAGATAATCAGTAAAAGAAGTAGAAAATCCCTCTCCATTACAAAACCATCTGTGACTTCAAATCACCAAGTCCATCATGATTGTAATACATATTCAGATAAGCACTTCTAGAAACAGCTTCCAACATCTCTCTCAGACAACAACTTACCTTTGAAATACCAAGATTAGCCTGCAAAGAAACTGAATACTATCAACATATTTTCATGGAATGAGAGTCATCAAAATATACATCGGGTTTTTAATGCTTAATTAAAGATAAATCAGAGGCTGATCCTTCACAAAAACGATTGCTCACCTTGTTCCATAATCAGGTGTTTTCTAATTTAAATGTATCTTGTGCTCTTAGTCTGTAATATATTCAATATCCAGCATAAATAACAATCTTTCAGAAGGTGAAGAATTCACTGTTTGGTGAATTTTAAAGTTACCACAAGGTACCTAGTCCAACTTACCTTTTGAACACCGTTTCTTTCAATCACTCAGCCTTCTTTACAGGTGCTTTGTGCTTTACCTTCACACTGTGGCAAGTGGGAAGAGTTCATTCTTTTCAGCACAACTATTTGCTAATCTGTGTGTTAGCTATTTTTGGTTCATATGTTAGAGCTCTGAAAGGAAATCTGCTCTTGCTTAGCTAATATGGTAATTGTGGTTTTTCAAATCTCACCACATGTTAGTTTTCTGCCACCAGTAATTAAGGAAAAAAATATTTAAAGATAGGGAAAGCAAAGCCATTGTCTGAGTTGTTCCAGAATCCACAAGTTTCTTCTGAAATGACACAGTATGTCACCTTTTTTAATTCTAAAAGAAAGGCAGCATGCAACCCTATGTCCTTCCAACCTGATTTAATGTTCCTTCAGTTAAATTTAGATCAGTCTAATCTAATTCAAAAACCTAGCCATCAGCTGAAGTTCTAGTCTCTTCATTACTCTTTTGGACTCTAAAATATAAATAATGTATTTACATTCAAGTTGTTTATGTTACCTATTTAATTTTCTCACCATGACCATCCGACCTTGTCAATATATATTTTTTTCCTCATTAATTCTATCAAAAATTCCTTCTTTTGTTTGCATCTAGCTTTTTACCTCTTGACACACATTTTTGCTGGGTTTGGTATTTCTGTATTTAGTTTTTTGTTCTCCCTATTTCTTCCTCTTTCTTTGTTCAGCTTTTCTAGATTTCTCTTATTCCCATCTCTTGTTGTCTTTATATTTTCTCTTCAGCATTACATTTTGTAATTCCCCTCACTTCCTTCCCCTTTGATCATTTTTGTTCCCCTTTCACCTCACTCTCATCTGCTTCCATTATCCCCTTGCCAGATGCAGCCCTCCTCTCCCACTATGAGGTGGCAGTGACTGATATCCATGCCACACTGACCAGCATCCATCAATGTTTTTATCACTTGGTCACCTCTGTCAAGCCACTCAGGGAAGACAGAGCACTCCTAAAGGCCTTCTACAGGATTTTTTTCCCCACAGGAGCAACCAGGGCTCAGGGATTAAATGGGAAGCATTGTAAACAGAGCACTTGGGGAGGAGCCTGCACAGTCAGCAGGTCAAATGGTATGACTGCATTTGTCAGGTATCACAGCCCATCACTCTTCTCCCACCAATGCACTCAATATTTATCTTGAAAATGAAGTGAGGCTGAAAAAAAACCCCAATGGGAAACAGTTTGCTGGTCATGGTAGAGATTCAGATGTGATTTCTTGTCAGACTAAACATGGAATTTCTGAAGGAGGAGCACAGTCATACTCAGAGCACTCCTCTGCTTCACTGCAGCATCACTTCTTAGAACCAGCTGAGCTCATAGTGGGCCTGAGTTCCAGAAAGAAGCATGAAGAGCAGTAAGTGTTGATAATCACTGACTTCAGAGAAGCTGGTTAAACAGATTGTATTCTACTGGAGAAAATGTTGATAAACCGAAGTTGTAAATTATAAATTTTCAGTTTAAAATTTAAAAATGCACCAAGATGCAAAGCTGAGTTATCATATGCTTGTTTATGTTTTTAGCCTCTTTTGTAGTCTCAGCTTATCAGTCAGGCTAGGTCTCCCAGCTTTGGACAGAGTAAGTGGACAGTGAGTAATGTCATTCCATGGTCTAAGATCTCACAGCAGTTTAGACAGAAAAAGGAATAGAAATCATAAGGAACACCAACTCCCATGAGACATAAGAGCAGCCTTTTCCAATTAACACACTTCAGTTTCTCATCAGAATGTTTCTGGGATAGCTAAAGGCATTCTGAAGGAAAAATCTGGTTTATTGAAATAATGGGGTTTTTACTTTAAGAAAAAGCTTTTTCTAGATTATGCTGTATTAGGTCTTTTTCTTGCTATTCCCTTTTGAGTGCTTATCTTAAAAAGATTTAAGAACCATTTCTGGTGAAAGCATGTCCCCAGGATATGCCATAAGTAATGAACCCTAACAGTGATGAACACAATAACACAATCCTTGTACTGCCAAGGACCTATTGAGTGAAGATGCCAGGCACTTGTAATCTCACTTTTTTACCTTTTCAACCCAAAAGAAATTATTTGATAGACCAGAAAATATATGTTTGTTTCTGAAATCCCAAGAAAGAATGTGTAATGCAAGTCACAGTCCCTTATTTCAGGGCTTAAGATCATATTCTTGCTAAAGTGGATGTAAATTTTTTAAAAATCAAGTATAACACCTCAAAGAAGACAAAATATTGCAAAATATTTCCAAATAACTGCTTTCTGAAGTCAATGGCCTACTGAAAGAAAATTGTGCTGAATTGTTTACAAAACTCTGCCAGTGTTTACATTAGGCTGAAGAGAACAAGTGAATTTCCATGCCAGAAATGTTGCACACATGAGACAAAGATACAAGCAGAGCTAAGTATTAAGTTGCTGACATAATTCCTGTGAATTTGATCCTGTAGTCAGATCATACCCATTGTGGTAACCTTTTTTTATTGCTTCACTCAGTCATTCACTCTCCGTTTCATGGCTCATTGAAACAATTACCAAAGTAGTTTCTTAGAGCCTGTCATCCCTCTCTACTCCCAAGCATTTATATTTTAACATGAATATGTTGAATTCAGTGACCTGATTTCTTTTTAGACTTGTACTTTCTTCATATGACTCTTTTCTACTAGAGACCCACACCATGGAGTGCCCCAATCCCATCTCTCCAGCAGTGGGCTTCATGGCCTGAGTAAGAGCTAAAGATGGTTTAAAAGTTGTTTATATACCTAATGCTGCAACTGGATATGCAGTATGGAAGTTTTAAGGCATCTGTGATCCCAGCTCCCACCTAAAGCCACAGATGATGAAATGGAAGAAGGAAATTGGAATTTGTGTCTGCACAATGCAGTCACTGCATTGGCTGGATACAGATCAGAGGCGATTTCTTTCCTCCTCCATGGACCAAGTCACAGCGTGTGCCTTTCAGGACGTGAGCTGTGATTTTGCTGATTGCAAAGACAAACTGGAGGTGCTGGCTGGCCACTTCAATGAGACAATGAACTCATTTTACATCTATACCACTTAACCACACCAATGACTTGAGGCTACCCAGAGAGAAACTGCCACAAGAGATTGTTTTGCAAGGAAGAAAATCTCCTTCCAGGTCTTCTGGACAGGAGGAATTACTGCTCCCATACAGTCACCACTGAGATGCCATTTGTGCAGGCTGGTATAGGAAGGAAGTTGTGTCCTAATCACACATCCTCTCTATGGTCAGATACTAATCAGTGAGACAATCAAACATGTTTAAATAATTTTGCATTTTAAAAAGTTTTAAATGTTTCAGGCACTTAGCTTTCATAGCAGAAGAGTTGCACCGTGATCCTTTTAGAGCATTAAGCGTAATTATTTATTTCTGTGTGGATTAGGAGGGAAAGGAAATGCACAGAGCTGTGTTGTGCCAAGCAGATGACAGGGAAAATACCTGCTGACACAGGATCCTCTCCTGTGCACAGCTAACACATCTGTCTGAATTCATATTGCAGCAGATAGATAACCTTTCACTTCCCTTCTAAGAGTGGTAACAGCTGCTGTTATCAATTGGTCTCTAGGTCTTTATGCATGAAATCACTTTTGGTTAGAGCTTTGATAACATTGATTTTTCCACTTTGATTTTAGAGGTGGTTAAAAAAAAAAACATTAAAAAAAAGAAACCAATGAAGTAATGGGAAGAACATTACTGAATGTTTCCTCCCAGGAACAACAAATTGGCAACTGCAGTTGATTAATTTTGTGCTACACAGAGAATGCAAGCATGTGCTTATATGCATTCCTGAGGGAGGATGGGCTTGTTTCCTTAAATATAATGTAGCCTGAACAAAGACAGGAAGTTGCTAATGCTATGGGACAGGTATGTTAGAGAATCAAGCAGCACAGCTAAATCTACTGAAATGATACTATTGGGTAACAGCCTGGAGAGTGAAGAACAGTTAACTTGTTCATGGCTCTTAGCCTTTTTAAGGAAATGCCTTCATCTGCAGCAAAACTTTTTAACAGGTCTCTCAGTATATCTTCCTTACCCAGTGCAAAGCTATGCCAGATAATTCAGGTGGCAGAAGCAGTACAGCCCCCAAAGGATCTATTCATCTTTCTCCAAGTTACGTTATTTTTGGTGAGTCCCCAAGCACCTTGCTCATCTCTTCATGGCATTGTCCCTGCTTGTTCCAGGGGGATTGGACTAGATGACCTTTGAAGGCCTCTTCCAACCCAAACTATTCCATGATTTTAGAAGTATGTGATTGTGCCGTGTGGCACAAACATGTTCTTTACTGAGGGGGACAGGTATATGTGTTTGTGAGGACACACTGGAGAAAGCTGGCAACCCATGATCCTTTCTCCCCTGGATGTTTTGGTTGCCTCCACTCTGAGATTTTGAAAAGTGAACTAGTATTAACCACGTCCTGCTTCACTTCATCTTCCTTCCACTTTGTTGGCTAGGCTTGACAGGCATCTAAATTTGCACTGGTCTATCATTCACCCCCAGTGGGCTCTCACTACTCTGAAGCTTTAGTGCCTGTTCCAGAAAGCACCACCTAATGCTAACTGGGACACCCTCACCAGGATCTGCTGCTGCTCCCCATTGCTGCTCCATGGTCCTGCACAAGCTCTTGGCTCTATCTGCTTCCCCCTACAAAGATGACCATCTGATAGATATGTTTTTTTCTCTTGCACCCAAAATATTCTTTCTGTCCATGTTCAACTGACCTCACCAGTCTGTGTTTGGAGTGAGGATCACAACTCAGCTGGCAATATTTGGGACAACATTCTTGTTCTTTCATTACTTCACAGGCACAATATTCCTTTTGCTATTTCCAAGCTCAGTTTCTTCCAAAACACCTCTAACCTGAACCATTGCTACCTGAAATGCTGAAGTGAGAGCTGGCCCAGCTAGTCATTTCCTTCTACCTGCTGTCAGTTGCAGGGGCAGAGGTGCTGCTCCTCTGCACCTTTTTTCCATTTGTCTCAAGCATAGCTGCTCCCTGTTCAACCCAGAGTGCCAGCACTAAGTGTCTTGACTCTCAAGGCACACACCACAAGAACCATTTACCAGACAACTTTAATATCAAATATGCAAAACTGTAATCCAGAAAGGCTCCTCAAAACAATGAGGTTTGTGTGATCTGTTCCTTGACTTCTCAACATTAGTGTGAAGGCACAGGGTCAGCACACCCACAGCTAACCACTGTACTGCATTTATCACTGCAGCACTGACTCTTCAGCCCCTCCTGAGCCAGGCAAGGCCTCACACTAGGGGAGTGTTTAGATCTCTGCCTACTTCTAAATGCATGGATAATCTCAGAGGTGTTTTCCAATCTGCTTTTAAATGATAGATGGGCCAACATGTCAGCTGCCACAGACACTTTCTCCTGGGCTCTGGCACCTGCCTTTCTCTCCTAGTTTCTGTCTTAGTTTGGCAAAACAAGAGAAAAGTGTTCATTCTCTTTCTTTGTTGTTTTATGCTGTGTTTTGTTAGTTTGTTGTTTGGGGTTTTTTAAGTGAGGAATTTCCCCTATGTTTAGCAAACCAACTCTTTCAGGGATCAGGCAAAAGCCAACAAGAAGAGCCCAGACCTTGATCCCAAATATGGTTGGGTCTTGTTGAACAAGAACAACAAATACGGTTGGGTTCTTGGTGAGAATTGTCACTCCTATCTGCAACCAAGAGGGAACCACGTGGGTGAAGTTTGTCCACACCAACCCACAGTGACATGTAAAGTCTGGAAAGGGTCCCCTAATCTTCACACTGATTGTGGAGAGAAAATGATGTCTTCCTGGCAGGACATGATGTGTCATGTGTGTCAGTCATGACTGGGTCACCCTGCTGTAGATGGCACAGAGCAGCCCATCCTTCAGGAACACCCTTCAGCCTGTAAAAACAGAAAGAGAATTCTGTTATGCATCAAGAGAATTCTGGCATCAAGACTGGCATTCACTGCCAAACCAGGTCTCTGAGGATATGTTCATCACCCAGCTCCAGAGTGGGATGTGTTCCTCATGACCAGGTTCATGACCAGGCAGCCTACTGTCAGCCAGGGTGTGTTCAGGGGGTTGTTTTCCTTTTTCCTTTTTGACATACACAAGTGTTACATGATGCGAATTTTACTTATGGTCTTTTGGGAAGATGGAGGGAAAATCTGCTTCCCTGCCATCAAGGTTTGAGCCTTCATGGCTGGAAAAGAAAAAGATGTGGTGCCACAGCAAATGTAGACAGCAGGACCAGAGGTGTTTGTTCTACTGCAAATGCTGCCAGACCTGTCTGACCAACCTGGTCCACACTACCTCTGGCTTTAGGCTGGCTTGTATCCTTGTCAAAGGATCCTTCCTGTTAATACTTCAGTGGGGCTAAAATAGGCAAGCAGCTTTCACTAGTATTTTTTTGCTACACTTTTCCCAGTGATTTTATGAGATGAGCACCCTGCCTCAGCTGTGCCAGGGAAAGGGATGGACTCCTACTTGTCGAGCTCAGTCAGAAGGTTCCTGGATATCCTTGAGTGATAATTTTGTGGTCTCTTAAAGAATCTAATACAAACAAATACAACAAAAATGCTTGCACTGTGATGCCTCACTGAATTGTACTACTGAAGAGAAACTATGAAAGAAGCTACACTGTAATTACTAGAGTCGTGTCCTCTGGTGTCCAGATGCTATTGCCTGATAACCTTCAGTGACACCTCAGAATTCTGAAGTTACCTTGGCTCTAACAAAGTGGAACTAATAGCAGGATTAATGACTCAAACCCCAAATTCTTGTTAAGATATGGTATTGCAACAGTAATTTGTAATATCTTCATTATCTGAACCAGCTGCAAAGTTTCAGTACTCAGGTAGACATTTCTTAGTGCAAGAAGCTGGTAAGAGTGCAAAGGGTGAGAGAGAGGCCATGCCAGCAGCTGGAGAGAAGCCCCTGAGCACAAAATGAAGCTCTCAAATGCAGCCACTTTGCCTGGTTAAGTGAAATGGAAGGTGAATGTGAGTCTGGTCCAGTGTGAGACAAGAGGTGGGTTGGAAGAGTTAGTATTCTGTAGCTCTTCCTGAAGGCTTTTTTATGATTTAGAAATAACTTTTATTTACACTAATTTTCCTTTTCTATCACTGCTGAGTGCACAAAGACTTGTTAAGGCAAGACAATGTTAGACTGAAAGATTTTTACAAGCAACAGAAGATACGTGGTTAAAAGTTATTTTGTGCTTCTGTTGAGGAAGATGCCTCCTTACTGAAGGTAGCACAAGGTTTTATTTTTAAAAGTTCCCCTCTGATTATAAGTTAATTAAAAAGCTGCTGTTTGAATAAAGAAGAAAGAACCTGCTAGAGTTCAGTATATATTTTCTATAACCCATGAACTAAGGGTGCTTTTTTTTGTCGAGGCCTTAAGAGAATTTTTAATGAAGTTAAAATCTTATTATTCTAATAATTAGAAGATATCAGAATCATTGGAAAATACTAGACTTGTGTCTTTTAACAGTCATATATACAGAGATTTCTGATTGCTTACAACTTTATCTTGTTATATTTGAGGTGACAACATCCTACTCTAAAACTCTTTCATCTTCTCTCTTTCTGCACTCCTGTAAGGCCAAGGGTGGTTTTCAGTCTGTGTTAGGGTACTGTAGCATCCAAACCACAGTGAGACTTTGAAGCTGTTGTCAACAGCAGCTTTTTCATGGGACTGTTGCCAGCCTGCTCTCCCAAGAAGGAGCTCTTCTGTCCCTATACCACTCCAATGCTCTGAACCTCAGACAGAAGCACAGCCCCTGCATGAGGACACATAAGCACATTTCTGGTGTGCCCAATTCTGCCTCACAGCCCCTCCTGAAAGTTCAACCTCTCAGTCTGCCTGGTTCCAGAATCTGTTCTCACTACACAGCAGGTTTAATGCATCACCAAAAGTGCAACTTCCATTGTTGAACTCTTCAGGAGCTATACAGTGTTCCTAAGGGGAAACCCAAGTCTGCTTGATTTGAAGGCAATCCAAGGGTTTTCTTCCAGGTCCCTGGAAGACTAGCAAATATATTAGTGAGGCTCCCTACCCACAAGCAGAACTGTGTTGAACTGTCTTTACTCACATCGAGGGCCTGTTGTCTCTTTCTCCCCTCTGACTTGCTCTAACAGCTCAGATCAACACCAGAGTAGATTTTGTTTCCTTCTGAGCAACAACATTGCCATCTCCTCAGACCCCAATCAGTCACAGGATTTTTAAGTGATCATCTTGTGGCTGGTTACCTGTGCTGTGCTTAGAGTGGCACAGTTCCCAGTTTGACAGGCTTCACAAATAATGAAAGCAGAGGGCTTTTCTGAGATCAGAGGTTTCTACCTTTACACAAACCATCAACTACTGGGAAGGAAGAATAGCTCAACTTCTTGCTAACACCACAGTGCAAATCTGGAAGTGAGGAATGTTCTGCACTACACAGCTGGAGTGTGCCTCACCATGCTCCACCAGGACTTCAGTACTAGTCCCACACTGCCTCACCACTGCCCAGTCCAACCCCAAATATACAGCAGGGGATCCTCAACTGTCCTTCATCCCCCTCCTTTCTGTGCCTGAGACTAGATCTAATTTATGCCTGTGTAGTTTTATCTATATGTGCAGTTTTCTGCAGGTAGAGGTTAAAACTAGTCCGTAAAACACATCAGTGTCCTTGCTTTTATTCACTTCAGTAGGTTTAACATAAAAATATTAAATTCCACTTCCCAGTGCAACTTTTTGCACAGAGAAGACACTGCCCCTTCCCAGACAAATGGTCAGGGGGGGCCGTCCTCTCAGCACCTTGCACTGGTGGGCAATACCTGTGGCAAAGTGGCAAAATTTATTTTCCCCAAAATGTCGGCAAATTCTACACCCCTGAGGCTTTTCTGCACTGCCACATCTTGAGATGGAGCCTTAAATTCTATTAAATATCATATTTACTAAAAATAAAACACACAGTTCACTAACAATCATTCCAAGTAACTGTGTGCCCCAGGCTGGTAGCTAACAACAGAGTGCTGTGGTTTTAGATTAAACCCTCAGGTTAAGAACAAAATCCAGGAGAGGAAAGGGGCAGCCATTCTCAAGAAAGAAATCTATGTAGCTATGTGATCTATTTAGCTATGTGATTAGCTTGTCACAGCTCAACTGCTCTCCTATATTGTTGGAACCAAAGGGGGAGAAAATAAACTCCAAGCAATTAGGTTTGATTGATTTGAATGATCATTTTTCTGTTCTTTCCTGTTAAAAGTTTGTTTCAATTCCCCTCCCTAACCCCTCAAGAATGAGAGGATCAAGTAAATATAAAATGATTAATTAGCAGAATTTGACTCTACCACACAAACAAACAAACAAACAANNCAAAAAAAAAAAAAAAAAAAAAAAAAAAAAAAAAAAAAAAAAAAAAAAAAAAAAAAAAAAAAAGACGGTAATTTGTATAAAAAACCAGTAGTGACAAGAAAATGTATAGATGCTATTTATTGTCAAAGACCACACAACTGGACAGTGTTCAGTTTGCTTCCCACGACAAATAGATCCTTTTATTATACAGCAGCACAAGTCAGGATGCATACATTTCTTAAAAATTCTAACTACACTGAGAGATGAGTAAAAGAAAAAGGCTGTTCTGCAAGATTTCCTGTTCCGTGATGCATGGGCAATTGGCCTACATTTGTGACCCCATTTTTTTTTTCAGGTCTGTAGCTGTACTGCACAGACCCAATCCTTTGCTTCGAAGTCTGAAGGAGTGGGAATGGCCAGTGCCGGGTCCAGACTGAGTCCTGAATGAGCTGCACGGCTCTCTAACCCACACGCTTTCCAGCTTCCACATGGCTCTAAGCCTGAGCCAGACCTTAAGTGCTGCTCTTCAGCAAAGGAAGACATGGAAAGAGACGAAGGGGCACCTCTGTGAATCGGCCTGGAGCCGGAGCCCAGGCGGGGTGGGGCCGGGGTGGGGAACGCGCTGTGCCGCAGGAAGAGAACGGCTGCGCCTCTGCTCCCACCTTCCACACGGACAGGAGAGTCACCGCCCTAAAAATCATGCGGCTCACAGGCTCTCTACATGGCTTCTGCTGCTAGAGCTGTAGCACTCCGAGGTATTTCTGTGGCAAAAACCAGTAGGGCAGAGCTGTGAGATCATGTAGTCCATATGAGCTACAGCCACGCATCTCCTAAGCTTTTCCCAATTTTCTAGCTCATTCCTTACAACACCAGGCCGTAGCCAAAACTAAGGTGCACCTTGTGAATTTATGTTTACAAATGGGATTACGACCTCCTGGCTCAAAACCAGAGTGCTCCTCACAGTTAATTTCTAATATGATGCAGTTATTTCTTCAGATTTTAAAATTTTTAACTCAATCCTTGCACCTGCTTCTCCCTGCTCCAAACCGCCCAGCTTGGTATCTGCTTCACCATCAAGAACATATCCACATGCCCCAGGGAAGGGAGCACAGCCTCAATCATTCCTTGTCAGTGCAAAGGGAGTTTCTGCACCAAGCCACAGCTCTTGTGTGGCTGCCAGCACTCTTACTGTGTCAAACAATTTTATATAACTTGCTCTCTGCTACCACCCATTGCCTTCTCAGCTTCACTGTTCTTTGGGTTAGTCTCAATTCGTGTGCATGCGCTTGATTTAATCTTCTTTGTACAAGCTGAATTGACTCGGGTTCTTTCAAAGTGGTACTTAGCACTGATTTCTGCATGTATTTTGTGCCTCCCTGGCTTCCTTTGCATTTTTCCACAGTTTATCTTAATACATTTTGATATTTAGTGCAAAAACATGCATGCAAGGAATCAGTGCAGAAGAGCTCCCATGCATTAACATCACACTAGTGTATCCTAATCTCTCTCCCCAGGCTGGATGAGACCTGTAGCCCCAATGCACTTGTTTGACTGGCACTTCCAACTCCTTCAAATCAAGTACCATCAAATTAGTACACATTCATTGAAACCAGAAACTCATGAAAGCATTAATTAAATTTCTCTTTCATGGAAGAAGACCATGAGAATTTGTCCTCTTTTTCTCTGAGATCATTAGCAACTCCCCACATCTGTGACCGCACCTTGAAGAGACCTGCACTGCCAAAACCTGCTCAAAATTCAAACCTTCTTGTACAGTCAATGGTTTCTGTTAAGGTGCCTAATTTCAGATTTCACTAGGGCTTAATGAACATTCGTCTACTGAGTGAATGTAACTGACAAACACCAGGTTTGCAGTGTTACAGTTAACAATAGCTGGTGTATGTTTGTGTTGCTTTTTAATGACAGAGCCTATTACTTAAATTTACTATTTATTCCATAAGAATTACTTTAAATTTCATATATCTCCCATGAATATGTGTTAAATTATGAAGTTTAAGGGTATGTAATTCTCACTTCCAGGATTGCTTTAGTCTCTAGAACCCAGAACGTACATTTTGTAAGTTCATCTTGGCTTGCTTGGAATGCTTTGAACTACTTATCTTTCAATTTTATCAGCTTCCTTTTAATGAACAGAGCACAGACCTCTTACTTTGCAGTTCAAAGGAGATGAAGAAAACATCAGTCAGGATGTCAGGTACTTAACACCATAAAGGTGCTTTTCTTATAAAGGCTGCCAGAATAATTTTGTAAAACCCAATCTCTGTCTAACATTTCTAGGTAGCCAAGTATAACACTGATTTCAAGGAAATGTTTCAAGGCTTCTAGATTCTGCCTAAATTTATCCCTAATTTATCCACAAGCCTTACTTAGACAGTTTCAAGCATTTTATTCATGTTTAGAAAGAACTGGAAAGAATTTTCAGGGAGAGCAGACAGTGCCATGAGGGATAGGCACAGCCACACTGCTGAGCAGCAGCCTCTTTGCCCACAATTGCCCCCTTCCCTCTGTGCCCACGCTTGTTCCCCAAACCACTATGACCCCTACCTTTGTCCCCTTTTGGTTCTGGCTCTAAACATCCCAGAACAGGATTTATGCAGCCCCCAAACAGTCTTCTCCAGCATCCCATCAGACTGTGTTTCTATAGGTCACTAAGCCCATGAGGTGACCCAAGGGCTTGCCTGGGGAGACCTATCCTGAGATGACCCAGGAAAGAAAAAGGGCAAAGGAGTTTCAGCTTCAAGAGCTCCAGTTCAGTATTGGGCTTCCCCTTGCCCTTGCTCCTCTGTGCTTACAAGAGCTGAGCCTTAATCCCAAAGCCAACATTCACCAACATCCAAAGCAGGTGGGCTGTGCTGTCACCTCTCTTCACGGGCAGCACTCCCGCGCAGAGGCTTCCTGCCACCGCGGGTTCTGAGGGCTTGCTGACGTGGGTGGCTCCAGCGTGCTCAACCACACAGCCCCACATCTCAGGAGAGGAGCTGCTGCATCCCAGCAGCCCCCAGCAGTGGCAGATGCACTTGCTAAAGTTACCTCTTTCCTCTGGTCTGCTTTCCATTTGTGAAGCTGAGCTTTTAAGCACATAACCTAACACAAGAATTAGATGTCTGAGACAAGATGGGAACATCAGTTTAAAAGCAGTCTGCCACAATCACCTAAGCTAAAAATCCATCTGGAAACACTGCTCTGTCACATGCCAGCCTTCTCCCAAGAGTTCCCCTTGCAGCATGGCCTGAAGGACACCTGTCAGCCAAAACAGACCATGTTGTGAGCACAAGGTGGAAACTTTTCCATTTCAGAGAAAAAAAATCTGAAGCGGTTTCTTGCTATGAAGGTGCACGTGGTACTTTTACAGGGGAACAGGGCAAATGACCTGATTTTACTACCTTGTATCTGCTGTGGTTTCCCCATAGCACAGAGCAATTGAAAAAAAACACTTCAAGCTGTTAAGAAACTGAAAAACAACTTTTAGAAACCTTATGCTTTGTTTTTAAACTTAGATCCAAGTGTAAGGATCAGCTGCAGTTATTCACACAGCACACTATTCAATTATGTTCCAAGTCCTTGTTCCCTAAAAGATTTCTTCAAGGATCTAAGATTTATATCCTTCCAGTAGAGTCAATGTTAAATTACAAACGTTGTATTTGCAAACGTTGGCCTTTCTCCGTGGGACAGTTAGCATGAACATAAACACCTGCACTGATAAACTGTAGCAAAACTATTTCCACCTACGATCAGGGTGGTTTGCATGCACAGAGGCAGCCAGATGGTCTGTCTATCCCCATAATAACCAGTTTTCCATGCAGAGGTCTGTTTCTGTAGAATCATGGAATAATCTAAGTTGAAAGGGCTTGGTGGAGGTCGAGCCTGCTACTCAAAGCAGACCTAACTTCAAAGCTAGATCAAATGGCTCTGAGTCTGTCCATTTGAGTTTTGAAAATTTCTGTTGATGGAGACTTCACAATCTCTCTGGGTATCTGCTCTAAGTCCTGGACCATTTTCATGATGATTCTTTAGATTTTATTTCATGTATGCAACTGGAATTTCTCTCACTCTAGGCTGTTGTCCTTTTACTGGGCACCTGTAGGAAGAATACAGGTCTCTTGTCCACATGGTCCACTGTAAGCATGGAAGTTCAGCTTAGCCACCCATCTCTACCTTCTCTTCCACAGGCAGAAGAGTCTCAGCTCTTCATAGATCACATACCTCAGCCCCACCACCATCCTCTAAGCTCCTCTACCAGGCTCTATTTTGTTGGCAAAAACGGGAAAAAAAATTAATCCATGGGTAGAACTCTTGCACTGGGGGAGCCAAGCTGAGTACACTCCAGGTCCTGGTCTCACAAGGAAGGGGAAGTAACCACTTCCCTCAGCCTGCACACTGACACACACTTCCAGGCTTCACTCTTCACAGCTGCCCCCAGGCCCTTTTCTGCAAAGCTGCTTTTTATCCAGCCCATCTGTCCACAATTTGGTTACAGAAATGCTTTGGGAGATTTGGCATCTAACCTTAGAGGATTTAGCCTCAGTATGAATGAAATCACTTAGAAATCTACAAAAACTGCACTTCTTGCAGTTCAATTTTTTTTTGCTCTGCTTTACAAGGAAAACATCAAACCAAAAAGGGCCTACCAAAAGACATGCATCTGGCACCACAAAGTTCTACCCATGGATGAATTTTTTCCCTGAAGAGGAGACTGGTTTTTGTTGATAGTATTTCGTCAATGAAAATGACTATACTAAAATGAAAGCAAAGTAGTAGACCCCATCTTTACCAGCATCACCTAATCAGGTGTTTCAGTTGTCTCAAGAGCTAGGTGTAGTGTCTATATATTGTCAAATATATACATGTTGTCACTATCAGTCTAAAGCTGATAGTGATTTTATTATATCTGGGGAAAGCATCACTTTCAAGGAAATATTTTATGAGATGTGCTGTGGTTTCCCAGTTAAATTAAAAGGAGGTGGAATGCAGCAATTTCACTAAAAAAAGAGACATATCATTTTTATAATCCAACCTTATTACAAGAGCCATGTTAATGCTATGGAACTGTCAGTCATAGTCTAATTTTTACTTCTGGAAAACCACAGAATTTGTTAAAAAAATTACAGAGAGCATTTAACAAAATAGGGTATTTCTAACCAGACCTAGCTGATACAGAACTGCACAAAGCAGTCATCAGTATCCCTCTCCAACACTTGCTTCTCTGCTCACAGAAATGTTCCCATCTTTTTATGACAGGGCTCTGATCGTCAATTCGAACATCTGAGGTGGGGTACTCAACTACATTGGTCCTTCTGGGAGAAGCCTATGTGAAATACTAAACAATATGGTTTGAAATATACAGTGAAACAAGCATTCAAGAGAGCTTAACTTGTCACTTATGTTTAAATACCTCTAACAATGGTAAACAAGACAATTTTACCAATCAAGATTGTTAGGTTTCTTTCCTTTGTTGAATCATAAACCATCTGACAACTCGGGCTGATACCACTAATGTAATTCTGTCAAGTCTTAACCAGATTCACCATCAGGAATTGCAAGATCCTTTGGGCTTAAAAAGATTCTCAATTGCAGACTGGACTATTAAAAAAGCATTTTTCATACGAGCCCCTCAAATCCCACACAGCTTCCTTAATTTATCTAAATGTTAAGATTTCTGGTTCAACAAGTCTCAAAACACGATTTAGCCAGCACAATAGCTTTATTTTACAATTTGAATTATTATACAGAATTCAGTAAAAGTTCACAGGAGGAACAGCATGGAGACGTACCACTTTTTGGTATTTCCTTCAATTAGAGCCAAAGTGCAAGGTCTCCAATTAACTCCCAAGGTAAGAGAACAATACTTGCCTGTTAACAAAAGTCATGTTAACACTTAAAATATCTAATTAGTTAATGAAAAGGCCACATCTTCAAATGCAATTAGAAATATTTTAATAAACTTTTGGTTTCTTTTGGTATGATAAATTGCCACATATTCTACAGCTAACAGGTAACGGAACATCATGTTTTCCCAAGGCATGTAAGAAAGCAAACAACACCACCTCTGCATTATTCCATACACCTTAAAAATGAATGCCAAAAGCAACTGTTCATGTGAAATTTTATTTCCTTCAGACATGCTAATACTCTTCTTAAGAAAAAATAAAGGAAAAAAGGAAAAAAAAAAGTCCAATCCAAACTTTTCCATATACATTATCTTGAGGCACAGGTTCCCCTACTCTTAAATGAATTTTTTATACAGGCTATATCATACGGTACAGCATTGTTCCTATTTGAAGTTATGGCACATTGACTTCCTGGGGTGAAAAAATTTCTCTTCTGTGTTCAGCTGCTACAATATGGCACAAAGTTAAAAATTAACACCATGACTAAATACTCTGATGCTTTTTTGCTGGCTATTTTTGGGGTGCACATAAATAAAAGGCACACTTTTGCTGTCTCCTCTCAAACCATTTATGTAATGTACAAGCCTAACCTCCCAGCACTGCTCCAGGCCTGCTGGCCCAGTGCAAAAATATTTAAGTCAGCTTCTAGTGCTAGTAGCAGCTTTATATGCTTAACCAATGGCTTTAGTTTAGCATGCTACTTCCACTGTGGTGACTACTGATGACAGGCCAACAGTGTTCCTGAAAAAAAAAATTACAAATCCTCAAAAAAGAAAACGAACTTAAAAATAAAATTATTTATATTCACTTACATGTCTATTTTCCAGATGTGTTCACAATGTTCAGAAAGTGCACATTTTGAAGTCCTGTTTCAGTATTACAAATGTCCATGACCTACACATCATAGCAGTGCCACTTGCAACAGTATCATTGAAGAACTGTCAACCTTTCCATGACTCACCCTGTTCTGCAAGAGCATCATGAAAATACAAGAATTTGCTCTTAGCTGGAACTTAGTGTCCATAATGTCTTCAGTATGGTATTTTTAAATATTTGCATTGAACTTTGTACAGCAGTCAGAATCTGAAAAGCAGAAGTTTAGTAGTTTCACTTTTTGGTGCACATTTTTACTTAAAATATTTTCAAGAATGAAAGTGATCGTTCAGCACATGAAGAACCCTCAAAAATAAAAACTCCACTAAATATTACACACTGTTAAAAATTTACCCCATAAGATTTAGTTACTAATTTGTGAATCCTTACAAAATTATTTTTCGTGATTTAACAACAGATAACATTGATGAAGTTATCGTATATAAAAACAGCTTAGGTCTCAACATCAATGGTCTGACAAACATATTTAAACAAGAATATTCTGGGTTAAGACTAGTGCTAAATTTAGCTCCTAAATATAGCTAAATTTAGGTTTAAGAGTTTAGATACTCTCAATTTAATATGCCTTTAAAAAAGGTAAAGTCCAACTTTCAGAGGAGTCTGTAAAAGAGCAGTTTCAAGTAAGTCTGGAGTAATTAGGTATTGTGGCTAAAGTTACCATATATATGGACTACATGCTGACTTGACATGGTTGTGTTAAAAGAAGTGTGAGTTGAACCACTACCTTTGAAGGTTCTTGCTTTGGTTATCTTTAAAAAAAAATCTGACTGTTAAAATAACAGTGCAAATTCACTATAAAGCCACATGCCTCTTTCTCGATGTTCTCTTACCAACTGGTTTTCATTATGTCCACTGCCAGCAATGGACATTCTGCTTGGAAAATCCACCTCCTTCTGTGAAAGGTTTGGCTGAACCAAATGAAGAAAGTAATTCTGATATCAGACTCAAATGGGAACACACTATTTCATTTAGTTCTTGTTCAGAATATTTAAAAACCTTCACCTACAGTATTTTTGAAACACAAGGCACAAAGAGGGAGTGGACATTCCAGCAAAAGGTGATTGTCTGAAATTAATAGTCCACAGCAGTCTTCTAATCCAGCACAATGAAAAATTTTTGCTGTCCAATTCTATGCCACGTCTTCTAGATAATCTGCAACGTCGCTTAACTGAGAAATGGTAAGGTCTTGTGTGATGCTTTCGAGCTAGAAAATAAATAAAATCGCAAACTCAGAAATCACAAAACCAGTAAGTATTATGTCATGTATTCCTTCATATACCTTTTGGCCTCAAGCTCTTTCAGTGAGATTACACAATCCTTTATGAGGTATCAGACAGATCTTGAGATACTGGGGTAAACCTCTGTATGTTGGGCACTGAGCCAGCTTCAAACACATTTTACACCCCTAGAAAGGCACAGTGAGTTGTGCTACTGAACAACTGTTGCAGGGTTTTTGTTTTGTTGGGATTTTGATAATCAATACAGGATCTAACTTAGCAAGGATACTAGGTGTAAAAACCAGAATGTAACAAACAATGGACCTTAACATACAACCTAGGAACTAAGAATAACAGCATGTTACTTCACAGAAGGTTGGAAACAAAGTCAAGACAAGACAGAAGAATATAAAAACCAACGATTTAAAAATAATCATACTTTATCACTGGCATTTGACTCTTCTGTTCCCACAGAAATTTCATCTATTTCTTCACCAATACTGATGTCACTTTTTTCTGAGCGATGACTTGTACTAAAGAGAAAGCAAACCATAAGCACAGAAATAAGACTTCCTTATCAAACATCCAGGTATAACATTTACTTTATACCTGACATTTATTGGAATTGCACTTCCTAGCAAGTTAGATGTGAAGTTGCTTAAAACTTCATAACAACTAAAGGCTTTCTACCTAAACAAAGCCATAATAAATACTGAGGAATACTTAGAGAAATCATGCAATTTACAAGACCAATACCTTCACATCATAAGCATGAGATTGTTAAATATTTATTACCAACTACTCATGATGCTTTATTTTACAATTTAATATCTCAGCATACAACATAATTATTGACTAATTGCATTAATTGCTAAAACATTTTTAAGTGCGTGGTTCAGGAAAAAAAGCCAAACCTCAAACCCCTTCCACAAAAAGCCCAACATAGTACCATGCTGAAGTTGGCAGTAGGCTTTTAAGGAACTCATTATCCCTATACAAAAAGAGATATGGTTTGGTTGTTTTTTTAACTGATAACTAATCTATTAAAATAGCAAACTGAAGTTAAAAGGAGTCCAGAAATACTGACAGATCTCAGTGATAGTGACTGTCTGCCATATTACGAAACAATTCAAATATGCTAGTGGATATGCTTATACTGCATAAAGTACTACCCTACTGAGTTATGAGCCTTCTCTTACCTGTTGAAGTCATCAGCATATTCATCATCATCTCCATTTCCTAAATAAGATTTAAAAGCTATTAATCAAACATGTTTTCTCTTCAGGAAACACAAACCCCCCCAATCTATTCCTGCACCAAAATATACGGTTTGATGACCAGCAAAAGTGGGAGTAGATTAAATTACTTACACTGATTAGGAAGTTATGTTTGTCATTATTTAATCTCAGTATTATTAACATAAACTGTTTCAAAACTGAACATACATTTTCAGGAAGTTAGCTGCATTGCTGAATATGAAACTTAAATACTTGACAGCTCTATTTTGAGAGAATTCTTCCATCACACCTTCTTCATATTGCACCAAAAGAAAGGCAACTTTCAAAGGTGTGGAGGACCACTAAATATGCCACTGAAAAGCAGCAATACTTACCAGGCTACCTTTTACCAAAAATATAAACCCGCTCTTTTAGTAGAAACCTCAACAACAAAATTCATCACTTGGTGTTAGTAAATGCATGCACAGAATGAATCAAATTTTTGCTCCATGTATAAAATATTAACCCACAAGACACCAGTTTTCACTTTTCTGGATTTCTTTAGATCACATCTTGCTTTTAACTATATTAAGCTTCACAATCTATGTTAAACAGAATAATGTAAGTAAAAAGTGAAGATTTTAGTTCAATATGTGTATTTGAGTTTCCCAGATTCCTTTAAGAAGCTGGGCCAAAATTTATCAGTTATGGCCAACCAAAAATATCAGACCTTCCTCATGTTTAGCAGTTACTTGCCTAATTCTAGTGATCCCAGCTTTGCATTCACCAACCGCAGGTCTTTTAAAACAGAGTTTCTATCCAAATCTGTAAACAAAAGCACTTATATCAGAAATTGGACTTCTCACTCATCAGTAAGATCCCACTTACACATACAAACTAACAATTTATAACACCTTTTATATCAAACTTGTGTACTTTCATAGTATAGTACACCAATATCATATTATATTTTCACAGCTGAATTCTGACAACATTTAAAAACTTGAGGACTAAATAGGAATAATCTCCCACAACTCAGGGATTTACAACACGAAAGCAAACACCTCTAAAGAACTGGTACAAATAATTTAAGATAATACAAAGGAGTAAGTCAATTTCCCTTTAAAACTGAGCAGTAGACTTATATACTCCTTTATATACACTGCTTTATATACAGACAAAAAAAAGGGATGTAGATAAGTATTTCATGCTCCAAAGCATAAAATGCCCAGTGATAGCACGATATATCCAAACCAGCACTAAGAAAGCACTACTGTAAAGCACATTACAACCAGAAGGGGGCCACATACTCTATCATTCTTCCATCTGAACGTGTAGCTCATTCATGTCATTACAGAAATAACTTCTACAATCATCAAAACACAAAAAAATATGAAAACTTACTATCAGACTCCTTTAGCAAAGGTGCACCACTCAAGGAGCTTAACCCACTTTTTAGAGCCGGTGCATCAGAAAGAGATGCTAGACCTCCTGCTTTATTAGCCTCAGTTTTCCTGTAAAAACCAAATAAATAAGTACTCCACTCCCAATAAGAGCTGTAAAATATGAATCATTACTTTATTGTCTGTTATTAAATTGTCATAAAGCTAAAACAGCAATACTACAGCACAGAAGAACAAGGAAAAAGGCCTATTCACTCTGCAACCTTAAAAGCAGTAGGCAGTTCACTGGCACAAGTGTCAACCACAACACTGACTGAGAAAGCCACTTTCTCACCCATGCAGAGACTTCCGCCTGTCTTCTCCCACAGACAGAGCACCTTCATCAGCATCACTATTTATGTCTAGGGGCCTTTCATCATCCCCACATGTAAATGCAGCCAAAAGAAAAAAGATTCAGACATAAATCAGTACTTCAGTTTGTTTTACATCTTAAAGAGATTATGTCTGATGAAGCTATTAATTCTAAGAGCAGTCAGTTCACAGAATGAAAACCTCTTGGCTATAGGAAGATAGATCTCAACACATGTTAAAGTTCATTTGGCTACTACCTAGTTCAAATCCTACTTGCAAATAAAGGATGAATAAACACAAATTAAGAGAGACCAAGATTTTCACATTTAGTATTGCCAGAACTTTTTGCTATTTTGATTCCATTGCTATTAATAATGGGCATAATTTGAATCATTCATTATATCCAGATAACCAAAATATCATGTGTAACATCACACGTTAAAGTGCTTCAAAATTTTGAACAATGGGTCAGAGACCTAGAGATAATGAGTGCCTGGATCATCGCTCACACTGTCATTAGCAACTGCTTGTTCTGAACCCATCTTAAATGAATGGGCAAGATTTCCATAAGGAAATCTCCTTTTTGCAAAGAAAGCAATGCTGGCAGCTGTCCTACTTATTTACCCCTTGGGACTCCAGCACACCAGCACAAAGTACCACAAAGGGGATTCTACCTGAAGAATATGGGGGTTATTTTGGCCTCTAGAAGAGCTGTCAGGAAGGTAAAAATGAGCAATTCAGCACACACAGCTCAGCTACAAATAGCTTCTAGCCCATTTGTTGGTAACACATGCAGCACACCTTATTATGGGATGTTACTAGAATAGCTGCATCACAGTAACATGTGCTACAGAATACTACTTGTGGACTGTGACTCTACTACAGACATAATCTGGAAGCAATTTTTCCTGTAGGGAGTTTCTCTACTAGGGAAAAAATCCTTACTTTACTAAATAATTAGTCTGTTTTTTGGATTGTCTTTTAGAAGAAATCTAGTTTACCCAGTTTCAAAGAAAATTTCCCTTGCTATCATATGAAAGTGCTCAAAAAATAAGAAATTAGTTGTTGTTATTATTATTATTATTATTATTATTATTATTATTATTATTATTATTATTATTATTATTATTATTATTATTATTCAGAAGTTTTCACAGACTTTTCTAATTTACCCAACTTGTCATTTAGACTACCTGCTACAATGGTTACTTTAGTTAAAGGCTAGCTAAACAAGCTCTCAAGTAAGGAGGAGTAAATGCATTCAGATGCAGTTTTAATCTTGATATTAACAATGAGAAAAGAAATACTAGGGTTAGTTAGTAGGGTTAGTTGCAACACACAATATTTTCCAGAGTACAATCACTGTTCTTTGAGGGAAAAAAAAAAGTCTACTCTAACGAAAAACATCCAACAAATGCTGTATTATAAATAATCTTTCACAAGAAGTCCATTAATTTACTAGAGAGACACTTGGTTTACCTGGCATGATTACTTTGTGCTCTACCAGAAGGATCCTATTCTAAGACTAAGCATCTACTATAGCAGTAATACAAAAAGGCTGATGCTGCACTGCCCACTATCAGCATAGCGGGGGAAAAGTCAACTGCCAAACCGACTTACAAATGATTCTGCAGCCTCTTCTTAATGTCAGCTAAGCTGGAGCAATTCTCTGATTACTTGAGCACAGCAAAAGAACACCATGAAATGATCCTGCAGCATTGCTCAATACAGTGGTACCTAAGCTAAGCTTCAAGATAACTCAACATGATAATACAAAGATAAATTTTTCCATTTTATAACACAGGTGCTGTATAGTTCAGCCACTAGTTCTTGTTTCAAATGGCATTTTTCAGTCATCAGACTCCACAGATGAACAATAAAAAAATGTGCTTCACGAGCATCTGCAAAATTGGCACACGCAGAAGTAACAACACTTCACTGAAAACACAAAAGGTGCTGCAATGCAAAGAGAAAATCCTCAGCTGTAAGGAAACTTTCCTTATTATTACAGTCTGTGGAGCCTGTTTAGAGTGTTTTCTGTATTCCTTACAAAGCTGTACTGATATTTAATGCACTGTCCCTGTCACTGTCCACTTCCTTTAGTACAGAACACCACTGCAGCTCTGTTGCAAGAAAAAACACTGACGTCTGTGCCTCATACACGTTCATTCTACCAAAGAAACAGGCTGGGGACATCTAACTGATACACCTTAAAGTGATACAGGTTTTTCCACTCATAGTACATCCAAGAGATCCCAGAGGATACTGTGCATAGAATAGAATAAAATCAGACATGTGAATATTTTGGAAACAAAATGTTCCAGATGTGAACACTTACAAAAGCAAATAATCAAATAACTAATAGCTCTCAAAGGTCTGCAAGCATACAGAGGACAAAATAAATCATGTATCAAGAACATCCACGTTACCTACCAGCCATACGTTCTTTCTGGCTTGGGTACAGGATCATCAAAGAAAGAATCTCCCTCTACATCATCTTCATCCACAATTGGATCACTTTTTTCTTTGGTATTCAAGTCTTTGTTTTCTAGTTGAGGATCTAGTTTTGTTTCATTAGGCAGAAAATGAATACTTCTTTTGCTTGCTTCCCCTGATGAGACACTTGTATCACTCTGAGTATTTTCAGCAGCCTTGAAAGATAAAGACAGCAGTGGGTATTCATGTTATGTAATACTCTATGTGTATATATAAATGCACAACACATAACATACACCTAGCATCATTTCTTAAAATATTACCTCACATTTCTGAAAAGTTCATTAGTATCATCAAGAATCACACCAGAAAAACGCTGTTTTATCATTTACAAAGTCTTCTCTATTGCTGCTGCAATTAAAATATTTTGTTCCATCCTGTGCATTGCTAGGCTATCTACAACACTTCTACTATAAAAGCAATTTTAAAATTGTAAATTTGATTTCTTGGTTATCAAATAAAGAAATCTACAGACAGACTGATTCTTATGCTTTATTCATGTTATTTTGCAACATCTCTACGAACAAAGGTTCTTAGTTATAGCCACTGTCTTCAAAAGAAATCAAATGACACCCATGAAAAGTACTCTAAATTCCCTATTAAATGGTAATCTCTGCAATATAGTATTAGGTTTTAAAGTAATAAGCATAAGAAAACTGGAGTTATTGACACATTCTCTCAAATAATAAAACCAAAAATTACAAAAGTGAGACTTTGAAAGTATGCAATTTTCAATCTTCTTCTCATGCTTATGGCTCAGTCCTACACTCTAGAATGTAAGGACAATTCCATGAGCAACTTTACACATCAAGTCATACAACTCAAGCTGTAACTTAGCATGGCTTTGTGGCCCAAAAACCAATATTCTAATTTACCCAGATAATCAAGGTGCAGAGAAAGAAAAATGCTTTTATATTATTACCTAGCAAGGAGTACTGCTATTTTTACTTTCTCCTAGACTCATCAAAATTAAGCCAGTAAAAGATTTATTACATGAGCTTCCTTTCTACAAACAGCAGCACAGTTTTGAAACAAAACAAAAAGTACTATTTAACCCAGCAAGCCAATATGTATGCAGGTTGTACTGTCTGAAGTAACTTTTATCAGTCATTAACTTTCATTCAAAAGGCTGAACCCAAATTTTGAAACTAAAGGCCATGAAAGTTAAAATTACTTTGGTAGGTCTTTTTCATACCAAGGCTATTTTATCTCAGTCACAGAATCACATTCAATCGCTGGCAGTAGCTCAGTTTTTCTAGGGCAGGAAAAAGTACTTAAACCCACAAGTGGTAGTAATAAAAATATTTTGATTTTCTCTCCAGAGGAACAGAATTGTTTTCGAAAATTAAGAGCTTGATGATAGCCTGGCTACAATAAAAGGGAAGCTACAGCTACTTTTCTGTTCTGGGGCCTGGACTATGTCATGCCAGAAAAGTATAAGCACAACAGTTCATCTTTGCTTGGAATCATATATCAAAGTTCTGCTGAGTGGAATAAATATATTCAAATTGCAGATCATTAAAGTGAATGCTGTCATACCTGCAGTTTCATAGGAGTTCTCTCTTTTACTCATCTCACATATGTTACGAAGCTTTTCATTATATATAATCTTACCTTATTTGGTATAGAATGTGCACTTGACCGTCCATCAGATGATTTTGATGTGGGGCACTGGCTGTCACTTAGAACTGGAGCCACCTAAGAAGTTTCAAATAAGCACTTACTAAAACTTATATTTAATTTTGTGATAACTGGCACTGGTGAGGTGGCATCTCGACTACTGCATTCAGTTTTGGGCCCTCCCATTAGAAAAGATACTGAGGTGCTGGAACGTGGCCAGAGAAGGGTCTAATGAGACTCATGAAGGATCTAGAAAATGTGTTTCCTAAGAGGAACAGTTGAGGCAGCTGGTCAAAGCAAGAGGAGCCTCAGGGAGGATGTAGTGAGGTGGGGACCAGACTCTTCTACAATGCCTGCAGTGAGAGGTCTAGAGGAAATGGCCTTAACATGAGACAGGGGGATTCAGATTACATATTAGGAAAAAATGTTTCACTGTTACAGTGGTCAGGCATTGGAACAGGTTACCCAGAGGGGTGGTGGTGTCACCATCCTTGGAGGTGTTCAAGAGGCATCTGGATCTCGTGCTGGGTGCTGTGGGTTAGGGGTTACAGTGATGGTGCTATACTCATGCTTGAACTGGATAGTCTTGAATGGTCTCTTTCAATCTCAATGATTCTCTGATCCTATGACAATTGCATCCAACAAGAAACAAGGCTACCATCCTCACAGTATGCAAACCTTGACACCCGGAAGACAACTCAGGGTAAAACTAGAGAAAACTGGGAAGTTATAGTCACACACAGTATGGAAATCCCAGAGTGAGGAGATCCAGGAGGGGCTCTCCCTTCTAAATTGCACTATGGGATTTGACTCCAATACACTGCTGGCACGTGTCCCTCAACAAGTCAGTTAAACACCCTTCAATACAGTGGACTGCTCAGTGGAGTCCCCATAACAGGATGAGGACTGACTGGCAGGCACAAGGCTCTTGGATTTCCTGGGGCATTCCCAGACTGATCAAATACAAGGAAATACAAGGGCTTAAGGAAATCCCACTTTCATGTGACAGAAAATTGCTATGTTAAGAAATCTATGACAACTGCTCCTGAATTTAAGCTTTCTTTGAGACACTGAATACATCCTGGGTGTAGAGAACTTTCTTTCAAGTCACAATCAAATGCTCTTGGATGGGTTTAATTCACTTAATCAACATATTTATTATGTTCCATTCAAAAACTACTGTCACTGTCTTCAAATAGTTCGATACTTTGATATATTTAATTTAAAGTACATATATTTTCAGCAGAGCTTTAAAGCTTTTGACAAAACTCATTTGAGGCTTTCCAGGTCATATTAAAATTAGAAGCATGCCAAGAAAAACAGGTATAGATAAAAGTGTTATCAAACCATACCAGAAATGAGAAAATAAGTGACACAGTGTTTTGTGTCATTTATCTAGATTCAGTCTGTGCTACTACGTTGTATTGGAATATTAACAAAGAGCCCTAGGGTGGTATTAAAAGTAATAGTAATAAAGCTTATCTTTTATCTCCTTGATTAAGTTGAAGGCATAATGTAATAAAGACCTGAAACAGTACAATAATACAACAATAGCCAAGTGCTCATAATTTCAGTTTATTTTTCATCATTAAAAAAAAAAAGATAAAGAATTATAAAGAAAGAAATTTCAATTTAATACTACTTACTTCTCCATCACCTGAAGTCTTTTTCTGCTGACACTTCCTAACAACCTCCAGCAACAGGGGGCCACCCACAGTACCTTCTGCTTCTGTAATTCCCAAATCTCGAGCTAAGTTTTCTCGACCATCAAGGCCATTTAGCTGGGGGGACAACAGAAGAAAAAATAATCACAACATCTAAATAACTGTCAGAAAACAAAAGACAAATTTTGTAATACAAAAAAGTCTTATTTAACACAGCTCTACCTGAACTAAACAGTGATTATTTGCTGTCTTGTTGCTGGTGGACTAAAGCTTTAAAATCATAGAATCACTCTATGATTTGATCACTCTAAGGGTTGGAAAAGACCCTTAAGATCATCAAGTCCACCACTACACCATGCCCTTAAGTGCCACATCTCCACCTCTTTTAGATACCATCTATTGCATAATTTACTTCTGATCTGTACCTGAACTTGTCACACATCATGCAAAGTTATTTTAAATATGCAAGAAGCCATCATTAGCATGCTTTGGGATTTAAGAACTTATATGGCCAAATTACTTTAGCCTATCACAATTAAAAGTGGATCCAAGGACACCTAGCCAGTGGCCCCAGCAAATTCATGGATGATGGGGGGTCACCATTCCTGTGCGTACAGAACTACGCTTGCACGGGTCAACAATAACTTTCAGTCTCTGTTTCACATTAAAAAATACATGGGTATGGACAGAAAAAGGGATTAAAGCAATCTGGTATCATCCAAAAAACCCCACAAAAAAACCCCAACAACACTTTTTCAAACTGAACTTCACACTATAGGAGAAGCAGAATGCTACAGCAAACCCAGGCTGGTTAGCACAGCCCCAGATGGCAACACTGCAAAGGGCACCAGTTCATCTTCATCTCTTATGATCACATAGTGACCCTTCCTTCAGAACACAGGTCTAGCAAATACTGATGTGAGCCATCACTAGCCAAGCACACTGGATAAAGAGACAGTACAAGGAACTGCTCAGAGGCAGAGGCTAGTAGAGACAGACACAGTCATATCTCTCAGCACCCTACACAGTAGTCTTGGCCAACTCACTTAATTTTGGCCAAATTTCCTTTATGCTCTGCAATAGGTACAATGGACACATTTATTGGAAAAGAGAAGGGGGTGTTTCAAAGAGCATAAGATGCCTTTACAATGCAAATGAAGCACTGCTACCAAGAGTAAGTGGCAACACAACACAAAGTGTGGCTGCTCTTATTTGTTTCTATTTGGTAACATGAACATGAATCTTTGTATAGATGTGTTCTAGTAATAACTTAGCAACTAATTTGGCTAAGGATATTTGGCAAAGAACAAAGTTGTATGGGATTTTCTTTGAATAAGCCCCTAAAAAGAAACATGAATTTCTGAGAAATAGAAGTCAACTAACTGATTGATTTGAAAAAATTGGATTTTTAATATATTAACTATTTAAACCAACTTCAAGAAAAAAAAAGTACTTCAGATATAATGAGAAATTCTGCCGTGAAATGAAACTGCTTCAAACCCAAAATTATTATTAAAACCTTTATATCATAAAGAGACAAAGATGATGAAAGCTCTCTAATTCAGTACCTAAAGCCTTAAAGCAATCAGCTGGGCCACATAATCACTGTAGGTCCCTCCCAACTGAACTATTCTATTCAATCACTTTTTGTCACGTATATCTGCACAAAGTCCTTGGTGTCACTGAAATTTCTTTCAGAGTAGATGACTGACATTATTTTCGTTTTCATGTAATGATACTAATTTAATAGTATGACATAGTAGAGTTAGTGGCAAAAAATGTTGCAGGAGTATGCAAGATTCATATACCATTATATGATTCCATAATAATTATCAGCTTGTTAATTCAAAATTAAATTACTATCTAGCATTGATTTTGATAAAGAGAAATATTCATATTAGCCCACTTTCCTAAAAAATGTATTTTCATGACACTAAGTACCCATTACAGACAAAACATAAAAACCCAGATTTTTAATAAAAACAAGTAAGTGGTTTAAATAAATCTGCCATAGCTTCTGCATTCATTGCCATGTACTTCAAACAGTGAGCATACAAACAAAACTAGTCTATCTTACTGTGCTTGATTCAGGCTGAAAAACAGCTAAAGTAAAATCAAGATTGAAAAAACGTAGAAATTCTGCAACAAGACCTGCTACCAAGCGACCTAAAAAGAAAATAAGAAGAATTAAAATACAGCAGACAGAAATAAATCTTATTCTGAAGATTTAACATTAACACCAGCACACATGGCTTCAGGATGGACATAGTTTAGACATTCAGCAAACTACCAACTCATAACAAGTTTGTATAGCAACTCCCTAATTTTGAATTGGCTACCATGTAAAAATCATTTAAGCCAGTAATACTGCAAGAGTTTTACAGACTGCTTACAAAATTCATGTGCAGCATTTTTTTAAACTATTCAGCTGTTTTAAAAACATCATTTTGACATCTGTGATATATGTCATACATTCACTCCTGTACCTCTACTGTTAAGTTTTCACTGGTTACTGTTTCTATTGGTCTAGAATGTCTCTGAGTTAGCACAACCGTAAAGCATAGTGAAATATTAACTTCAATGCCTTAATCACCTTAATTAAAAATATAACTTCAGCAATATTAACTTAAAAAATTATAGATTTAATTCTATTCTGAATGAGTAGTAATTAGGACATATGAAAGGAACAAAAGCATGCTTAAGGTAATGGAGACTGCACTATTAATAAGATGTAAAGATTTAATCCTTTGTCTCATATTTTTATTATCAGGAGAAATATATACTAAAGAAAGAACTTACCATCCTTTGTACTTAAAAAGCTTTTCAAGCTTTCATTTACCAGAGGTGCTTTGTTCTGTCAAAAAGCAAAAACCAAACAGCAATTAATGTCATCTACATGCTAGCAAGAAACTGAAACCCACAGAAAGCTAGTGTTTTGGTGTACTCTGCTGCACAATGATGCCCTGCCCATGCAATTCACTTCTTAAAAATTGACCTCGGTATGAATTCTATAACAATAAGTAAAAGCTATGTAGCAATAAATTTATTTAGGTAAACTAAATTTGTCTCGGAGCTGAAGTAATTTCACCAAAATTCTTAATAGCACATTGATTTTTATTTATCTAATGACTGAAGAGGTAAGCTAAGCAGGTATACTTCCCATGTTGCTCCTCTAATATAGTGCAAAGTTTAAGGCAATTCGGTCCAGCCTTTTAAAAACTGGAAATTTACAAATCTTCCAGACGAAATGTGGACAACGCTAATTATTAGAACACAAATCAATACTAATCTTCTATTAATGAAAACACCTTCAAAGATATTATGAAAAATGCTTTTTCTCCCTTGTTAGATTTGCCCTCTTCAATTTTCAAACAGAAATAAATCAATATGCTATGTCTGGGTTTGTCAAAATCATTCTGGGATTTTTCAAAACAAATTTTAAATGCCGTTCCTAAGATGGAACGAGTATCCTGGGTAAGAAAAGGATCAGGTATATATAGGTGTTTATCACTTGTATTATAGGTATTTTTATCACTTATATTATAGGTATTTATCACTTCAGTTGCAAATGCTAACACACAAGAAAGTGCTACCTGAAAAAAGGAAATCTTGCTTAGTACTTTAGAATTCAGAGTCGTGGTAAGTATTAATATGTCACCAGTGTCAGCAGTGTAAATTTAAAATATTGTGATACATGTAAGCTTTTTGAGAAATGGTGAGCTGAAACGTACTGCAGCAAATCTCTCGTCACGTTACTTGAACTATTGCTATTATTCTCCAGGTAGTGTGGGAGGTTGTTCTCTAGGTACTCCATAATATCCTGAAGCTTTCCATAAAGAGATGGCACTGTTCTTCTATATTACTCTTCCACCACATCATTTTCAGTTATCTTATGTTAAATTTCTGGAATATGGAATCCTGTATCATAGAATAACTACGTCCCATCCTTACTAACATCCCAATATTGTCTGTTTCGGTTAAGCATTTTTTCAGAAAGAAAAACCATCAAACCATCTAACCAGTAGAGGAATAGAACAATTTTCCATTCCTCTCCTTTTGAAGCAGAGAGGCTGGACATACAGCACTCTCCACTCCCCAGTTCTAGAAAATGGAAAGACAGAGGAAATGGAGCAAAGTCAGCAGTAGGAGAGGTCACAAAACTGGTATCTGTATACCACAGCAGTCCTCTTATGCAATCATGTATAGGTATCTCTTATAGTCCCTTAATATTAATATATTGCAGAGGTGTCAGTACATAGTCCATCTCTTTATTAAGAATTCATCCTTAAGTGCTACAGCAAATTATCCTGAAGCAAGCCTACAACATCCTTATGGGAAATACCATAAGCATTAGCATACTTGGCATTTTACTGGATTAAACTGCTTTTGAAATACACTTGTCAAGACACCCCAGTAAAATATTTTCAATTTCAAAACAAATTATTCTGATTTGATAAAATCTTGATCAGTCAAGTAGATATCTTTTTTAAAAGATGTATTTGATGGAGAAAACATTTAGCTATTCTGGTCAACTGGACAGAAGCCATATAAACCCAGCAGAGACAGACACTTAAAATTATAATTTAAAAAGGCTATTTAACAATTCCTATTTTTGAACATCAGGAAACACCCTGATAGTCCTGTTTTGTGTTCTTTATACATGTTATGCAGAAACACATCTTTTTATCTTGTTACATTTCACAAATAGAAAGTATTAAAGCTATTATATTTAATTCTACACAAAGGATGTTTTTTCTTTCTGATTTGTTGTTTAAGGTTTTCTTACCTCTACTTTCTCTTGTTCTTCTAATGCCAAAAACACAGCTGCTCGTAACTCTGCCTGCCAAACAAAAAACAAAACAGCATTTCCACAAGCACTTTTTTCCCTAAGTAAATAGGATGCAAAGAGCTAACAAGTAGCTTTACATTTTTTTGTTTCTCCTCAAGCAACTTGGCATGGACTGTAATCTATATCAGTGCAATTAAAACACTTAAGATTACAGGCAACATTACTTGAGGCAGACAAATAATAGTTTCCACTCTGAGAACAAGGCAGGGGGCAGCATAATTTGATACAACACTTCCTAAATTATTTCTTTGTACATGAAAAGATTACAAAGTACCTAAATTATCTCCTATTAGTTTCTTCTGACAATTAAAAATCCATCTCTTTCAGGCAGCTCCAAAACACCTACCCTTCATTCATTCCAATTCACTCAGGAAATATGAACAAATAGGCCATAATAACCCATTAAAAACGAAACATTAAGATATACAAATTGCTATGATTTCTTGTCAGATTACACTCAAAACCCCAGAATTTCTCAAGGAAAAGAACAAGATCACAGTCATTCAAATACTCCTGGTAGTAATGGTTTAGCTACCTGATTCCAAATATATTACTATAAAGAATCAGAAGGATTCTTCTAAGGACTACTTTGAAAATTGAAGCTTAAGCCTTGCCTACTTTTTAAAAAAAATTTTAAGCACTACAGTTCTTCTACTTCCACTTAACACATCAAATGGGTAACATACATTTGACGAATTAGTTTGCCCCTTTAATCAACTCTTAATCTGATATTTTGAAGTAAGTCAGTAGATAACACTGAAGTAATAAACTAGAAAAGACAGCATATTAAAGTTTTCTCAACAGCAAACAGCCACCAGAATTTAAAAAAAAATATTTATTTCCATAACCAAGAATAAGACCAACATAAAGAATGTCTGGACTTTCTCATATATATTACAAGAGGTAATTAAACAAGAAGTAACTGGTCCCTCCCACCAAAAAAATAAAACTAAAAGGAAATGCTCACCCATAAAAAACCCAACAAAGCAAAAAACCCCAAACCCTATCAAACAAAAAACCAACCCACTCAAAAAACAACCAAACAAAAAAACCCAAACACCTTTCATGGGAAAAACAAACACTTCTTTTTTAAGGAAACTCCTCTGTGAACACCTTATCGAAAGACAAAAAATAATGCAAAAAAGCTAAAAGGATTTCTCACCAAAAGAAGAGAAAAACACTTACAACAATTATACGCAATGGTCATACTGACACTGAATCACATTTTTTCAGTTGCTAGGATACAGTATTCAATCAGAAAATCCTCTCATAAGCAATTAATTTATTTATTATTCTTACCTTTTTTTCTGGTGTTGGTGTTTCAGTTGTCAATCAGTGAGACCCTTTACATACCCCATTAACTTAAATATGATTCTTACAAAATCAGTTTCCATTTAACTTTGCAACCAGCAGCTAATAACTTATTTATTTAGTCTTACCTTGCTAAAATAAACCTGAAAGCAAGGCTTTCTTTGTCACTTAAGCCCCAAAAACGAAATATATTTACAAAATAGGATAATAAAAATAACAAAGCATTCCTGACCAGCTGTTACAACTATTCAAAATAAAACACACCAGTCAGCACAGGTGGGTAGGGGTAAACCCCCCTAAGAGTCTGGATCATGGGACCGGAGAATAAAGTTGTCTAAAAGTAGTTGCCAGTACATCAGCTAATCCAGAGTCTGACCTGTTTTTAGATTCTGGAACAATATCAAACACTCTTTTTTTTTTTTTTTTTTTTTCACTTAAATGGGATTGTTTGCCTGCTCCTCTCCTCTAGGTCTAATCCACTGGCTTTTAATTACTAACGGAAGTGCTTTTCTTCCACTTATTTCTTTAATGACACATGGTAAATTTCTCTCAGCCATTGCCATTCTCTGTGAATAGCTGGTTCACCTTTATTTACTTTAGTGCCCAATGAATAAACTTAAGGTCAGGAGCTGACCACCAGAAGATAATGCCACTGGTATTTACACGTCCCTTTAGCTTACCTGCATCATCTAGAATACCGCCCTAAAGCCTTTCCAGAGATCCACAGCCCTGCAATCGACCCTCTAACCCTGCAAGCATCGCAGTGTTTGAAGTTACATGTTCCTGTACTCTCCCCAAAAGGAAGGGTTACACTACTACAACACCACACTGACCTTCATCCTTTGTGGTGGGTACTGCTCAGATCATAGCACAGTATTCTCAAAATATCATCTCAATAAATTTAGACAAAGAACTACACACTAGAATTTGTGTGAAGTTTAAGCAGTAATTTTCAACGTCATGCAGAAGAAAGTAAAAAGCAGCAATAACAAAGCTGAGGCCAAAGGAATAATCACCCTACTACAAGATGAATCATACTACACCAGTAGGATGGACAATGTCATATAGGCTTTTCAGGACCTGAGGCCAGCCAGAGAATTTGAACACCAGAGACTGAGATCACCATCATCAGGTAGAGTCACAGCAATTTGCTCCCACCAGCAGATATGAAGGTTATAACTACACAGATTAATCCACTTACAGTGCTCTTCTCACACTTTTGTTTTTAATGGGTATGAACAGATTGCATTTCTCTTTGCCCTAGTACCCTCTGGCACCAGCCCAATACGTGTCTCATAATTTGTTACACTCTACTCTTGTCATTTTCATCATTTCACTATTCCACACTGCCTCATTCTGCTAGCAGTATTCAACACAATCCAAAATACACTGTGAAGAATTTTATTCACCATCTAGTAGTAAAGCAGACCAAAGCTTGATATTCTAATTCCCCACCCATATTCTTTCTAAGTCTTCAATAAAACAGGATTATGTCAACAGACAGAGATGATGAGTAAGCGTCTATCACTTCTACATCCATCAAGCCTACAGACTTCTTTCTCATACTGTGAAAGACACCCATTCTCTTCTATCCCTAAGAAGTTTTATCAGGCAAGAGCTCATGTCAATGAAATAGCCATTTGGTTCCACTGAACTTGGCTAAAACAAGTGAGGCTATCAATGTAAATGACAAATACTGTCTGTGTTAGAGAAATGTATGGGTCAGTGTTTTGAAGCAAAATGAAATTTCCTCTTTTCCTCCCAGGCATTACAGCTCATCAGAAAACACTGGTTTTTACTGATTGGTATTGTACTACAAATCAGAAGTTAAAGTCCATGAAAAAAAGCTTGTTTTCTGCACTGAACTACAGCATCCCTTTTTAGAACCTGATAAATTTATCTCCAAACACTTGGAATTGGAGACTCTTTTGCATGTATCCTAAGGACTGTCCATGAAAACAGCTCCCTCAATCTGCAGCTCCCTGGAAAAGAGGCTAACAGTTCTTACTATCTCAAGAGTTCCCCAAACACACTTTTTAGGTGGCATCTCAAAAATTGCCTGTCTAATTTGGAAATATGCTTTTAATAGGAAGACAACAAGCACCTACATTAACAAGGTTATTGGTCTGATTTAGCAGTATGCTTGTAAAGCCATCCACAGCATCTTACATAGCAGATACTGGATGAAAAGTGAAAGGGTAAGACAGAGACCATTCAGTACTGAATGATTACCTGTAACCACCTCCTACTTGCAGACTCCAATAATATTTAGCAAGTCTGTGGAGTTTCTGGGGGGTATTTTTGGTGGTGTTTTGTTTGTTTGTTTGTTTAGTTGGGGTTTTTTTTACTATTTGTCTTCGATTGTGCCGGAATAGATTTGTCCAGGACTTAAACAAGAGATCTGATTTTCCTAAGACAAAACTTGAGACAATATTTTCCAACAGGAAAATACTTGTAAATTTCAAACTCATTCCTACACCTCAAGGCATGCAGGCACATCAGTGGCCAAGATGATTTCTTATAATAAGCACAAACTCTGGATATGGCTTGCTCCTTGCATTCTGTAGCTTTGTACAGCTACACAAGCCACCTTCAATCCCAATATCCCAACACCTTCCAAAGAGACCTCATAGAAATTTTTTTTTCCTATCAAACTTTATCTGTATTTTCTCTTGCTGGGGTAGTATTTCATATGAATGAGCAATGGTTTCCCAACACTGATCTCCAAATGATGTGGAATACTAGGTAAAAAAGTGGGAACTTGAGTTTCATAAACTGCTTTGTACCTATAGCACAGTTGGGTATGACATTATCTGCTAGCTAACACAGCTTTTCTGTCTGCTTCATGCATCTCTCAACATTTCTACAAATCCTCAGAGTTCTCCAGCTTTTGCAGAGCAAGTCCTGGGCTTCTTTCTTCATTCAAGAACCATTAGCAGAAACCATAATATAAATTTCAGCCTGTCAAATGCATATGCTACCACTCTTCTCAACCCACTTCAGCAAGCTGAACACAGTTTTTGAAGACATACAGGCAGCATTGTGTAATCCCTAAGAAACAAAGGTTTAGGCAACGTCAGCAAGTGCCAACATGGGAGACACTTCAGAGATCTGCAACGGGCCAGCTGGAGGTGCAAAATCTCCTGCAAGCTTGCACCCACAAGATGTGCACCATCAGATGATGGTGTGGTTAAATATGTGGTTTCAGGAAGTGAAATGATTAAAGTAATGCATAAGATTTCTCAGAGACCTTCCAGCTAAAGCACAGGAATGTGTAAGTACCATCTGCTCCAGCATTGTGGAACAGCCCCGTGCATGCCCAAGCATAAACAATCGCATTTGTAAAATTTAGTGGCACTGTCCTGGTTTAGGGCAAATTTGTGGGAAGACCCCCAAAGGGGGCCCCTCCCCCCAACCGGTTCGGGAAGGATTTTCCTCGGAGAGAGGGATGTAAAGAACCTGTTTATTATCAGGCCTGGCACTCCCCAGCACACAGAATGAACAATTCTGGATGACAAACTACATTCACTGCTGTGAAAAGATCCCACACTCCGAGAGTCTCTCCGGTGGGTGGCTGCTGTTTCAGTCCCTCCGGCGCTGGGAAAGGTGGACCCCCCAGCAGGCTGCAAGGGGTTCTGGATGCTTCCTTGCGTCCCGGCCTGGAGCAGGTTCAGATGGCTCCAAGGGAAAGAAAAGGGGGACAGTCCAGAGAAAATTGGACTGTACAGCTAAACTAGTTAGAAGAGCAAAGCAGCAAAGCAAGAAGCTAAGCAAAAGCAGAGTGAGAGAGAGAAAAAAAACAAAGCAGCACTAATATACTGCACTGTCTGTCCCGCCAACTGTGGGGGAGTGAGCAAGCTGATAACCAAATGAAACTTCACTGTTCAGGGCCAGTTTTGGAGGCACAGAGCACAACATCCAGCACACACAGGACAGACAACTGGAGATACAAGCATCATAACGTCACCCTAGGACAGGCACACGTGCACCTTTCTGCACAACTTGCAGTACCTCCACTTACTAACTCCAAAACAACTGCCATACACCTTGGCAGACTGAGAGCAGATGCATTGCCCTGGAAAGAGACATGGCAGAACACAGAGCTGATTAACTGCTGTCTACCCCAGGCTAAACCTCTGTGTGCACCGGGATAAAAACCTCTGCCTGTCTATATGCATCACAAATCCAAGGTTGGTTCAAGCCATAACCAGCAACATCCCTACCAACATTACTCAGTAATACCCTCCCTGTAATCTCCATCTGCAAAATCTCTAAAGGTTCTCATCCTTGAGCACGTGGTATGCTCTCCCCCACTTAATTCCACTAAACTTTGGAATCTTGGCTAAGTGACATAAAGGAGTTATTGTGCACACATAAACAAAGTCCTGGACGAGGAGTGGAACCAGCCATACTTAGACTCCTCTCTGAGAATATGATGAGGACCGTATTGACATTTAAATGTTGAATTTCAGTTAGTTTATTTGAAATAATTAAAAATGGTTATATTTTACTTGACTTATAAAACTAGAAAGAAATAGATACTAAGTTGATTTTCTGGTATGAACCACTTCAAAACAAACAACACATCACAACACACAGAAAACAGGAGGTTACACTGCAGTGCACAGCATGCTCATTGTGTCAGTAAATAATTCTGAGACATTTAAAAGCACTGCTCATTACTGCGCATGGATCGAAGACGCAAAAGCAAACAGGACAATTTTAAGTGACCTGTGCACATGCTCATATTAAAAAATGGCACTTTTATCCCCTCTAACATCACACCACTTGCCCGTACCTCAGCTGTCCAGGTTTTGAAACAAATTAATAAGAAATAAGGAGTACCACCTGGCCAAAAGCTCTACTAGGCATATGACATTAGTGATGCTAACTCCCCTCACATGCCTGTACCAACAGCAAGTTCCAGAGAAGATGCAAAATTCAAGTAATATAAACTTAAATTATTTCAAAGTAAGAGAATAAAAGATATAAACCAAAACAAAATAAGATAACAAAGAAACACACAAGAAACATAATGGCTCCTCTTGCTCAGATGACGACAGCTTCCCTAGGAGAAAGATCACATTCTCTCCAAGACAGACCACCCCTATTTGTACACTGTTGTACAGAAACAGTGATAATTTTCACTGAAATACAAATATCTACAGTTATAGTGTGTGTTTACAGAATTCATTAGAAAGTTGTTTCATTCATCAGACTAATTCCAATGATCAACAAACTATACATAGTATAGTATATATACATCTGCACTATATACATATATTTGTGTGTGTATGTATACATATACACATATTGCATTTTCCAGAGTACAGGAAATTCTCAACTGCAAGCAGTAAACACATTTATACAACTTCCAGTTTTCACAATATTACTTTATTAACTACTTCAGTTCTCAAACTTTAAGACAAATACAAAAATTATGAACAAATTTTTAAAATGTCATAAGTACTTTTTTCAGCTAAATAATTTACATCAACACCAATGTACCCAAGAAATTAATCTCAAAATAAGAATAAACTAATAAACTGCAAGCCATTATAAAATCATCTCTTATTAGAGAACTAAATTATGACAATAAGTTTCTTTCTAAAAATTACTCGTTATGTTACAAAATGTGTGACACCCTGATACATTCCATCCACTGAAATAATTCCCCATGAATTCTAATCCTTCCTCATACCAATGCAGCTATACATTGACCACATATTTTTTTCCTCATTGTAGCTACTTCAATAAATCAGAAATACTTTACTGTAGCTTTCTAGCCTCATCCATCTTGAAAAATGGTCAGTTCTCATTCTAAAATATGAAACAACCAGCAGTTTTGATAACATGTAGATGTTCAGTTCTAACACATAATTAAAAAATACTGACACATAATAGATAAGCACTATTGAACAAAATCAAATTTAACTAATTTTAATAAAAGGATGACTGCAACTTTTTTAATGGATGGTATAATCTAATTTCAATTAAAAGATGTCAGTTTAAAAAGCCTTGCTTAATCTTAATTCCTCCAGCAACAGGGTTTTGTCAAGTAATAGCAGAACAAAATCTCTAAGCCATTAACACTGCCAAACAACACTCATCAAACTTGCATGCCAATTAAGGTTTACAGCTAAGAAGAAAACGACCATGGGTTCTTCCAGTCAAAAGCCTTAGCCATAAGCACCCCAGTTATTAAACAGTAACACCTTGTACTAAGGAGAGACATAATCTGGCAAGAAGGTTGCATTTTGTATTTTTCTACGTCATTTGCTAATTTGCTGTAGTGGCACCTTTCACAGTATTGGATACCACATGCTCTGAGCATTACAGAATAGTGAACTACAATAAATTGATTCACTCAATGGAAAACTCAATGGACTGGCAATCATAGTATGAAATTTTACATACCACACGAAGGTAGGAATTAAGAAATTATGGTTCACAAGCTCAATGTGACTCAATTGCCTTGCCATGCTTTTTTTAATTACAATTTTACTAGCACCATACAAGCATTGTTTAATAGTAGGTTAGTGGTTAACAGGTGGCCCAAAAGGCCTATCTGACATGCATTAGAAAAGCCTCACTACTCAGAACACAGTTACTCGAGCTAGAATCTTCATTCTCTTACGGAACTTAAATAAGGATCATCCATTTGAAAGGGATGAACATTGTGGTTTTGAATATTATTTTGCTGAAAAGTATGACTAGTTCAAAATACAGTAAACTTGAAAGTACATACACAAAGATGCTCTCACTTCCATAAACTACTTCAGTTGTTGAATTGTTCTTGAAATATCAACAATGACCATCTACCTCTGTAGACTTAAAACAGCACTGTGGATAAACACCACCATCCCTTATCTGAAAGCTACACTTCATTTCTTCTCCAGCCTTGAAGGAAACTTGCTCTCTATTATACACAATAATTATTCCTAGAAGCTTTTAATTTGAACAAGAAGCCATGGAACCAATTTTCCTGTCCTTTCTGACACAAACTCCGGCTGCACCACAGACTCAGTAGAAGCATGCACCCCACTATCTTCCGTATATATTCTTAACATAGCACAATTTGCTCCCTGTAAGCAGGCAGCATCCCCCGAGAGTTTCCCGACTTAGCAAGCCTTCAAGGCACAACTGAAGCAACCCACACTCAAGAACAAGTGCTTAAATAGCGAACCACAACAACTCCCGCTTCAAATTTTCAGTAAGGGCTTTCCGTATCGAAGCAGGCATTAACTTCACCCACCCCGTCCCGCACCACGCTGCTGCCCATCGCTTCCAGCCAGTCTGGCGGCAGCAAGGGAGCTCTTGCGGCCACACGCTACCTGAGAGCGATCGCGCACGGCCGGGGCCGGGCTCCCCGCGCTCTGCCCGCCCGCGGGATCCCGAATTCCCGCGGCCGCGGGGCAGCGCCGTGCGATGGTCAGGCCCCGGGCCCTCGCACCAGCTCCACCACGAGCAGCCGGGGAACACCACGGGAAAAGCAGGCGCCACCGCCAGGCCGCGACGCCGCGGGAGCTCTCCAGCCGGGAGCACCGGCTGCAAGCGGGAGCGAGAGGGGACGAAACACGGGAAGCCTCGGTCCTCCCACACTCCGCAGGGCCGCGAAGCGCCGCCAGCGCCAGCCAACGCTCCCCGCCGGCGGGAGGTTCTTCTTCGCCCACCTTAATCTTATTGAGCACCCCGCTGCTCTCCAGCGTCTGCACCAGCAGGTCCCGCAGCTCCGTGTCCTCCTCCGCCGCCGCGGCCGCCATCTTGCTTCTCCCTGACAACCGCCCAAACCGCGCTAGCGGCGGGACCGGCCCGGCAGATTCGCCGCCGCCGGAGGCACCAGCCTAGGGCGGACCCGAGGGAACGGAGCGGACCGGGCCGGTGGCCGCCCTCAGCACCGCCCCGAGAGGGGACGCAGAGAGGACGCGGCCACCCGGCGCTTTTGCCGCCCGCTGAGCCTGGAAACTGCGGCGGCGAACGGGCAGCGCGGGCGGCGGGCGGGAAGTTCAAAGCGGGGGCGGCGGTAACGGCAGAACTGCGCGGCCGCCCGCGCCCGCAAGCGGCCCCGCAGACGCGCCCGGTGTCCCTCCCTTTCTCCCGCCACGCTCGAAACCAAGCAACCGTACGAGGAGCGGCTGAGCTCATTTGGTCTGCTCGGCCTGGAGGAGACTGAGGCGAGATCTCAACACAGTCCGCAACTTCCTCGTGAGGGGAAGCAGAGGGGCACGCAGCGATTTCTTTGTGGTGATCCACCGATCCACAGGACCCGAAGGAACGGCATGAAGCTGAGTCGCGGGCGGTTTAGTTTAGATACTAGGAAAAAGTTTTCATCCAGAGAGTGACTGGGGAATGGAGCAGGCCCCCCAGGGCTCTCCAGGGAAGTGGTCACAGCACCGAGCCGCTCAAATTTCAAGAAGAGCTTGGACAGCTCCGACACCTGGCAGCTGCAGCTGCTCTGTATTCGGGCTGAAGGGTGAACAGCCCCCGTTCCAGGGCCACGCTCGCTCCAGCAGCTTCTGACGGCAGCAGTGGGCTCCGGGCAGGGTCTCACCCGCCTGCTCTGCTGCCCACAAGGGCACCTGAGGCGGAACAACACCAAGAGGGGCTTCTGGAGCCCTCGTTTCGTAACAAGCATGTTCGTTGTTGCTCTTTAAAACAAAAAGTATAAAGCTTTGTAAATTGTAATGCTTTCTCTGCAGAACTACGTGTGGCATTTTTTTTCCATGCTGAACTGCTTATAATTTTTCTTGAAGAGAAGTCCAATATATGACAAATAATTTCATAAGTTAGGAATGCTCCAAGGGAGCATGTACAGTCCCCGGGCGAAGCAGGGCACTGCGGGAGGCCGGTTTTAAAACACCGACTGTTCAGGGAAGCTCTAAAGACTTGGCCAAGTCTGTGAGGACAGGTGTCCATCCACCCCACTTCTGCTGAACACGTGGAAGGTACTGCTGGAGTCCTATGCCCATCCCCACAGCTGCCCAAAGAATATAGTGTTGTATTTTGAAATCCTGAAGTTCAGAAACATTAGCAGTCTTCCACTTCAGTACAAAACTGTTAAAGTAAACCCGCAACACTGTACTTAAGCACTTAACAATTCTTTCCATTTAATTTTTCAAAACCATGTCAGAAACAAATAGTAGAGGGAGAAAGATAATGTCTGGTGCTACAGTTATTTTTATTTGTTCACTAGACCTCTAAACTTAATGGAAAGACAAAACCCACTTGATAAAATAATTCATGAAGAAAAGGTAGAGCAGAGGAAGACAAATTAGTAGACTTAGAAGATGGTTTATAATTTGTAAGATTATAAACCATTTAGCATTTCATAAACAGTGCCTTGCAGCTTTCAAATACATGTAGAATATTTTGAATCCATTATACAGATAATGTTTTTTGAGCTCTGCAAAACTGCAGACTATTATATGGCTAAATATCCATCAGCTTGAAGGCAGCAAAGCACAGTCCAGTGTCCTATTGCAATGCACTGCCTCAAAATGTCTCATGTTTGAAGGAAATGTTCCATTTTGAATTTATGTAATTCCCAAGTCAACTCTGTGGAAATCATAGAAACACATAGCTACAGGCTATTAACATAATTTAAATCAAATTTAAGCTTTCAAAATAATCCATGGACTAAGTCTATCGAGGCGATTGACTTTAAATTAGGACATGAGAATATATATATATTCCAAAATGTGTACATCTGCTCAGAGTATTGTAAACATTTCCTTATGACACTTTTAGGAATAAAGGCTAGATGGATTTGTTTGTTCTATTTCTGCAATGGGAATGATCAAAGCAAAATAGCACACTGTGTTATGGAGAAAAAATTTGAAAGGCTCTATCTTGATTCTTAAATCCTAATGTAAACTGATGAAAGCCTGAAAAATCTATTCTTTTGAAGCATTTCAACTCATTTTGGGTTGGGTTTTTTTCAGGCCACACATTTCAGCATATAAACATATAGAAATCTAGGGTACTACCAGATTTCTTCAGAATTTTTTGAGGAGAATATAATTTTCATGAAATTTAAAAGAAACTTTTCAAATATTCTGACATTTCTTCATTTTTTTCATAGCATCATGAGTGCTAATAGGCACTGATCAGGAGATAAAAGACAACAGAGAAACAAAAGATCACTGTAGGCAGATAAATATTAAATAGAAAGTCTTGAGGAGATAGTTATCCAATGTAGCTGTCCATTGTCTATCTTTCCATATTTCACAAAAACATTATTTTTAATAACAGCATCCATTAACATGAACTATTTTATGATATTGTAACATGAAAATGTGGCTTCTTTGTCCTAATATATTAAAAGCCTACACTATTTCTGAGTAGCTTTGGATCTCTCTTTGCAATCACCCTAATGGGAAACTTGTCATTGAGCTTAGTTTTCACAAAGTGCAAAGCGGTAATTTGGCATCCTCAGAGTGCAAATCCCTGCTGCACCTCAACCAAGATGAGCCCTGGAGCACATGACCCTGCGGGCTGGAGAGTCTGTGCAGCACAGCCCAGTGTTTTCACCCCTAGTCTGCAAAGATAAAATCAGTCTGAGAGACTGAGACACTCGGTTGTTCTGAGAGAACAACTCGGTGTGCTTATCTTCTAATTTAATGGGCAGTGACAAAGACTTCAGTGCCACGTAGAGCCCTGGTGTCCTCAGCAGCACGACAAGCTGCACTGCCTACAAGGATCTGGAGAGCTTCACTATTTTTCACTCGTCGAGAAAATTTCTGAAACTTTTGATACCTCTTAGACAACAACAGATGGATCACTCATTCCATCCAGCACATTTTCACGTTTCCACAGAAAAGTAGCCAAAGAGATTATGAGGCAAATGAGTTTTGCCTCATCCTCCCTCCTACCATGTAATTACGAAAACATAATTAAATTTTTTTAACAGTTAATAAAACTGAGATGTTGAACAAAGACCTTATTACAAAGACTGTAATTAATCTGTTTAAAACAAATGTTGTTTTCCTTGTGGAAGCAGATCTGCCCACATATTTCTTAAGTGCATTAATGTGGGATGGTTGTAACATACCCCCTGTAGTTCAAAACTACATAATAGTAATTAATAATCACACTTTGTATTTATGACTCATGCATCGGCAGAGAAAGAAGGGTCAGAATACGTTTCATAGTTTAACATACTGCTGAGAAAATATTGAACCAAGTTCTGACTCATCCCTTGGGGCTCCTTCCTCAGAAACTTCCTACTGCCTCCAAGCACGAGTTGTTACCATTTCAAACTTCTCTATTTGGAGAAGCACGCCACAGACGCCTGTGTCAGCTCTGGGCTTGCATTAGTCAGTAGTCTCCTATTTAGAGTCCCCATCGCGCTCTCGAAGACCTCTGTGCCGCGCAAATGCTCAGTATGAAGCCAACATACCTAAATCCTTGAATATGCTAAAGAAGAACCAACCTAAACAGCAGGACGAGCCAAACCCCCCACACCGAT